>CM068838.1:121040927-121640927 GCA_028554795.2 Sinohyriopsis cumingii | reverse complement strand
ACAATGTAAAATACGTTTTATGTCCAACTGCTGCATTTAACAGTGGAAACAGACATGTAATACATGATTTTGTCCAAATGCTGTATTTAACAGTGGAAACAGACATGTAATATATAATTGTTTTCCAAATGCTGCATTTAACAGTGGAGACAGATAATGTAAAAATGCTTTATCTCCACCACTACCATCTAAGATGCATATTATACGAGACTTTGTTCTTTGATTTAACGTTACAAAACCATGATCTGATGGTTACCATCTGGTCACAAACGTTGATCTAACAGTCAGTGATCTAACAGTCAGTAATCTAACAGTCAGTGATCTAACAGTCAGTGATCCAACAAACATTCAGCCAGTTGCATTACTTCATAAATGTACCCCAGCCTATTAAATTCCAATAATATCCAGATCCAAATTGTTGTTTGTGCTCGGTGTAATGGCTTCGAACATAATCAGTCATATTAAATTAATTTTTTTCGTCAATAAATCCATCTTCTGTAGTTCTGAAATTATTTTTGTCACAGTCCTTTGAATACAAGCTATCATCTGTAAATGTACTACCGTGAGGTTCATCAACCATGATTTCGTGAATGTTGAAATTATCTCAGATCTACGCTGTTCTTGGTTGGATTAAATGTAACCTCACCAGGTAGATGACTTGCGCATTTCGGACAACAGGTTTCCTAATTCAACGTAAAATATGAAAGGTGCAAATTGGTTTTACTAGATCTGGTTTATTTTGAAGTATTAAAAGCACGGTGTCTCACAATCAACACTGACCAATTCAAATCATTTCGTCAAACTTATTTTTCACGAGGTACTCAGTCTCTATTTATTTTGTCCTTTATCGTGAGCTTGAATACACAAGTATAAACAAACGTGATTGGTTGGTAAGTGAAATAATCTTCATACATTAGTATTTTGTTAGAAAACGTCTTAAATATTGCTGACCATGCTTGAAATATATGAATCAACTTTCGAATAAAGTCAATTAAGTGTTACCATAGAATCTCAATTTTTTTTAAAAAATGTGCCTTTGGAACAAAAAACGCAAAATACCTAAAATCGCAAAATGTAACGGATGGTAAAGTAATATGAAATGACAAAAACCTAGCAGCGAGCGAAACTTGATGGAAAAGTGTTTACTCTGACTGACGTCATGAAAATGTGATTCGTTGTGTCTTGTGCTCGTTCTTTGTTGATATAACACAATGTTCCGGAACTAAATATAAAATACAAATTTGTTGATATTTTCTTTGAATTAAAAATAATAGTGCAAATCAAAGAGATGACTGTGCACAAGTCCCAGCGCCAAGAAAGTTTTCTATTTCTTATATCTTTCGTCCAGTCGAGTAAATTTATATTTTGGCATTCAACTCCTGATTTGCAGGGGCCGATGTGACGGTACTCACAATACTGCATTCCTCAGATTGATACTAATTATTGAAACTAGTCTTGGATGAAATAATCGTCAACTATACCGTATAAAATCGCACGCGTAACCACTCAGTGGGCGAATTTGTCCAATATATTGTATTAAAAAATCGCCCCCGAAATGACCCATTGACTCCATTGTCCAAATATTCTGTATGAAAATGATACCCGATATAATTTATTTATCCCATTCTCTACTATAATGTAATAAAATAGCATCGGAAGTGACTTGCTGATCCCATTGTCCAATACAACGTAAGAAAATAGCACCGGACGTGACTTGCCGATTCCATTGTCCAATATAACGTAAGAAAAATAGGACCGGAAGTGACTTGCTGATCCCGTTGTCCAATATAGTGTCAGCAAATTTCACCTGAAATGACTTGCTGGTCCTATTGTCTAATACAGTGTAAGAAAATGGCACTTGAAATAGCACCTGATGACATCGTAAGAGCGGATATTTCAAGCAGAGAGAGAGAGAGAGAGAGAGAGAGAGATTTTCTTGGGTATTAAACAGATTAGACACCCTTTTCAGCTGATGTTAATCACAGTGCGAATTAAAGCAGTATTTTGACAGATACAATATCGGACATGTTGTTGTTGTTGTTGTAGGGTTTAACGCCATTTTTTCAGCACACGATAGGCTATACATGGCGGCCAGTATTAATGGTAGAGGAAGAACCCGGGAAATCCCCTGAAAAAAACACCGACCCTCGAGAAGCTACTGGCAAGCTTACTCACATACCCACATTGGCCGAATCCGAGACTCGAACTCACGCAGACAGAGGTTAGATGGCAGTGATCCGTAACGGAGAGCGCTTTAGACCACTCGGCCACTTATGCCCCGTATCAGACATGAAGGTAAGTATTGTGACAGATACAGTATAAGACATGAGGGTAAGTATTTAGACAGATACAGTACCAGACATGAAGGTAAGTATTATGACAGATATAATATCATTTATCAAGGTAAGTATTATGACAGATATAGTATCAGATATGAAGGTAAGTATTATGACAGATACATGAGCTGATATTAATGTAAGATTAGAATAAATGTATGCGGAATAATGTACTTTTCCACTCATATCACTGATTGAAAAGACATCATAGAGTAGCTAACACCAAAACAAGGAAAATAACAGATACATTAACTGACATGAAGGTAAGTATTATCATAAATAGAGTAGCTGACACAAAGGTAAGTATTATCATAAATAGAGTAGCTGACACGAAGGTAAGTATTATCATAAATAGAGTAGCTGACAATAAGGTAAGTATTATCATAAATAGAGTAGTTGACATCAAAGTAAGTATTATGACAGATACAGTAGCTGACGTGAAGGTAAGTACTGTGACAGGTACAGTAGCGGATAACTGATATGAAGGTAAGCATTATGACAGATACAGTGTCAGACATGAAGGTAAGTTGTTGTTGTTGTTGTTGTTTTAGGGTTTAACGCCATTTTTCAGCACACGATAGGCTATACATGGCGGCCAGTATTAATGGTAGAGGAAGAACCGGGGAAATCCCCTGAAAAAACCACCGACCCTCGAGAAGCTACTGGCAAGCTTACTCACATACCCACATTAGCCGAATCCGAGACTCGAACTCACGCAGACAGAGGTTAGATGGCAGTGATCCGTAACGGAGAGCGCTTTAGACCACTCGGCCACTTATGCCCCGTATCAGACATGAAGGTAAGTATTGTGACAGATACAGTATAAGACATGAGGGTAAGTATTTAGACAGATACAGTACCGGACAGGAAGGTAAGTATTATGACAGATATAGTATCAGACATGAAGGTAAGTATTATGACAGATATAGTACCAGACATGAAGGTAAGTATTATGACAGATATAATATCATTCATCAAGGTAAGTATTATGACATATAGTATCAGACATGAAGGTAAGTATTATGACAGATAAATGAGCTGATATTAATGTAAGATTAGAATAAATGTATGCGGAATAATGTACTTTTCCACTCATATCGCTGATTGAAAAGACATCATAGAGTAGCTAACACCAAAACAAGGAAAATAACAGATACATTAACTGACATGAAGGTAAGTATTATCATAAATAGAGTAGCTGACACGAAGGTACATATTGTTATAAATAGAGTAGCTGACACGAAGGTAAGTATTATCATAAATACAGTAGCTGACACGAAGGTAAGTATTATTATAAATAGAGTATCTGACAAGAAGGTAAGTATTATCATAAATACAGTAGCTGACACGAAGGTAACTATAGTCATAAATAGAGTAGTTGACATCAAAGTAAGTATTATGACAGATACAGTAGCTGACGTGAAGGTAAGTACTGTGACAGGTACAGTAGCGGATAACTGATATGAAGGTAAGTATTATGACAGATACAGTATCAGACATGAAGGTAAGTTGTTGTTGTTTTAGGGTTTAACGCCATTTTTCAGCACACGATAGACTATACATGGCGGCCAGTATTAATGGTAGAGGAAGAACCCGGGAAAACCCCGGAAAGAACCACCGATCCATGAGAAGATACTGACAAGCTTTCTCACATACCCACATTAGCCGAATCCGAGAGTCGAACCCATGCAGAGGTGAGATGGCAGTGATCCGTAACGGAGAGCGCTTTAGACCATTCGGCCATTCGGTTCCCATGAAGGTATGTATTGTGACAGATACAGTATCATACATGAAGGTAAGTATTATGACAGATACAGTATTAAAAATGAAGGTAAGTAATATGACAGATGCAGTATCTGATACTAAGGTATGATAAAACTAAACTTTTGCAGAGTAATTTGCTTTGTCGACTTATAATGCTGACTGCACAGACATTACATTTGTGCAGATTAGTTCAGATAGCATACTGAACTTGACTTGTTCAAGACATCAGGCGGCTGATCATAAGTATACATTCATCAGTTTTCATCTTGCTTCTAGCGAGTTTTCAGAGGTCGTAATTTAGTATGCCGATGTTATTTGTCGAATTCGAACCTCATCTGGAACACTTACAGAATATCATTATATTTTTAATGCGATTTGTTGGAAAGAATGAGGCTTTCAAGAAGAGTGAATTATTCACGATTAGCCTTCTCACCATTAAATGTAGCGGCGCTATCAACATACAGCAAAGAACGTGCCTGTCAGGTCTAACATGGCATGCATTAAACAAATTTAAAATAAAAGAAAATTGCTCTGCTCTAATTGTTTGGGGCAAATTTAAATATACAATATCCAATCTATTTTGTTTTCGTTTGAAAAATGACAATATTTGTAATATCCATTATGAAACTCGGCATATTCCCCCCCCCCAAGCAAAAACAAACCACAATAAAAAACATTTAAAAAGGTACAAAAAAAAAACAAAACAATGATAATCAACAGAAGTTTGTCTCCTCCTTTTATAACAGCAAATTTAAAAATAAATAACTAACAATTACGCGAACAAGTACCAAAGAATATAAAGGATTCGCGAAGTCCGTACTGAACCTCAAATCAAGATGTCTTCCGGAATATGGTCCAGTTATTCAAAGGAAACGTTAATTTTAGTTCACAAGGGAACATATTTGTAGAGAGAATTTTATCTGCAGCATGGAATTTTACTGCTTCAATGCGCTCTTCACAGTGCCTTATATCACATGCACGTCGGCGCACTGGTAGAAATGAGCAGGCGCCTGGGGATTGTTCGGGTTGTAAGTAACCTGAAGAATGAAATTTCCCTTCATCATCGGGATCGTAACTGTCCTTTCGTACAGCGTCAAGGATGGTTCACCATTATCCATCACTGTGGCGAGGGTCGTCATTTGGCCCCCCTCCATACCAAAGGCGATCACGAAATTCCCCGGTGTGGACTTGATCCAGTGGTCAAGGTTCTTCTGGAAAACAACGGTGAAACTTTGTCCGCCTGTTAGTGTAACGCCAGCTGTATCCTTACTTCTCCCTCCACATGGAGCAGTCAGAAGAAGGCAATCTGCAGCTCCGGCTTTGTTGATTCCCATTTCGCTTCCTCTTTGGATCGGATTGATGAGACATAAATGAGCGCTGCAGGCGGCCACAAGGCAGAGCAGAGCGACATTATGAAACAATGACATGGCGGAACTTGAGCCTGTGTATAGAATGGGCGAAAGATTCACCGATGTCTTGGCGAGGAATAGACAGTTCCTTTTATACGCATTCAGTGGGAGATAAGGACCGTATGGTTTGATGTGAAAGTACATGGGAAATTTCCTCCATAATATGAAAGGAGTCAGATATAAAATGTGTTTCATAGATGGCAGATACCACGGGAAGCAAAGCAGACGTAAAGAACACAACACATTTCTCTGTGATAGAACTGACAGATTAGCTTCGACGTTCTAAAGTCTAGGTTCACAGATGAGTTGCACTAGCATCATATTGGTCGTGTGGACAGGCACACTGTCTTGAGGTACATAACTGTCACCAACCTTACGTGTTCTGATTTTCGACTCGAGCTACTGTTAACTTGGTAAAATGGTCTTAAATCAGTACAATATTTCCTTGGCATTGACCAAAAATATATACTACTTGAGAGACATGCTGAA
Organism: Sinohyriopsis cumingii; assembly: GCA_028554795.2. Lineage (NCBI taxonomy): Eukaryota > Metazoa > Mollusca > Bivalvia > Unionida > Unionidae > Sinohyriopsis > Sinohyriopsis cumingii. The sequence goes on along the minus strand of CM068838.1, from coordinate 121,634,929 downwards.
ATGTATACTACTTGCTCTCCCTCCCTCTCTGTTCTGTTCAAGCTCTTTATCAATGTTATGATCAAAAAAAAACCACCACATTAATATTGGGATTCTGGAAGAGAGTCTATTCTTCAACCTACATACAGCTGTCTCTCCTTGCTTGAGGTTACATACTGGCTGTATCTTTTTGCTTGAGGTTAACTACTTGCTGTATGTACTTACTTGAAGTTATATACTTGCTGTCTCTCCTTGCTTAAAGTTACATACTTGCAGTCTCTCCTTGCTTAAGGTTACATACTTGCAGTCTCTCCTTGCTTAAGGTTACATACTAGCTGTCTCTCCTTGCTTGAGGTTACCTACTGGCTGTATCTCTTTGCTTGAGGTTAACTACTTGCTGTATGTACTTACTTGAAGTTATATACTTGCTGTCTCTCCTTGCTTAAAGTTATATACTTGCTGTCTCTCCTTGCTTAAAGTTACATACTTGCAGTCTCTCCTTGCTTAAGGTTACATACTAGCTGTCTCTCCTTGCTGAGGTTACCTACTGGCTGTATCTCTTTGCTTGAGGTTACATAATGGCTGTCTTTCCTTGCTTGAGGTTACACACTAGCTGCATCTACTTGCTTGAAGTTACATACTTGTTGTCTCGCAGAGAAACCAAAGCAACATGTCGTCAGAACGGGACTCGAACACATACATACATACATACATGCAAGCACCACCGCTCTGGTGGCCTAGTGGTTAGATCGTCCGCCTCGGATGCGGGAGGTCGTGGGTTTGATCCCCGGCCGAGTCATACCAGAGACTTACAAAAATGGTACTAACAGTTGCCTTGCCTGGCGCTCAGCATTAAGAAGTTAGTGTTAGGACTGGTCGGCCTGGTGTCAGGATAATGTGACTGGGTGGTACATCATGCTACACGTCTGCGGCATGATGCCACAGTGTTAGACATCACTATAAACTGCCACATTGCAGACATCGTAGCGATATGACTGAAACATTGTTATAGCTACATTAAAGGATCAAAATCACATCACATCACATACATGCAAGCGTGCGTGAGCACGTACGTACATCCATCCATCCATCCATCCATCCATCCATCCATACATACGTGTGATTTGGATTTTTAACGTCGCTTTAGGTGGCGCTCACCAATTAATTTTAACTTTTGAGAGAGTGACGTAGGTAAGGTGAAGTTGTTTGCATTTGTAAGATGCACAATGGAGATAATGTTGGCATACCTCTATGTTACTTTTATGTAATGTGGCTGACATTTCTTTGGATACTGTACTTGTGGAAATTGTACATGATCTAAGCACACGGTACAACAAAATGGATGTTCCCCTGTGCTTGACAAATTAACCAGAATTAATCAAAAGTACACTAACTTTAGCAATTATTAAAATAGGGAAAACGAATTTTGCTGAAGTAGACAATAGCATTTACTGAAAGTGCAATGAACCAAGTACAAAATATCTGAAAAGTAAAAAAAGTTATCGGCTCTTTTTTCTACAAATTACCTCTGAAGTCCAGGAAGTGAAAATGACCATGCGGAGCTAGCAGTTCTTTTAAATGAGCACATCTTAAGTGAGCCCAATCTGTATACTCTAGAACCCATAGTACACACATCAATCATATATCAAAATAAAGGGAATTAAAAGTTCTTTTAACAGCACCTAAGATAAACAAAGTCTTTATTATATAGCCAGTATAACCAGTGAAGAAATCATGGGAAATTCTTTTTCCTTAAAATTCTAACCCTATGCAAAATACGAAACTGTAGAGCGCCACCTTAACAATGTTTCAGTCTTACCAATTCGATGTCTGCAATGCGGCAGTTTATAGTGATGACAGACATGTAGCATGATGTCCCACTCAGTTACATTATTGAGACACGAGGCCAACCAGTCCTAACACCAACCTCTTAATGCTGAGCGTCTAGTGAGGCAGCTGTTAATAGCATTTTTTAAATAAGTCTTTGGTATGACTCGGCCGGGGTTCGAACCTGCGACCTACCGCATTCGAGGCGGAGAGAGGACTATCAATGAATAAAGTGCCAGTCGGTTATCAGTCTAAATAAATGCACGAACGGGTTAACATATTTTTTTGCCGTTGATACATGTCTTTATTAAACGTGTAAACCTGGAACTTCCTTAAGAAATCTACAAAATAATGAACAAAGTCTCCGTCCTAAATAAAATACATCTGACTCCTTTCTGCAATATTTGCATAAAAGGTCATACGAAATGAGATTCTCCTATTTCCCGTAACGGATCAGTGTCATTGTCTACAACTGGTAAGACAATAAACTGTTAACGTAATGACATTGCAACATAGCAAGAGCATTATATATATATATATATATATATATATATATATATATATATATATATATATATATATATATATATAAATTATATAGAAACAGAGAGACAGAGAGGGGAGACTAATGCTATCGTCATATGTGGAGATTATCAAATCAGATCAGCCTTTCCTGAATAAAACCAAGTTGTTTCTCACAAAATGGTCTTTTCTGCACTTTTCGTCTCCTTTCTCATCATTCTCCTTAAATTTGTTGTCACTTCGTAAAACACGAGTATTTGACGCTATTGTAGGAATTTAACTGGACTAACCTAGGCGACACTTTGTATTTCTAATTGTGTTTATTTTTCCAGAATCACTGAATTACAGTTGGACGCCTGTATCTATATATAACTGGATTATGATTGGACACCTGTAGATGATATATTGCCATCATTCCAAATTAGTCTGCATATTATGGCTGTAGTGAAAAAGGTAGGAATATACAGACAGTAGCAGCACAGTCTGCATACTGTAAAACTTTCGGTTGTTCTTTTAGGTACTCTACGACACAGCAATACACGAAAGTCACGTCGTGCCAACGATTAAAGTGCCTTGTCCAGGGAAACGCTGTAGTAGCCGACCCAAGTTTAATGCAATAGTTACTGACCAAATAAGACCTCGAGGGGAATAGCCAGATTTTAGCGAGTAGTTTAACATAGTTTGTGCCAGTAGAACTCCTTCTTGGCTCGAACACATTTTCTTCGTCTCTTTTCTTAATGTACTTTGAAGTACATCAGTTTTGCTAGCATCGTATTTATAAACGTCATATTGATTGCTATAAAAGTTACAGCTCTATCTATATGCAATAGCTTAATTCTTCTCTTTGAATGTCTTTTTAAAAAAATTACATTGTAAAAAAAAGAGTGTACAATTAGGATAGCTTTTCCTAATGTAATCAAACCTTAAATTTTACATTGTGATTACTAAATTTAAATGTTTTATGCCATCATTTCTAACTTTAATGAAATATTTGCACACTAACTCTTAGATGTTCATGTTTTACATAACATATTTTGTTACTTGCTTGGTCTAATGATACACATGGCCAACTGTCATGCATAAATACCACGTTCAAGTCACACAAAAGTAATTTTTCTTCTTCAGTTTTTCACTTGACATGCTTTATTTTGCCATGAATTAGGACTGAGTTTTTCACCCAACACACACGATAAAATATGTCCGTTATTCACTCAGTAAATCTCTCTCTCTCTCTCTCTCTCTCTCACACACACACACACACACACACACACACATGACCTTACATGAAAGCTTATTTCAAATTAGAGTCGAATATAAAAAAATCCCAGCCATAGCGAATAAAAGGTAGAAATTTTACGATTCGTAAAAAAAGTGATTTAAAATGAGCACAAATTTAAGATTCGATTTTCATTTGAACTGAAAACAAATATAAGATTTCTTTCATCGCATGATCACAGATACTGATTTCATCGGATCAAACAGATACTGAATTTATCTGACCAAACATACTGATTTTATCTGACCAAACAGCGATTAGTGAAATGTCTTTATAATAGACTCTGACATCTCGGAAATATTCTTCTTTCCGTCTCTATATAAACTCGCCGATATCAGCATATGTTTATTTGCAAAACGTTAGGAGAATATCGAAAGAGATGCATCTTTTTACACAAAGTCTTCAGATGAGATGTTTTATAAACATTAACGACACATAAAGAGATGCATTTTATAACACAATGTCTTAGGATGAGATGTTGCATAAACATTAACGACACAGAAATAGATGCATTTTCTTACACAAGGTCTTAGGATGAGATGTATAAACATTAAAAACATAGAGAAAGAAAAGGATTTCATTGTATAATGTACTTGGATAGAATGTGGTATGAACACTAAGGACACAGAGGAAGAGGCAAGGTTGCATAACTTAATGTCAAAAGTTGGAATGTTGTACAAACTTTAAAGACAGAGAACGACTATGATTGTATTACATAATGTCATTGGATGAAATGTAAATTTTTTAGCGACATAGAAATCAAGATGGGTAGAATTACATAAAGTACTAGGATAGAACGCTATAAAAACATTAAAGATACAGGAAAGAAAATGGTTGTGCTAAATAGGATCCTAGGATGGAATGGTGTACAATCACACATCTAGCATTATGTTTTCAAATCTATCATGCAGAAAGCCCATGAAAGAGACCCATTATTATTATTATTATTATTATTATAGAAACAGGCCCTAGTTCCCTTTTAAAGTGTTTACAGGGATTTCCCGTCATGTAGATTGAATGTAAATGTACTGCCATTGCGAAAGGAATCGTGACTTGATTGACCGTGACAGATTATATTTTAAATTCTGTCTAAACTTGTCAGACGGCCGTTATCTCTTTCTTATCTATAGGAGAAGATATGAAGGCGCGTGTATGTATACAATACTGAATACTTTATTTTAAATAATTGGCGTAAGAAACATGGCATAATTGATAAAAATATGGAGGAATAAAAACAATTGAGAAAAAGCACCGAGGAACAGCAGCTACTGTAGACAAGTCAAGTAAATATGTACGCAGATCAGAACTTTTTAGGTGTTATTCAGGATCAGTTTGCAATATGTGTATGTGTGTGTACTTTGATAAAATTATATATATATATATATATATATATATATATATATATATATATATATATATATATATATATATATATATATATATATATATATATATATATATATATATATATATATATATCTGTTTGTAACAGCTGCCTCGCTTGGCGCTCAGCACTAAGAGGTTAGTGTTAGGACTGGTCGACCTGGTGTCCGGATAATGTGACTGGGTGGGACATCATGCTACATGTCTACAGCATGATGCCCCAGTGCTAGACATCACTATAAACTGCCACATTGCAGACATCGTAGCGATATGACTGAAAAATTGTTAAAGCTACGTTAAAAATCCAAATCACATCACATCACATCACATTCCTTCTCCGAGTCGCATGTCAATTTTGTCAACCAGCGTCACATAGTATATCATATACACTAGTGTGAACTTAGGAAACGAGGCCTCGCCGAGTTCCAGCCATCATATTATTATCCCGGAGGAGGATTTCCCGGTCTAGTCCACCGGAAAGGCTATCATGAGCTAAATAAACCGATCTTGCCCAATGTGTATATAGGTTCACGCGTTATTAATGTGAGATTACTCACATACAGTTATGATGGAATAGGATGTGAGAAAAGGACTCACCAAGCCGAGTCATTAGCACATATCTCAGCCATTGTGGTCCGGTGTTCCTACAACTGGGAAGATTTCATAGAATCCGTTTTAATAAGTTAGCTTAGTTTTTTATGAAGTGTAGTTCGGTTTTCTTACTGGTTGACCAATCAGTTGCAAGGTGGAAAACTAAAGTTGTGAATTAAACAGTACATTTAGTTTGTACTGAAATCTGTCTATGCTCAAAATGGAAATTTATTTAGTTTGCAATGAAATCTGTCTCTATGCTCAAAATGGAAATTTATTTAGCTTGCATTGAATCTCTCTATACTCAAAATGGAAATACAATATATTTAGTTTGCAATGAAATCTGTCTATGCTCAAAATGGAAATTTATTTAGTTTGCAATGAAATCTGTCTCTATACTCAAAATGGAAATTTATTTAGTTTGCAATGAAATCTGTCTCTATGCTCAAAGTGGAAATTTATTTAGTTTGCAATGAATCTGTCTCTATACTCAAAATGGAAATTTATTTAGTTTGCAATGAAATCTGTCTCTATGCTCGAAATGGAAATACATTTAGTTTGCACTGAAATCTGTCTCTATACTCAAAATGGAAATTTATTTAGTTTGCAATGAAATCTGTCTCTATACTCAAAATGGAAATTTATTTAGTTTGCAATGAAATCTGTCTCTATGCTCAAAATGGAAATTTATTTAGCTTGCATTGAATCTCTCTATACTCAAAATGGAAATACAATATATTTAGTTTGCAATGAAATCTGTCTATGCTCAAAATGGAAATTTATTTAGTTTGCAATGAAATCTCTCTATACTCAAAATGGAAATATATTTAGCTTGCATTGAATCTGTCTCTATGCTCAAAATGGAAATACAATATATTTAGTTTGCATTGAAATCTGTCTCATACCCAAAATGGAAATTTATTTAGTTTGCATTAAAATCTGTCTCTATGCTCGAAATGGAAATACATTTAGTTTGCATTGAAATCTGTCTCTATACTGAGAATGGAAATACATTTAGCTTCCACTGAAATCTGTCACTATGTCCGAAATGGAAATACATTAAGTTTGCATTGAAACCTGTCTCTACGCAGAAAATGGAAACTTATTTTGTTTGCCTTGAAATTTGTCTCTATGCAGAAAATGAAAATACATTTAGTTTGCATTGAAATCTGTCTCTGTACTCCAAATGGAAACATTTATTTTTCACTGAAATCTATCACTATGCTTAAAATGGAAATGCATTTAATTTGCAATGAAATCCATCTCCATGCTCCAGATGGAAACGTATTTATGTTTCAATGAAAACTGTCTTTATGCTCAAAATCGAAATTTATTTAATTTGCATTGAAATCTGTCTCTATGCTCGAAATGGTAATTGTTCAATGCTAATTTTTTGTGCACATATAAAATATGCAATGTTTTAGTTATCCAAGATAAACATTACTTCAAAACCACGAAGAGATGTTAAGGTGGAAACTTTTGACTCACTCTCAGTTTCATAGCCATTATCTAAAACACAGCTAACTTCGCCCAACTGTTATAAAACCGCTCTTGCATGTCACACCCAACTTTTGTAAGACCGCTCTTGCATGTCACACCCAACTGTTGTAAAACCGCTCTTGCATGTCACACCCAACTGTTGTAAAGCTGCTCTTGCATGTCAAGCTTACCAGGCAATCAACTGTACACAACAGTAGTAAACCATCTCTCGCGTATCTTGCTTACTAAGTAATCAGCCATACTAAACAGTAGTAACTAATCTCGTACCTGGTTTACTAGGCAATCAACGGTACCCAACAGTAGTAAATCTCTCTCGTATCTTGCTTACTAGACAATTAACGGTACTCAACAACAGTAAATCTCTCCCGTATCTCGCTTACTTGACAATCAAACAGTAGTATGTCATCGCTCGTGTATATTGCTTACCATGCAATCAACCGTACCCAACAGTAGCAAACTCTCTCTTATCTTGCTTTCTATGCAATTAACCGTACCCAGCAGTAGTAACCATCTCTCGCGTGTCTTGCTTGTCCAGGCAATCAACCGTATCCAAATGTAGTAAACCATCTATAGAGTCTAGCATAGCCATCATAATCTACGGGAAATGTTTATTTAACTATTTCCGACAGTGTTGTAAGTCGTAACATTCAAACAGGACTTCTTCTATTATGCGTTTGAACCGATCACTGACTAAAAAATAACCAGTGGTTTGAATGAATATACTTTAATCCCGGTGTCTTACAGTATTATTTATATCAGCGGTCACCTCTATATACAGGTTATACTCAAACCTTCCATTTCCCCATCTCTGGACCAATTTTCCTCTGAACTTTTTTCCGCGAACTTGAAGCTACATACAGCAGTGGAAAAACCGATTTAAAAAAAAAGAATAATTTAGACTGGAATCTTATTAGAGAAGTTATAGGATCATTTTCTCTGGGGTACACATAACAGTTCCAAACTAGAGTTCCAATTTTTCCTGATTCAGTTGTCCTCAATACTTATTCTAGTAGTCCAAACATTCTAGATCACAGAGTCCTAAATACGGAGTTCATATCAAGATGCTTCAAAAAAAGGATCGTATAGTCCATTGTATAGCCATAAACGGACTTGAAAGGTAATTTCTATTAACTTCTATGGACTGAGCACACGATTGTTTAAAATACACCCGACGTATTTAGCATAAACCTTTCCTGTTTGTTCAAGCAGTCCCATGACAAAAAAATATCAAAGACGGATTGAAATGAAAGTACATCAAAAAGGTTTTCGCGTTGTGCAAAGTGTTGAAAAAACCAGCCCTTACCGTATTGGCTTCTTATGGTCCTACCTAATTTCCGATTAAAAGACTGATTCTCCGGCATTTTAGCTCAGTCTCACGGTCTTCGGATTTGTGCAAAAATACCCGGAATTTAGGTTCCGAAACTGTGAATAATCATTTGGGCGTATATTACACATTAGATTACACATTAGATTGACGATCGAGTTCGTGAGCATTTAGCTGAAAGCAGGAAAGCTAAACATGGCGTGAGTTTATTATATGTTTGATTGGATTAACCATTTCCATCAACTAATCCGCACCCCAGATAGATGTTTGTAGGTGATTTTGGATTTCTTTTTTATAGATCATTTTCAAATACTATTTTTAGCTGGCCAAACCTATCCCATAGCCGCATCCGGTACGGTCATGCGCCTTTGACGCAGGGCAACTCGAGTGACCTACACTTCTTACATGAATAGAACATTTGTCATTACAGATCGCCGCAGATAGTAGTATCCAATAATATGTCAGCCCACAAGTATAACAGTTGAACTGTACGTTTTCATCAAGCATTTTTAACAATAAATGAGTATTTATTGTTTTATGTTACTGCATCGTGACTCTCATCTTAACCCCCCCCCCCCCCCCTTATGACTGCATGGTAATGAATACTCCGAGAATAAACACGTTAGCAGTCAACAATGAACAACAAAGGCGGCACATCACATATTAAGCAGATACATCAACTCGTGTGAACTCGTGTGGCTTCTTGGATTGGGTATGGGATCTGATTACGCTGGTATTGATAATGCTGTGTTCACCTGTATGCATCCATCCACTATGAAATTAATTATATGCAACAAAGAGATCTGTAAGTCCTCATAATTTCTCGAGGATATAGTCTTGAAGAGTCATCTAAATACACGTAGATTTATACAAATTGTAACTCTGGTCACATAGAAAAATCGTCCACTCACCCCTTTCCTTTCAGAAATGGATCATCCAACTTTGCAAGTCCTACCCAGGACCGCGGACAGGGTAGGACAAATTACGAGGGACCACAACGGTAAGGGGGTCCACCGTTGTGATTCATTGGGGCCTAATGGATAATTTTTCCATAGGCCCACAAATCCTTTCCGCTGTTCTGGTCCTCTCTGATGTTATTTGTGCTCATATCTACTTTTCTCTTTTAGGCAGATTACTAAACTATCCACTCACGATTTTTAAACACACTATTTCTGTGAAGGGTGTACAAATGTCAAATCTTTACAAATTTGTTTGAAACTTTCTTGACGAACATACACTATGTTAATGACAATCGCTTAAAAGTTGCCCTACGTTAAATATTGGAGTGCAAAAGTCCAGATTTGACTTCCTGAAAAAGGTATATACAAGCCTACCAAATCTCAGGATAAAAGCCAGATACGACATAAAAATCTCCGGATTTCTGACCAGAAAGTTCTGGCAGGCTTGTATGACGTACCCATATAAACCATCCTTTCTCCCGATTCCGATTGAAAAGCTTGGTCTCAACTTTTTCCAAGGTCCATAAGCTTAACCTTGAGTACAGAATGTCCAGATACGGATTCAAACTAAAAAAATGTATACAGGGTTTCTGATTGGCCAAATTGTTCCGATGATAGAATATCTTTGTACAGGGTTTATGATTGACCAGATTTTTCCGATGATAGATTATCTTTTTACTGGGTTTCTGATTGGCCAGATTGTTCCGATGATTATCTTTGTACAGGGTTTCTGATTGGCCAGATTGTTCCGATGATTATCTTTGTACAGGGTCTCTGATGGACCAAATTCTTCCGATGATAGATTATCTTTGTAAGGCATTGTGTATAAGCCTCCCATTATAGACTTCGAATTTGTCTCATCTCACACCAAGTATTCGTCAAAAAATGCATTCTATACGTACAATAGGATTCCATATTATCAAAAGCCAAATCAAAGCTAAAAACAGAAAATATATTTTATGTAATGGACCAATGGTTTATATGTATGTGGACGTTCCGTGTTTGTCAATTAGCCTGAACTATTTATTACATATATAGTATCCTTTTTCTTGGAAACCGCTCGACTAAAATAATCAAAGATTTATTAAGTTACAAAATATCGACATGTAATTTGAATCAATTCACTGTAAGCATTGGGACTCATGGGACCCTCCTTTTCCTCCGATTCCACTCGAATTTAATGTTAGTTTACTATGGGGTCTACGTCGATGTCTAATTACAAAACAGCAAGCATGGTTTAAAATGTAAATCTCAAAGAAGAAAAACTTCTTTGCCCATGCTATACACGTAATAGGTAATCTTTATGCAGGTAATAGTTAATCTTTATGTAGGTAATATGTAATTTTTATACACGTAATAGGTACCTTTCATACAGGTACTATGTAATCTTTATACAGATAATATATATTCTTTATATGGATACTATGTAATCTTTGTACGGGTAATTGGTAATCTTCATGCACGTAATGGATAATCTTTATACAGGTTATAGGTAATCTTTATGCACGTAATAGGTACTCCTTATACAGGTGATAGGTAATCTTTATACAGGTAATATGTACTCTTTCTACATGTGAAAGTGATATACGTAATAGGTACAGGTAATAGGTAATCTTTATACTGGTAATTGGTAATAGTTATAGAGTAATATGTACTATGTATGCACGTAATACATAACCCTTTCATATTTTGCCTGCTATTTTGCTGTATCGCTCGAAAAGTAAAAAAGAAACCTTAAACACGGTTGCAAGTCAAAATATTTTAAGAACGGGCTATTATTATCCATAGGTATACGTACAAAGTATGTCGCTTTCAGAAACCAGAATAAAATCCAGCATAGCTTGTGTCAAGGGGTGTATATTTTTCCATGATAACTGAGGTTTACACAACCTTAACTTATACTAAATTCAGTCCCGAATATAAACGTAATACAACTATAAATAAATATATATTAATGTAATACAGATTCTTCTTTCCTGCAAGAACAAAATAATGTTGACTTTCCATTTTTGGATCCAAACGTTGAAGTCACAATTACAATTTCACTTCTCAAAGTATTGACATTCTCTTTTAATAATTGATTATGAAATAAAACGTGCTATTCCCTATTCCGTCCATAATAAAACGTGCTGCTCCCTATTCGGTCTATAATATAACGTGCTGTTCCCTATTGGCTGCATAACAGAGCGTGCTATTTCATATTCGCTGCATAATAGAACGTGCTATTTGGCCCATAATAAAACGCGCTTGTCATATATATATATATATATATATATATATATATATATATATATATATATATATATATATATATATATATATATATATATATATATATATATGTATGTATGTATGTATATATATATGTATGTATGTATGTATGTATGTATGTGACGACAAATACTCATCCTGTCACATCATTATTGCAAACATTTTTGCTTCAAACCACGAAAGACGTCTTTTCTATTTTTGTCTGTCACCAAACCCGTGGCATCTCATTTAAATCATATTTACACAGCTATCCGTTGTAAAATCTGTCTTATTTTTCTTTTCAAGAAAGAATTAAATAACTATACACATATCATTCGTTGTTATGCTACATAACATAAGATAACAACAATCACACCAACAACTCTCCCAAAGTGATATCAAAGTAGGGAAAGATAGAAGAAAAGCGAGTAAGAGAAAGTCAAATATACGATAAAGAAAGTATTTTCGAATGGCCTTTCCAGTTTGAAGCTAAAACGTTCCAAATTTTGTAAAAGTAGCATCGCAATCAGCACACATAAAGGAAAGTACCTGTCTCGTGTATGATACAATTCACTGAAGAGATTGTTATGGAAATTACCCTGACAGTATTTTGAGTAACATTTATATGAGTAATATACAACGGGTTTTTTTTGTGTGTGAAATAATAATATTTCTAATATCGAGTATGGAACACGGGGTATTGGTTTCCAACAAGACAAAATCAAAAACAACGCTTTAGAACTAACGGAAGTTTGTTTCGTTCTTTTCTCACAGAAAATTTTAAATTGAATAATTAACAAATATAAGAACATGTCATAAAGAATATAAAGTATTCACAAAATCAGCAATGAATCTGATACCAAGCTTTCCTTAGGAATATGTTCCAATTAATCACAAAGAACGCTTACTTTAGTTCACAAATGAACAAGTTCGTAGAGAGAATTTCGTTCTGTTGAAGAGTGACGTTTTGCTTATTCAATGCACTACACGATACTCGTTACATGACATGGACGTCAGCGCACTGGTAGAAATGTGAGGGAGCCTGGGGGTTGTTAGGGTTGTAGGTCACTTGAAGGATGAAATTTCCCTTCATCATCGGGATTGTTATTTCCTGCTGGTACAACGTCAGTGATGGCTCCCCATGATCTGGCAATGTGGCAAGTGATATCAGTTGTCCCCCCTCCATGCCAAAGGAGATCACAAAGTTTCCCGGTGTGGCCTTGGTCCAATGGTCAAGGTTCTTCTGGAAAACTACGGTGTAACTTTGTCCTCCTGTCAATGTTATGCCAGTCCCTTTCATTCTCCCTCCACATGGAGCAGTCAGAAGAAGGCAATCTGCAGCTCCGGCTTTGTTGATTCCGGTTTCGCTTCCTCTTTGCATCGGATTGAGGAGGCATAGATGGGCGCTGCAGGCGGCCACAAGGCAGAGCAGAGCGACAGTATGAAACAATGACATGGCGGAGAGAAGGCCTGTGTTTAGCAAGGATGAGATTCACTTGTGTCTTTGTGAAGTAAAGACAGTTCCTTATATACTCATCCAGTTGGAGATAAAGACCGTATAGTTCAATGCGAAGGTACATGCCACATGCTTTCTATAATATCAAAAGAGGCATAGTAAACAAGTTTTAAAGATGTCAGATACCACAGTTTGAAATCATGGTTTAAGTACAGCAGACGAGAAAGAAACCAATAGTCCTTTCCATGCGAGAGAGAGCCAGTTAGCATCTCGTTGCTAGGTTCACGGATGGGTTGCACTCACATCATCTGGTCGCGTGTACAGACACGCTGAATTGAGGAACATGTCTGTTTCGAAACCTTGCATGTCCTGATTTTCGACTCGATCTATCCGTTGTTTTCACGTGACGTCACAAAACGTGTGTACTTCCATATCCGCCGTTTTGAGCCCCTAGCCCCTCAAATCGGCATATAATAACATTGTTCTTCCCGCATAATTACGAAGGCACGTCTCATTTTGTGCGTAAGAATATAATACATCACATTCTGTTCTGCATGTCAAACGCACGAGACAGAATGCGTGACTTTTCTACTTGTTTTCTTCAAGTAAAACGTTTAAATTTCAAGAATCTTTGTTATTCTTTCATAAGCAAAAAGATCGATTGATAAACAAACGTATAAACTAATGGATACACAAACAAGCAGAAACATGTAATAATTTTTAATTTTCATGGGATGAAATCAATCATTTGGTTATCTTTCAAGTTAAAAAGCTAATTGTTAATATATAATTTAATATTTCTAAAAGCATTTCAGGAATACTTCGTTTTGACATTCGACACAGTCATGTTCCGTTTTGCATGTGTTTCGTTTGAATACAGTGAAGATGTAACGTCTTTTTGAACGGTTATCACTTTTATTCAGTATCATCCTACGTCGATCATTTCCACAACAAATACAATATTTGACCAGTCTAATTAAACTGGTTTGTCAACCGTCTTTGGTACAAACACCTGGTGTCGCGAAAAGTATTTGTACATAAAAGTTCTGGCATAAAACACATGCTGTAAAATTTTAATTCATAACTGATATTGTATCCCGAAATTCATTGTCCGGAAATACTCTTTCAAGGTGACAAGCTTAGGGATATGATACGACACACTTTTTAAAAATGTAAATATTGCCTGTTTGTAAAATAAGAATGCATCTCTATTTGATAGCAATATACATGATTACGGTTCAGCTTCACTATTATGTCTTTCGATAAAAGCAAGGGAACTTCTAGCCTTAGTTTTATTTTCGTTCTATAAGGCACTTAATTTCAAGTTTAATCTATGTATTGTTTCAATGAAGTAAATGTCCTTATCGACAGTTAAATCAGATTATTATCTTAAATATACATGATGACTAATGTTAACAAAGGTTTGTTAGGGACTCGTAATGGCGGCGAAAGTGTGATCGCATTGCATTGTGGGTATTTGCGTACTCAATCGTGACGTCGATGAAAACAACCCATTGAAAGTCTGGTAAAGCGGTCTTAAGTTAGTACAAGATACATGCTGAGATATAGACTGCTTGCTCTTCCCCTCAGTTCTCTTCGAGTTGGTTTTAAATATGCATTCATACCTGTTTATAGATAAAGATGTTAACTAATTATTTATCAAAACGTGTAAAGTTTCTAATATGAAGTTCGAACCTCGCTAGGTATGTACATCTTCTGCGTGTGAACGGAATTACCTTTCCTGAATTTGTGCAGGTGAATCGATTCAGTGAATTATATAGACCCATTACGTGTATCGTTTTCTCATAACGTATTTATGGCATTATGTAACTATATGACACGTACGACAAAGATAATCATGACGATGATGCAGACGACGAAGATGATGATTATGCTAATGAGTAAAATTATCAAGATATTTTTTATTTGATTTGTAACCAAAAGGCCTAAGCAAATGTTTAAACAGGAGCCATCTAAGTTTTTGTCATTATGTTGTTGTTGTTGTAGGGTGTAACGCCATTTTCAGCACAAGATAGGCTATACATGGCAGCCAGTATAAATGGAGAAGGAAGAACCCGGGAAAACCCCGGAAAGAACCACCGACCCGACGAAAAGCTACTGGCAAGCTTTCTCACATACCCACATTGGCCGAATCCGAGACTCGAACCTACGCAGACAGAGGTGAGATGGCAGTGATACGTAACGGTGAGCGCTTTAGAACACTGCCATTTGGGGTCCCCCTGTCATTTTGTAAATGTTAAATTAAAAATAAATAAATATGAACCATTGAACTGCTTTTATATATTCAATTTCAAAGGCTACATCTGACCTTATAGTTGCGGAAAATGATTGTATGCAATGAGGGGGTGGGGAGTGAGAGAGATTGACAATAGGCTTTTTATAGGGTGTTTTAATTGCCAATTAACTCAGAAAAGACATTTAACGGGCTAAAATATTCTTGCAGTCGAACAGTGTTTTAATAAAAAAAGTAAACATGGAATTTCCCTTAGAAGATTAAAAACTAAAATCATTGTTCCGTCCTAAAAAATATTATTTGTTTTACTGCTTCAAAAGTTTAAAGAAAAAACACGTTTGCTATTATGTATGCTTTATGTGAGGATGTGCGTGAGAGAAAGGATCCTGGCAGCCTGGGTTGCGATTAAAACTTTTAACAAATACTCTTTAGTGGCCACTATCGTCAGACGATGACTAGCTCCAAACCTTTACAATCAACCAGTTTCTCACGTAAGACTATGACGAACTCCAGTCAGTCATTTCTAATTAAAACGATGTAGTTTTTACACAAAATGGCCTGTTCTGCAATGTCTTCTACCTTGTCATCTCCAATGACGTCTTTATTTTTCGTGTCTGTTTCCCGTTTCTTTCTCTTCGAAGTACACTTCCAAATGACAGATATACCATTTCAGAATCTTATTTTTACTGGAATAAATGACCGGTATACCATTCCACTATCTTACTGTTACTAGAATAAATGACCGGTATACCATTCCAGTATCTTATTGATACTCGACTAAACATGAGGTGTATGTCGTAAATTTGCATTATTGTGGATAAAATTAACAGAATGGTTGCAAGGAATGTATGGTGGTATTCGCTTTTGGTCAAGTGTCGCTGGGTGATCACTTGGATGGAAAAGCCTGTTCATAGGTTGAGAATTAAAACATGTTCGGTCATTTCTTTGTTCAAAGAGGAATTTTAAAGTCAGGCATATTGGTCCACTGTCAGTTTAGTAGGTTAGTTTCCATTTAGTTTTCCAACTCGCAATTAACCGCACCCAACTGTAATAATCCATACCTAGTGTATCTAGCGTACTGGACGTGATACTCTACTGTAAATGTTGATTTAAGTATTTCAGACAGTATTGTTCAAGGTCATAACCTTCAAACAGGACAGATTCTATATCTTAAGTATAAGAAAGGAAACATCCTTCCTCCTGGTAAGCTCAAAGGTGGATGCACGAGAAATGGTGTTATTAATCCAGGGTACAGCAAATTGCTATTGAGAACCATTACAAATATATCATAAACAAGTCATACAATTTCAGATTGGTCCTTATGTTTGTGTTATTTTAATGTTTTGCATATAATCAACGGTTGTGTAGCGTTATTACTAGCGAATAAGGTTACAAAATAAACTGACGGCACAATTTAAATAAAATATACTCATTTTAGATTGAAACTCGCATCTTTAGGCTATAATTTTCTTCAGTATGATTTCATTTCGAAATGCTGCTGATTTTTTTTGTAGATACAAAGATTTCATACAGCAATAGTTACAATCAACGATATGTTACAAACAGCGTATGTCAAATTTCTAAATATTTAAATACATTCCGGGCCTACAACCAATTAGAACCCTAAATGGCTAAACCCAAACCATTAATGATGAATTGAGATTCAAATGGGGTGAATCCATGTTTATTTTTTATTTGTATAAGACACAACAATGGTACCAAAAAACAAATAATATTGACTTAATGATCTAAAGCTGTTTTGACCCTCCAACACGGGACAATAACTACGATCAGGAATAGGTTGTAAAAACAATCTAATGCGTTTGTTCCATGTTCAGAAAAATATGTTTTTATTGCGAGCTACAATTTTTAAAATTAATTACACATAGAACAAATCTAAATCTTCGTAATGAATGATGCTTTCCTCTTCGTTTTCTTTGTAATATTTCTCCTTGTGCGTACTTGCGTGTGTGCGTGTGTGTGTATGTGTGTGTTAGCGTTACTGTCAGTGCATGTGTCCTAATAGTATTTCATGATAAATGTAGCCCAAGGTCGGCCACGCCTAGAAAATTTTATCTGAAATAATCGCAGATGTTTGTCTTGAAGAAGAATTTAGAATTTTAGATAAGGAATAATTATTTGAATTCAGTCCAGTGTGTACACATGTATGTGTGTCGAGGAAGTACTTTTATTTTGTCCTCGAGAATAGTTATATAGGCAAAACGATGTAATACTGCATGAACCTTCAAAAAAGCTTTCACTTACACACTGTTTTCAAGACGGACTATAATATTATCATTTCTTTGACCTTAAATGAACAAAGGCGCATTACCCAAGATAGTATGCACAAAGCTGTAACTTCTTGGCTTCGTACCGCTCCAAAACAGTCGCAATGGTTCAATAGTTAGCGTAATTGATTCGCGATCAGTAGGGCGGGGGTTCAGATCCTGCCCAGATCCTGCTATGTAGGCCGCCATTTTGTGTTCCTGGGCAAGGCACTTTACTCATATTGCCTCCATACGATATAGCCTATGTGACGTAAGATAAAATGAATCGTTCTGCTTTTGTGTTTTAGCAATACATAAACATAATACAATTTTTTTAAAGGACACAACTGCAAAGAAACTAAGGTTTTATCGACCAAATCACACGTACAAGCTGAGATTACCAAAACATATTAAATGGAAATATACTGTTACAAGCCAGGGGTATTTGCTTGACCGTCAAACCCTGGCCGGATTCTCGCTATACGTCATAAATTTACCCCAAATTTGCAAAGACTTCCATACAACTTCAGTTGTAAATTAGAAGCCCGACGTGTCCGTTCTTCGCATAAATTTTACTTTAATCAATGCAAGAGCACAGATCTCACAACCTGCAAAATATCTATCAACCGCACATCTGCATGGTTTCTCTTCATCAGGTTTCCGTACCGCCAGCAATTCACGCTGTAGAAATTATACAATTATCCCTTAACACATGGAAATATCTTAACTTCGCAACCATATGTCAGTCAATCCACGGTTTCCAGGCACATTTCGCCAGTACAACAGCATCACATTTGCCACCATGGCGACATAAACGGTATCTGCCGAGTTCCCTTCTTATTTATTCCATCGTGTAATTTACCGGTTTCCTACTGTAAAAACTGCCACTGCAGTCACATCACGAATGAACACAACTAGATTTTAATAGGGACTATGATATGACCTGAATTCACTACTAGTGAACCATGGTATCATGTAAACTCACTCACATATCACTCCGTGACATTTGCTCCTAGTAATTGGCTAATTATTCCGGGCTAAGGAATATTTTCCATTGCACCGAATTCCAATAATCAGACAAGTAATCACACAAATTTATGAATTCATTAAGACGGGTCGCTATAAACAAATGCGCATAGTCCAAATTTATTACAATACGTTGCCATTTGTTGCCAATTAAATATTTTGCTGACACGTTATGATTGTTCCACCAGAATTGTATGTAGGAAGTATCCTTTGTTTTTCATCGGACAAAACGCATAGACACGAAGTGAAGGTTAAAGAACTCAGGGTCACATTGGAATATAAAGAAAATTAATAAAATGTAGTGCCATCCTTGATATTTAACAGTACATGTCAAATAAAGACAGAATGTATAATTCGAATGAACGTGTGTGTGTGTGTGATTTGGATTTTTAACGTAGCTTAACACTTTTTCAGTCATATCGCTACGATGTTTGCAGTGTGGCAGTTTATAGCAATGTCTAGCACTGGGGCATCATGCTGCAGACACGTAGTATGCTGACACCAGGCCTACCAGTCCTAACAATAACCTCATAATGTTGAGCGCCAAGCGAGGTACCTACTATTACCACTTCTATAAGCCTTTGGTAAGACTCGGCCGAGGTTCAAACCCGCGACCTCCCGCATCTGATGCGAACGTTGAAAACGAATAATAAGCGTACATAAAACATATTTAGAACTGTTGATAGAAATCGTCCACTCGTGAACAAGAGCATGTCACAGTTCGTAAGCCTGTGATCGGAATAAACAGTTCGTAAGCCTGTGATCGGAATAAACACCTATCAGGTACATCGAAACTCAAACTTAACGAACGACACTAATGTTCTACATTACAACAGTATCTCACAGAGTTCATACAAACACTTCCGTCATATTCTAATGTCTTTGAAAACATTTAGGTCAGGTACAAGAATGTATTCAAATGATACATACTAAAGGATACAAAGGATACAGCATATCAACCTCAATAAATCCTATTTTAAAAATTGTGTTGGAAAACTGTGTGGCATTGGGCAAAGGATATTTTACATTAACGTATCGGATACATAATGTCAATTCATAACCATTTCTAGGTAACTAAAATGCCGTATCATTTTAAGAAACAAAGAAATCGAACGAGATAATATTGTTACTACTGATTAAGTACAAAGATTTTCATTGTCAAAATTATTTATTATTCAATGGTTTACTAAATAAATCGTGGACTTTAAACGAATTCTATTTTTCTTTATTTGGAGGCTTGGTGTTTCCGAACAGTAGGGTGTGAAATTTTGATACAGTAGAGTGTGGAATTTTGATACAGTATGGTATGAAATTTTTATACAGTAGGGTGTGGAAGTCCTATTGCGAAGAAAACAGAAAATAGTTATAGATTTGAAGGAAAAAAAATAAGAAACTTCTTGTGCTCTTTATTTATGCGCAAGATGTATTTTATTTTTATTGAAAAGACGTTATGTTAGTTCCATTAAATTGCAATCTTAACGAAAAGACAATGCAGATTTTCACTTTCAATAATTTTCTAGATATTAACTTCGTCAATACGGGAAAAATAAACGAAGTTCAGACAAAAATTCATGCTGATTTTAGTTCAGATTTTAGAAAATCAACAGTATCTACCGTGTGTTCTGTACCATCAAATTGTATCTACCGCTTATTCTGTGTGTGTGTGTGTGTGTGTGTGTGATTCGGATTTTTAACGTACCTTTAACAATTGTTCAGTCATATCGCTACGATGTCTGCAGAGTGGCAGTTTATAGTGATGTCTAGCACTGGGGCATCATGCCGCAGACATGTAGCATAATGTCCCACCCAGTCACATTATCCGGGCACCACGCCGACTAGTCCTAACACTAACCTCTTAATGCTGAGAGCCAAGCGAGGCAGCTGTTGGTACCATTTTTATAAGTCTTTGGTATGACTCGGCCGGGGATCGAACCCACTATCTCCCGCATCCGAGGTGGACGCTCTAACCAATAGGCCACCGGAGCGTCGCTAATTTTGTAACAGCATATTGCATCTACCGCGTATTCTTTTCCATCAAATTGTATCTACCGCCTATTATGTACCATCATATTGTATCTACTGCCTATTATGTACTATCATGTTGTATCTACCGCGTATTCTGTACCATCATATTGTATTTACCGCGTCTTCTGTACCATTATATTGTATCTACCGCGTATTCTGAACCGCCATATTGTATCTACCGCGTACTCTGATCCGTCAGATTGTATCTACTGCGTACTCTGTACTGTCATATTGTATCTACCGCGCACTCTGAACCATCATATTGTATCTACCGCGCACTCTGATCCGTCATATTGTATCTTGTATTCTTTACCGTTATGTTATTATCTACAGGTTACTATGTAATGTTATATTGTATCTACCGTGTGCTCTGCGCCGTCATATTGGAGCGGTAAAAGGTATGGATACGATCAAAACATCAGAGTATCGCGAATGGTTCGTTGCGTCAAGGGGTCGAATTGATATCACTGCAGTGTTTTATATACTGAAACCAAGAATGTTGTTGGCGTTAAATATTTAATTAAAAAAAAAACATATTTAACCCACACTCATCCTGGGGTCATATTTTCTTCAATTTAACTCTGTATATATATATATATATATATATATATATATATATATATATATATATATATATATATATCAAAGGATAAGTTTAAACTGCAGCATAATATGTTCATAATAATACTGAAGTGTGTTATAATAAAGATTATATCCGGTACCTATGTAAAAGATAATTTGTTTCCTTTTACACCTTGAGAAATTAGTTATGGGTTATTTACAACTGACGTACACCAAATATTAAGCTATTTTGAAGTTCGGGGTTGGCAAGGGTTGAAAATGTAATAAAATTTATTCTCATGGGATTAGAAGGTAGTAAAATTTTACTCGTCCTGCCAAGTTTTACCTAGTCAGCACGAGAGGACGAGTGGTTTTCCCGAGCCCTGCAATATGGCAGCGATGGCATCCTTCTTTAATATATTATTTTCATAAGTCGACTTGAACTCAAAGTCATACTGACATAGGGTTTTCACCAGAAGACTTCTTATGATGTCCGGTTGATCTCAAACTGAAATTTTTGCAAATGTTACGAACGGTATGACCGCCACGCCAGCCATCTTGAAAATGTCTTGCCGTTACTCCTGAATGGATGGCCATATCTTCTAAATATTGCCATATTTACTCGTCTCCAAATGGATGGATATATGAGCATGGTGTTTTCAGCAATAGACTTCTTATGGTACATAGTTGGTCCTAAATGGAAACGGTACCTGTTGTTATATCAATTATGGCTGCCATGACGGCTGTCTTAGAAGTCATATTCTAACAACTTCTCCTGAATGGGTGATCTTTACGACATTAGAAGACTTTTAATGATGTAAACTTTGTTGTAAGTGACAATGGTGCCAAGATAACATCCAATGTGGCCACCACCGCAGCTAATTTTAAAATCCTGCTGAAGAATATCAGAGCTGTTTTCAACATTCGACAGTTAAAAGGAAGAACTGATCTTATCTTGAGCTCCTGGAAATTATTTTCAACCCTTTGAGCATCAGTGCCTTCGAGTGACTCTCGTTTTATACTGCACTGGCGTAGTACACTAGCAACATGACTCTGTACAATTAAAACATTATTCTTTCATTTAAATCACTATAAACAATATGTGGGGGCACCGAGTGGCCGAGTGGTCTAAAGCACTGACCGTTACGGATACTGCCATCTCACCTCTATCTGGAATTACGTCACAGTTAATACTTCCAGTTCAGTACCCACGAATGTCGTTCTAGTCTATTTTTAGAACATTTTTTCGTCTCTCATTTTGGTGGTGATAGAAGAGTCTTATTTATGCATTTTTGGTAGGGATTTAAAGGTAACTGTTTAATCTTTAGTATTAATGATAGACACATGAAATTTTAATGTCATGTATGTTGACTTTGAAAATATAAGAATGAAATTAAAAGTAAAAAATTAATTTTTATTTTAAAAATTTTAATAAAATTTAAAAAATATATAATTTAAAAAAAATTCCCCTAAAATGCACATATATAATATTTTTGGGAATCATATTAAATGTTATCAGCATGTATATATTCCTACACCATATAAAAGTTCCAATGTTGGATTCTTGTCACATTTTGTCAGAGATAATATCTTTGTAAGTCCAAATGAGACCTTCATTTAAAATACACGAAGACAAAATTATAATTTCTATTGGCCATTCAGACTATTTATTAGGTGTCCAAGCAGTAATTTATGTGTTTATGATGGGGTCACTTCCTGAGTAACACACATCTGCTTGTATTGCTTCAGTAACTGTTTATAAATATTGTTATAATGTATTTAGTGAGAGGACAGCGATGAAAACTTTATACTAGAACCTACTCAAGTTCTCTACTAAATCATTTTAAACTATCTGAGAATGAAATACAGGTCAAAGGGATAAAATATGCTTTCCCCAGGTATATTTACCCTTGGATGTAAGAAAGCAGCAAAATGATGTAAGTTGAACACAAAATGCATTCCATTTTATTGTTCAGTTAGGTTAAGATATTGATTGATGTAGTGCGGCATTGTGGCCTATACGATGTTATGGGAATTCTAATGATCCATCTTGCTTTATGTACTATTAATTACTGATGATATTTGTTAACTGACACTCTAAAGATTACATAAGAAATATTCAAACAGGTTATTTGAATTTAACTTTGTACAACTGATCTTAACATGGTTACATATCCCACATGAACAAATATCCATCCATTTTAGAATGTTTGGGATCAAAAGTTCTTATTCAGTACGCCATATAGGCTGACATTGTACCTATAGTGAATTTGTAAGGCACATTTATGGCTATGTGCACTGAAAATATCCCAAAATGTTATTTTCATCATGAATATGCCTATGTATTGTAACATATTTCAATTTAGTACTTTGACAGAGTGCGGTATTGAATCATCAGCTGATATATGATTCCATTCAATCAATGAGCTTAATAATTGGTAACCAACACTCTTAAAAATACACTATAAATGTTCAAATAGATCATTTGAATTATGTTTGCACATTTGATCTTAACAAATACATTGTATATGTCCCACATATGCAAATTTCCATCCTTGTTTACAAGTTTTGGGGATCAGAATTTCACATTTAGCTGATGATATATGATTTATTGGTACCTATAGTTGATTTGTGTGACCACATTTGGCTGTATTCACTTGCAATATCTAAAATTGTTATTTTCCTCATGAATAAGATTGCTTATAGTAACATATTCTAATTTAGTACATTGTCACTTGACTTTCCTGTATACTGGTATGTACTAATGTTTGCACCAATGATCAAACCTCACCGCCCCAACATTGCCTTAAACTTTATGATACATAGTCTACCTGATTAGTTATTTAACTTGTAAATGGCTAAATATGCTTCTAGAAACCTCATATATTTTTAGGATGAATTTATCACTTTAATACATGGCCATTGCTTCACATTTCTGAGTTTCACTCTGTCAAGTTTAATATTTTCCCCCATGCTTGCAACCTTAATGTTATTTTGAAATCACCATATCTAACACATTTTAACTTCATTTACATAGATCTTACTGTTTTATAGAATTAACTGAAACATATTGTATCTTTTCAGGTCTAGCCTGGTATCTGGAACAAAGTGTTAGAGTTGGATCAGCTTGGAAGCTTTCCAGTAGTCCGGTGGTGATAGCAAGGTTTCATAAGGGCATTTCAGTGTACTGCCATAAGTGACTAAGATTAGTTCATATCACCACACTGATATATAGCATCTCAAAGACATGGCTTAGGTTTTCACGAGAGATCAGCACCATTTTTCAGTAAGGTAGAGCCTCCTTGGAACTATTTTCCTATCCCAATGCCACCTTTTGTAGTCATCGACATTGAAATGGAATGCATTTTTGCTATAAAACATGGTTACTGGTCCCATCAGAACTTTAATTCTAAATGTGCTATTAGTTATGGAAACAAATGCCTAAGTACCAGACACAATAAATGTGGAACATTGCACCTGTCATTGTTTCTTTAGTGTGTACACCTATATGCATCTGGACAGGCATATTGAGGTTTGCTGCCAAAATCACTATGAGCTATAATGCTTCACTACCCCTGGGAAAAATGTTATCAGTTGTACAGGCCCAAACTACCATTTGTTTTAAATACCATTCATTATTCAACTTTTCTGTCTAAAATTTGTCAAACTGTTTTTTAAAACTTGTATGAAAATTTAAGTTTTCAATAAAATTTAGTTTTGAAAATTTAAATGTTTATTTAATTTGCCATTAAAATTTAATTTATCACTATTTGTAACTTTCAAACATATTTTCAGACAGGGCTTATCTTGTATCACAATTAGGTTTTTACTGCATTGAAAAATTCCTATAATTAAGGAAGATATAGCAAATTTAGTTTTGGTTTCTCAAGAGCACTTGGACCAGAACTTGCACCTTGTGGAACACCAGCACTACATACTTTCTGACAGGTGTCACAAGTTTTGTTTGCAAGGAAATTCAAAAAGACTTCATGTATAAAGTTGAAATAGGTGTAGCATGCAAATATAAAAGTTTGACTAAAATTGGCATAAAACATGGAGCCTGTCAGGAATTACGTCACAATTAATACTTCCAGTTCAGTACCCACGAATGTAGTTCTAGTCTATTTTTAGAACATTTTTTCCTCTCTCATTTTGGTGGTGAAGAGTTTTATTTATGCATTTTTGGTAGGGATTTAAAGGTAACTGTTTATTCTTGATAATATGAGCTCAGGGTGTTATTGTCTGTGTGTATTTCGGCGACAGTGCACAGTGAGTAATAAGGCCTTGGTGATGATCCGGAAGTGAAATCTGTGTTCTGTTTACATGCTGCTATGTTGACAGTCCAGCATCTAAAAAAAGAGCAGGTCAACCTGACGAGAACTTCACCGTGAAGTCATCTTTGAAGGGTTTTAGATTAACATATGATTTGTATTGATTGTCACACAGTGGAAAGGTCAGTGCTGAGAAACAAATGTAGAGAACATATAGTAAAATTAATTGTGTCCTATGTCCGTCTGCGTGGGTTTCGAGTCTCGGGCTCGACCAATGTGGATATATGAGAAAGACCAATGTGGATATATGAGAAAGCTTGCTGGTAGCTTCTCGTGGGTCGGTGGTTCTCTCCGGGGTTTTCCCTGGTTTTTCCTCCACTATTTATACTGGCCGCAATATAGCCTATCTTGTGTTGAAAATGGTGTTAAACCCTAGAACAATCATAACAACAATAAACAAAACTGTGTTAACTTGTATTCCCGCACAGATTATTTTTTACATCATTAATCATTTATGCAAGCAAATAAATGCATTTTATATCTTCATGAAGCTATATGTCATCTACAACACATAATATGTAAACAAGCATTAATCTCTGTCAAAAGACCATTTTTTAAATACGGTTTATGACTCTCGTTTTTCTGTATATCTATGTGCTTTTGACCTTCCAAGATGTCGGTAATTAATGCATCTTAATAAAGGAACCTGATGTGATTGATAACAGGTAGCAGACGACAATTTCTGCCTGGCGTCATGCATCGGTGACGTTTCTTGCCTCTCCTATTCAGTGCCGGAGATCAATATGAAAATCGAGAAAATTCATTGAGTGAGACATCTTTACATGCTTGAATCTGAAACATTTTTGGGGAATATAAAAAATATAGCGAAAAATTCATCTTTACGATAAGACCAATTGGATCAATTTCACTGCAACGAAAATTTGCAAAAATAATTGGATACAGGAGTTCACTGTATTTTGAAATGAAGGAATCAGAGGGATACAATATCACACAACCGTTATATCTGGCCCATGACGCAGGAAGATGGAACTAGGTAGGGGCGGTCATACAGGCTCCTCTGTTGGTTTTAACAACTAGCACCACTCCCCCATTACTGCTTTAGAAACGTAAGCAGCTGAAAGCACGAAAGTAGTTAAACCTGTAATAGGCAGGAGAATTAAGTTGAGGTGATAATTACACATTGGATTATGTGAAATCTCTATTTTAGGAAAAAGTCGTTTGAGAAGCCATGTGGTATTTGGTTATACTTCTCGTTGCGGCGATTCCTTCTGTTGAAGCAGAGACAAGTACTGACAAGCCGAAATATGGTAAGTCTCCTTGTCCTGGTGAGTGAAACAAATATTCTAATATACACATACTATTACGCGGTAAGAGTAATGTGAGAATGTTTCAAAAGTTGTCTTAAATCAAGAATCATTAAAAAAAATGCTGATATTACCACAATGATAAATGTTGAATAAAAAATAAAGTAGCTCATTTGTTCTATGGCTATTTAAGGTCCAATCAAAGTCGCCGAATAAAAGCGCTGTAGAGATTGTGTTTTTAAATTTTACATTTTGTAGCTATATAAAGATGCTTTACAGAAAGAGCAATTGAGCAATTTAATTTGAACTTGATAATACCGAAATTTCAATTTCTTTAATACTGTTAAGGAAAAGATACATATATATATATAATATATATATATATATATATATATATATATATATATATATATATATATATATATATATACTGAAATTTAATACAACCCTTCTTCGTGTATCCACTAAATAAGGTTATATTGGAGACTTTCCAACACTTCAACTCAAGTTTTCCCCGTTATGACAGCTACTTACTGGATCAGTCAGACTTGAGTACCTAAACATATGCATAACAAACTAGCCAGTTTTGTATTAGTACAATACACCAAGTCACTCATATATGCTTGGCTTTATTTGTTGCTTTTCGGAACAACAACAGACGTATGCTATTTAAGCTCGAGGCAGTTGGAGTAAAGTGATATAGTCTTACCTAATTTGATATTTATTGGCACAGTCCTACTGTCAGGCATAATTTTATTCTCAGACTATTTTATACTGGCATAGTACTACTGTCAGATTATTTTATAATGGCATAGTCCTGTCAGGCTATTTGATACTGGCATAGTTTTACTGTCAGGCCATTTTATACTGGCATAGTACTACTGTCAGACTATTTTATACTGGTATAGTCCTGTAAGGTTATTTTATACTGGCATAGTCCTACTGTTAAGCATTTCACACTGGCATAGCCCTACTGTCAGGCTATTTCGTACTGGCATATTCCCACTATCTGGCTATTTGAAATCCTCTTAAGTGAACAGAGATAACAACTTCATCACATGTAAACAAAGATGACAGACAGAACCATATATATTGTTATGATTATTCAATTTGTACAGTGTTCTTGAGTTTTATCCGCGATTGAGACATGTGGATGGAATACTTGCAAACCAGACTTTTTTCAAGATTGTAAATTGTAAATAATGTGTTTATTTAAAGTAGAATTCAAGGCTAAAACTCATTTATGAGTAAGTGGAATTTTCCATTGGGAAAGACTGGTTTTCCAGAACATTTTATTACGTTTTAAATCAAGTGATATGTATATAAATAGGGGTTTGGTAAACGTATGATTCAGTCCTGTTTTAAGAACAGTTTGTGGAATCATTTGCAGTTGTGCTCCGATATAATTTGAGAGGAATGATTTATTTAAATAAAAATTGGAATTACAAAAGGTGCTCATTGATTTCTGCACTAAAACATTAATTTTGAATTATTTTGAACTCAATGAAAGACATTCTGGATTACATCATTGTGGTACATCAGAACATTCAGACAATTGGTACATCAAGACATTCAAGATTATTTGAATTCACTCAGAAATTTCTATACTATTGAACCTGTGATAGAACGTTAAAGATTATAGGGAATATAATTAACAATATTGTTAGTGCTTCTTAATTTTTCACTTTGTAACTTAGAGAAATAAATAAATTCCAGCCTATTAAATTCCAATAATATCCAGATCCAAATTGTTGTTTGTGCTCGGTGTAATGGCTTCTGACATAATCAGTCATATTAAATTCATTTTTTTTTCGCCAATAAATCCATCTTCTGTAGTTCTGAAATTATTTTCGTCACAGTCCTTTGAATACAAGCCATCATCTGCTGTCTGCGTAGGTTCGAGTCTCGGATTCGGCTAATGTGGGTATGTGAGAAAGCTTGCCAGTAGCTTCTCGTGGGTCGGTGGTTCTTTCTGGGGTTTTCCCGAGTTCTTCCTCCACCATTAATACTGGCCGCCATGTATAGCCAGTCGCGTGCTGAAAAATGGCGTTAAACCCAACAACAACAACAACAAGCCATCATCTGTAATTGTACTACCGTGAGGTTCATCAACCATGATTTCGTGAATGTTGAAATTATCTCAGATCTACGCTGTTCTTGGTTGGATTAAATGTAACCTTACCAGGTAGATGACTTAAACATTTCGGACAACAGGTTTCCTAATTCAACGTAAAATATGAAAGGTGCAAATTGATTTTACTAGATCTGGTTTATTTTGATGTATTAAAAGCACGGTGTCTCACAATCAGCATTGCCTATCCTCATTGCCCAATTCAAATCATTTCGTCAAAATTAGTATTTTGTTAGAAAACGTCTTATATATTGCTGATCATGCTTGAAATGTATGAATTAACTTTCGAATAAAGTCAATTAAGTGTTCAATTGAGTTGAAGAACAAGGGTGAGTTGTTGCACCGGCTTGGTCTTTTAGTCTACAGTAGATTATTTCGGGACTATGGCTCGTTACTTTAGGATTCGATCATTTTGTCTCCAGAGTGCTCTAATGTTTCTGCATGGTCTACAAAAGATATATTGTATATTGTCTGTACTTTACTCTCCCAAGAGTTTAACGATTTATCATATCCCATTTATTTAACGAGTACCTATTTCTTGCAGGTCATCTGTTTTGTTTTGCTAAAGGTTTTCATTTTTGTTTATGAGTGTATATATATATATATATATATATATATATATATATATATATATATATATATATATATATATATATATATATATATATATTCAGTTTTATACACAACCTTTTCTATTCCGTGAAATACGCAACACAAATAGATCAATCAATCATGTTAGCGAGTCATCATTCAGTCGTTTGGTTCAGGCAGAAATGAAAAGTACACAACACAACTACCACAAGCAAAGAAACCTGTCGCCTCAACAAAACAAAAATTATATGTCTGCTTAACTCGTAAAAATCATCCAATGTATGTAGCTGTGTTGAAAGTATTAAATCAATCATTGAAATACATAAATACTTTATTCAGTCAATCAACCTGACTCTGTCTTAGATGATTGCTAGAAACGACATAATACATTTGCACAAATCAGTTTGATCCGAAATGTTCGTGCTAAATGGATGCGACATATATACGGGAAAGGCAGTTACTTAAGGTCCATGGTGCATTACGCACGAAAAATATGAGGTATTTGTTAATTACCTGATCCTTTATTATATAAATTGGGCGCCACCTCTACTACATTCCCAACCTCACTTTTAGATCCTTAATT
This sequence comes from Sinohyriopsis cumingii, assembly GCA_028554795.2. Taxonomy (NCBI): domain Eukaryota; kingdom Metazoa; phylum Mollusca; class Bivalvia; order Unionida; family Unionidae; genus Sinohyriopsis; species Sinohyriopsis cumingii. The sequence goes on along the minus strand of CM068838.1, from coordinate 121,604,828 downwards.
TACATGCCAACTGTGCCACCTCTACTAACTTCTCCAACTCACTTTTAAATCCTTAATTTACATACCAACTGTACCACCTCTAATAACTCCTCCAACTCACTTTTAAATCCTTAATTTACATACCAACTATGCCACCTCTACTAACTCCTCCAACTCACTTTTAAATCCTTAATTTACAAACTAACTGTGCCACCTCCACTCCCCTCCAATGATTGATTGCCAGAAAATCCTAAAGAAAATACCAGACTTACCACTGAAACAGAAAGAAAAACGGTCTTCAAAATTTGAGGAAAGACAAAGAGGCAGTTTTTTTTTCTTATTTTCTTTTTACAGATGTTGTGGCTCAGCGTTTTTATATATTGCATATACGCATGAATATTTCGTATATAAGGACCCATATTATTGAAAAACTCCTACCAGGCATAAACTAATAGCTTTCCATTGACCATAGGTAAATAGAGTAGCAGGCTATACATACTTGATTGATGTGCTGTTACAGCATCGGTTGCTTGGTAATTGATCATTCTCTATATGCCTCAAAGGGCCGGATTTTTTGTATGTCTTGCTGGGCCTGATTCTCTGTACGTCTTTCTGGGCCTGATTCTCTGTACGTCTTTCTGTGCCTGATTCTCTGTATGTCTTTCTGGGTCTGATTCTCTATATGTCTTGCTGGGCAAGATTCTCTCTATGTCCTGCTGGGCATAATTCTCTATATGTCTTGCTGGGCGTGATTCTATATATGTCTTGCTGGGGCCTGATTCTATGTATGTCATGCTGTGTCTGATTCTCTGTATATCTTACTGGACCTGATTCTCTGTATGTCTTGCTGGGGTCTGATTGTCTATATGTCCTGCTGGGGTCTGATTGTCTATATGTCCTGCTGGGGCCTGATTCTCTATATATTTTGCTGGGGCCTGATTCTCTGTATGTCTTGCTGGGGACTGATTCTCTATATGTCCTGCTGGGGCCTGATTCTCTATATGTTTTGCTGGGGACTGATTCCCTGTATGTCTTGCTGGGTCTGATTTATTTTATCAGACCCAGCAAGGTATCAGCAAGGGCTCATTTTCTGTATGTATAAAAATATGGTACAACATATCAATGATAATACTTGCCATGATAAAGTTTTATAACTTTCCTTGACTGTAATGATATAGTCCTATTGATGGACTTTCCTATTTATCACCTGGACCTACAAATTTACTCCCAAGATCCCAGACTTCTGAAGAATAATGATCTTCAAATGTATGTATGTGATAAAGGATTATAGAGATCGCTGGCTCACTGTGTATATTCCAGGTTATCGCTGTTTCAAGAAATTTAAGATAGAAATATTCTTCGATATGGTACAAAATAAGCAGACATGCCCACGATACAGAATAGGTACAGCATCAGCAGATATGCCCACGGTACAGGATAAGTAAAGATGCCCACGGTAGAGAATAAGTAGACATGCCCACGGTACAGGATAAGCAGACATGCCCAGGCACAGAATAAGCAGACATGCCTACGGTATTGAATAAGTAGACATGCCTTCGGTACAGAATAAGCAAACATGCCCACGGTACAACATAAGCAGACATGTCACGGTACACAATAAGTAAGCATGCCACAGTACAGAATAAGTAGGCATGCTCACGGTACAGAATTTGCAGACATGCCCACGGTACAGAATAAGCAGACATGCCACGTGACATAATAAACAAACATGTCACAGTAAAGAATAAGCAGACATGTGAAGGGTGCAGAATAAACATACATGATTCCCGGCACAGAAAAAGTAGGCATGCCACGGTACAGAATAAGCAGACATACCCACGGTACAGAATGGCAGGACATGCCACGGTACATAAATTTACTTATTTATATAAGCAAACCGGTCGGGCCCTCAAAAATTCATTTATTTATTTAAGTACACTGGCCAGTTCCCGCAAAAATTCATTTATTCCTATAAACACACTTGTGAGGCTCTTGAGAATAGTAGGGACTGAGTTAACCCATGTGTAAAGAGCATTAATATATGCTCAAAATTTGTTCTCTGTGCTATATTTCACTGTCGGACTCTAGTCCAACATACCTATCCGACTCACCCATATGTACACACCAGCAAGATACTTACGCTCCTCTTCTGACAATCGTATACTCAGTATTCCCACAATGAAAACAAAGTCATATGGACAGCGTTCTTTTGCATACCAGGGCCCAGCAACTTGGAATGAATTGTCCACTGAACTTAGACACAAGGACACAGTGATCACATTCAAGAGTGCTCTCAAAACTCACTTATTTCGACTGCAAGAACAAACTTAAAGACTTGATAATGTTTCCTACCTTAAATATTCTCAGCATGTTTTTTTTAATGTTTTCTAATTTCATGGTGTTTGTTTTTGTCATCATATCATTATATGCTTTTTATCTTATAGGTGTTGTCTAATGTTGTAAAGCGCTTAGAGCTTCTAAAGAATAGGCGCTATACAAAGTCCTTATTATTATTATTATTATTATTATTATTATTATTATTATATTTTCTCCGTTAACTTTATATTGTCAGAATTGTGCAGTAATTTACGATACTGAACTCGCGTGCAATTCATATTGAACTAAAGTGAATAAAGGAACGACTTTCTATTGTAAACAAACGATGGACGCACAACGCCATCACTTTTGATTTATTTTATTTGTCTGTGGATGAAGTAAACCAACTGAATGAACTAAAGCAGATGTTTCGTTGACTGCCACATGCCAGCTGCTTTGGCACATTCCGCTTTAACCTTTTCAATACAATGTTTTGGATTTAGGCCAGCTATACAGAAGGCGCCAGATAGGGTCCTTACATATAACATGTAAGTGGCAAGGCATAAATGGTTTTGTTTAGATGGGAATAAGAATGACAAAAAATATACTTACAGTTTTGCATCCTGAATTTCCTTAAAATGTACTTTCTTAATTTTGCAAACCTGAATTACATGAGCCGTGTCATGGGTTCTCAAACTTGATTACACGTTTCGAAATGGGACTGTAATTTCGACTATATTCCAAGTGCAATTACACCCTTCTTACTGCACTCAAAATGAAATGAACATTATATTCTATAGCATCTTTTTGATCATTACAATTGAAAGTCTTCATATTTTCCCCACCGTATGATTTCAAACATTCAACGGCAGAACAGAAACACAAATGCAGATGTCAACACGCTGCTCCGTCGCTGCTGAAATCCGAAACATTTCAAGTAGAATTGGCACATAAATCCATTCCATAATCGCAAAATTTCGTAGAAACGACAAAAATACAAAAATCTATTCATTCCAGATCAAATGGAAAAGTTTTGCAATGCGCATTCATTCACAGTATGACTCCAAATTTCAATTTTAAGTAGACCAAAACGCCATTTTCTTTTGAAAGTTATGTCTGGCGCGCGACTAAGTTCAAATTTTTCTGGATGGAGTTATATGCGCATTAATACTGTTGTTGTTGTGTAATGATGAATCTACGCTTGTGTATTTAGTTCAGAATACGGCATCCATTCAATTACTTTGTTTCGTGTAGTGTATATCTTTTTTATGCACAATTAAACATTAGGTAGAAAAAGAAAATGAGCATATAATAAAAAGGTTACTGCATTTGAATGGGAAAATATGAACTCGTTTTGTCGGATGGATATACTTCACTTCCAATGTATGCAATATTTCCATCCGAAAAACTCGTTTTCCCATACAAATGCAGTAACCGATATACTGAGTGAACGTGAGACAGAATGCATTGGTCCGTCCGCCTATTCTCATGGTTTATCAATGGAAGCACTTTAAGTTAGTTTGCAAAGTGAAACTTATTAACAAGGTACACGTGTATACTTATTACATTAACCTATTGATGTTATTGTTAAAATTCTTCGGATTTATGTAACCACCCACCCGTATGTGTTTGCCTTATAACTTGTCTACCTTTATATTTTTTTTTCTTTTATTGTTGTTGTGTAAGGAAAATGTTCTATGAGGAAAATACTTTTTATGTATTTATTTATTTATTAATTATTTATTTATTTATTTAAAGCTGAAATTGAAAAACTAAAATTTTGGAAAAAGGCTCGTTGCTCGCAATCGTTGAGTGAATGGTAGGATTGGAAGGGGGTGATCTATAGTGTATTTAAAATTGTATGATATTGTTAAAGCTACGTTAAAAATCCAAATCACACACACACCCGAAAAAACACGGGAAAGACCAAAAATATTTATAAAATTAAAAAAAAAAAAAGATTCTTCCCGCGAACCGGATTTGAACCGGTGACCTAAGGATTACTTCATATTATGATCTACAGTCCTCCGCTCTACCAACTGAGCTATCACGGGATACATGCCTTTAACACTTGCACTCTTAATTGAACAGGTTCTCAGTCTTGCGCTCGCTTAAATCTAAATATAGCCAACATTATTAAATACAAACTATGCCCAAAGCTTTCGAGCATATGTGATGACTTAAAAAAGCCAGGAAACGCATTGTCCATTTTCGTAGGACAGCGGAAATCTGATTTTTAATCACAGGGGCTCATATCGCTGCTTACAATTTAACCTTTCATACCTGTACTATAGTAATTATATAGTACGTGTATGACAGGTAAATTGTAAGCATCGTTACGAATCCCTGTGATTTAATCAGATGTTAGACCAGCAAGTTGTTCTCCGCCTTTTTTTTTTTTCTTTGACTGGCGGTCTAATCAGATGTATGCACTGTCTCTAGTACGAATGGCCCGGAGACACATGCGAACATGTACACAAGAGAGAGAGAGAGAGAGAGAGAGAGAGAGAGAGAGAGAGAGAGGGATAGAGAGAGAGAGAGAGAGTATAGCAACCGAATACTTGAACAGCTAAAAAGTATTGGTATGGACAAGAGGTTTTAATGTTTCCATAATTACTCCCTTATAAGTGAAAATTGTATACCCTCTAACCTTGTTTTAGGTCATGAAAATGGACCCAAACACACTTTTATAGACGGACGGATCGAGGATTTCTGTTTTTAAATGGCACGGTTTTGTTTTCGTTTTTGTTTTTTCACTTTGAAAAACTTACTTTTTCAAGAATAGTTGGCACAATAAAACCTCCTAAAAATCAACTCATTGTCGGCATTAAAATTCATGGTGATTTCGAAAATAGTAAGGTGGAGATAAATTTCCTATTACATTTTTTCATCTCTTACTATCTCAAAGGCAACATTTGTCTTTCGCATCTCATTTTGCAGTTGAGGATTATTGTGGTTGAAGTACACTGCTGTCGGGCATTTCTGCGCACCTAAGGTTTTCGTTTCCAATATTGAAGCAAAACGCATACGGAATTCGAGCGATTGACAAAAATAAAATACACCAATGCTTACCATTTGAAAAGATGCAATGGTCACCAGAATATTCTGTTCAAAATAATATCAATTTTGGACACAGAGGATACCACCCCCACCACCCTGTTTTCCTGACTCGCGATATGTCGGCCTATTCTGCGCATAGCTTTGAAAAGATGTCATGTTTATCCATTTGGGCTACAAAAATGAAATATATTACTTTGGACTGTTTCTATCAGCAGTTCAGTCGAGTAATTAGGTGAGGTTTATAGCTAGTTTTACAAAATTCAAAGTAAAAATGCCAATAAATGGCAAGAGGTATTAAGCAAACTAAACCGATCTTGTAAAAAGGTTAGTAAAGTTCAATATTTATGAAAAATAAGCTGTTACGTGGAAGAGAAACAACAATGAATAGGATGTAATGTGATTACAACGTCTTGTTGATGGGGAAAAATTACTACAGAATTTAGAAACAGACTATACGCCGAGGACTTTGTTGATAATTTCTGTTCTAGCGGCAAGTAGACACGTTGGATAGCAGACGATTTTGTACGTGTGGGACAACTTCTTGCAAAATTGGAAACTTGGATTAAAATACAGTTTTGTTTTAAGGTACAGATTTCCATCTTTTATATAATGTATTTATTTGTATTATTCTAAAAGATGCATAGTAAATCGATTTTTCTGGATTACAGGTTCAAGAAGGTCATGGAGTGGGTCTTCACGTTGCCGTTTAGAAATCACATTTTTATGCGCATTTCGAGTCTAAATGTGGGATATTTTTATACACTTTATGAATATAACTTTTCTTAATTAATACGATTGTTCTTTCTGGAGACGAAATGGATTTTTGACCCAAAATAGCACGTGATCCAATGTTTACAGAAATGACGTATCGTTGCGCAGAATTACCCGACGCGCAGAACTGGCCGACATGACGGTAGTAGCTGGTGTTGTATTTATTGCTAACCTGTTATTACATATTTATTTATTTATTTATTATTATTATTATAAAAAGTAGTACTAGTTGTAGCTGGTAAAGATCTTTTTCAGGTATGTTTGTGTGTGTATAGGTATTTCCGGTACAAGACTACTGCGTAGGGCTTTATTATATTGGGTGCCATTCTTCACGAGAGATGCAAATCAGTAATAATGACCAACTCGATATAGCAATTACCTGCATATGACGATTTTAAGTTGTCAGGTCAGTCCACATTTCTATGTAAGTTACTCAAAACTGAAATAAAAGACGGTAAATGGTGAGAAATGGACAACTTTATTGTTCACTGTTTCAGTAAACTGATCCAAATAAATGCAGTGTACATTGTAATAATACTGTATAAATATTTTTTCCAAAGGCTGTTCTCTCCGTTTTAAAAATAACACCGTTCGTCTGAATAATAGCTACACACAAAGGTTTTATGGATAAATACTAACAGGTCACATAATTGTTGGACTTTCTAAAACAAAAATATTTTATTTTTTTTTGTTATTTACGCATGTTGTATCCAGAGACAGGTGGCCTTTTAGGAAATTTCTTACAAATTAATTACAAGAATGCTTGTTCATTATTTCTTAGTTTAGTCGTCATTGATATTATATCATCTTTTCGGAAAATCCATTAAAGGCATGTTTGGTTTTGTGGGTTTAACGCCATTTTGTAGCACAGGAATATCTATGCATGGTGTCCAGTTATTATTTGGTGAAGGAAGAACCACGGCAAACCTCGAGAGGAAACTCTGAACCACGGGAAGCAACGGCAAGTTTTCTCTCATATCCACGTTGGCAGAGCCGAGACTGTAACCCACGTGGACAGAAATGAGAAACATCAGAATCACAGCAATTAATAGGGATTAATTTCGACCTCAAACTGCATGTTCTTCTAATAGTATATACCACAGTGACAAATGTAAAGAAGAAAGCCCTATACCCTGTATTTAATAACAATGTGGACACACATAATGGTCAGCAGATTGGATGGTTTTGCTCCGGTTATGCGGGTAATAATAATAATAATAATAAGGACCTTGTATAGCGCCTAATCTTTAGAAGCTCTAAGCACTTTACAACATTAGACAACACCTATAAGATAAGAAACAATAATATTATTGCAAAAACAAACAACACGAAATTAGAAAAACATTAAAAAATAAAAAACATACTGAGAATATTTCAGGTAGGAAACATTATTAGGTCTTTAAGTTTGTTCTTGCAGTCGAAATAAGTGAGTTTTGAGAGCTCTCTTGAATGTAATCACTGTGTCTTTGTGTCTAAGTTCAGTGGGCAATTCATTCCAAGTTGCTGGGCCCTGGTATGCAAACGAACGCTGTCCATATGACTTTGTTTTCATAGTGGGAATACTGAGTATACGATTGTCAGAAGAGGAGCGTAAGTATCTTGCTGGTGTGTACACATAGGTGAGGTCGGATAGGTATGTTGGAATAGAGTCCGACATTGAAACGTAGCATAGAGAACAAATTTTGTGTTTGATTCTGGATCGAATGGATAGCCAGTGTAGGGTACAGAGCAGCGGGGAGGTGTGCTCTGATCGTGGTACTCTAAGTATGATCCGTGCAGCTGTGTTTTGAACTTTTGGAAGTTTCTGGAGTAGATATTGAGATGAACCAGACATAATTGAGTTACAATAGTCCAGTCTTGAAAGTACTAATGAACACACAAGTGTTTTAGTGACATCAACTGAAAAACATTTGCGAATTGAGCTGATGCGTGTCAGATCAAGATATGCAGCCTTGCATATGTTCATGACATGTTGGTGCAATGTGAGAGTACTGTCCAGAGTAACACCTAGGTTTCGTACTGATTGTGTGAATTTAATGTTGGCGTTGCTGATATTTATTGTTTGAGGTAAAGGATTTGAATGAGAAAGTCTTTCTGTTGTAATCAGAATGGCCTTAGTTTTATCATCATTCATCTATAGCTTGTTACATGTCATCCATGCTTTCACATCAGAAATGCACCTCTCTACACCTTGGATGGTAGCATCAACTTCACTTGGGTGGCTAGATCTGTATATTTAGGTGTCATCAGCGTACAATTGGTGAGACACTGGATGATGATCTATGACACTTGAGAGCGACTGAGTGTACAGAATGAAGAGAACAGGTCCAAGAACAGATCAGTTAGATCTCAAATTGTAAATCTTACCAGCAGATGTCTGATCTTGCCCTCAGCACCACGTAATATTCTTCGTTAATAACGGCTTTCAACTGTTATTCAAGGGACAGCAAAGGAAGTACTAGAAACACGAGAAATTGATAAACACAAATTTGAGGAAAACATGCATATAAAAGATAGCTTGACGACAGTCTAATTCGTGCTCCGACAATCTGATCCCAGCGTGGATATTTGTAGCTTAGAGATTTTCACGCAGTCCATAGAGCCATCACTAGAATCGTATTTTTATTTTCACTCTCCCAATAAGACAAATCTGATTTTTCAGTTGAAATTTACACAAGGATAGACCCACCCCCAGGGCCGTAGAGAGCGATCAATCGCCCTGGGGTAAGAAACACCCAGGCCTATCCTAACTCTTCTTCAAACAAAAAAAAATTCTTTTATAAAGTTAAAAAGTGTTGTTCGGCTAGGGCTCCCTTACAAGCCTGGGTCCTGGGCGTCGGGGATATATCAGCGGTTGCTTCCCCCCTCTTTTCGGCCCTGCCAGCCGTCCCCCCAGTATAATTTTTTTCCATCTCACTAAGATCAAACGGCATATGTAGTTCTATAATGAAGGGAATTTTGGATTAGGCAAAAAAAAAAAAAAAAAAAAAAAAAAAAGAAATTAATGATTTTGGTTTCATTTCAATTCTTTGTACTGAAAGAGTTATCTCCCTTTAATATGGAATTAAAAAAAGAAAAAATAAAGATGGATAACACTTAAACATCCTGTCGTGGAAACCTGATTTCACTTTGAAATACTGGAGTGTAGATAACCCATTATTGCTGTAGTTATTAATTTTGTTACAATCGTTGCTATTATTATTATTATTATTATAGCATAGACAGTACTAATGTGTCACAAATCTGCTATTATAACCCGTAGAAATAATGCAGTGGCCAGATGGGGATTATGCTATGCTGAAACCTAGTTCCGGTTGCCCAGTTGACGTAGCTGAAGATTGGCGGGAAGGTTACCGGAAGGAATATGGCAAAGGAACATATAATTATTCGACCCCTCTTGACTTATTTGGAGAATTTACCGAGGAATATATGAAGTTTTTCTTCTGTGTTCACAAATCTGTGAAAGACAAGTCCCTTATTTCAAGATATCAGACCTACTGGGAGCCTGGCAGATACTGCATCCTCCAGAGTGGTGGCATGTGCCCAAATGGTGAGTTGTCATTGGGGTAAATCACCTGATGTACGTTTGATGATTCATAAAAACGTATTTAGCTTTCTGAATAAGTAGAGGCTTTGCCTGAGTGAGTGACTATTTTACGTTAACTTTATGCAGTGAGTTGAAAACGTTGTCCGCACAGGGAGACTTGGCTATTAAGCATTAAAACTATTTGTTTTGTCAAGGAACGTAAATATAAAATATTTTTGTCACATGTCGGAAATTGCGAATGTTTTCTTCAGTAGATAACTAGACAAGTAAATTTGTTCTGACATGTTGTAAGTTACGCTTTGAACTAATACACATTATGTTACACCATGAATCCAAAATAAAACATACGGATGAAAGGTAGTAACAATAAATTACACACCAATATTTGCATTCTATTAATGCTGCCGAACATTTAAAATATTATGCTTATGTCTTACAGGTAACAGTTATTAGTATATATCATGCTTATTTCATACAGGTAACAGTTGATTATTATCTAAAACGCTTCATACATGTACCAGTTGATTATTACCTATCATGCTTATTTATTACAGGTAACAGTTGATTATTATATTTCATGTTTATCTCATACAGGTAACAGTTGATTATTACCTATCATGCTTATTTCTTACAGGTAACAGTTGACTATTATCTATCATGCTTATTTCTTACAGGTAACAGTTGATTATTACCCTATCATGCTTATTTCTTACAGGTAACAGTTGACTATTATCTATCATGTTTTGTTTTAATTGGATATTAATAGTCAGCTTCATATATTGATTGTGTTTATCATATTCGATATATTCTTCTTTTTTTCCGTCACTGGTCAATATGCGTATTGCTGTATTTGCTTACACTGTATTTGCTCTACTCCAACTACTTGAATACAATGTATCTCTTTTTTGTTGCTAATTTTCTTTAGGTTTTAAAAGTGGATATGCACAAATGGATGACGCAGACGACAAAGTCCACTTACTTGAAAATGGGGGGATCCTTCCAGATGGCTATTTTGCAAATGACACCGGTTTGTACTTTTGTTGCCGTGACGATGGCCTGGTTACGAAGGACATAGTACTACCTAAGAAGAACCCCTTTGTTCTTTACATGGTGACAGGAGAAACGAAGTGTCAGGCTGTAAGAGGTTTGTACTGTCGTGAAACAAGTAAACATCAAGCTGCACGAGAATTGAAATTCTTTATACTGAGGTGTCAATATATCTTATTGGCTTGTGACCATCCTAAAAACTGTATTTGTTACTAGATTTTGCACATACTTAGTATTTATGATTTTATCTCCAAGGACACTAATAAATGTAGTATAAAGCGACTTGTGCGCATATCATCGGGGACAGTTACATGTATAAGTATGGTTTAAGCGACTTGTGTGCAATTCTTCAAGGATTCTTATAAGTATGAATTTAAGCGACTTGTATGAATATCATCAAGGAATCTAATAAGTATGGTTTTTAGCGACTTGTGTAAATATTATTTATGTAATTTATTTAATGATTGGCCAAGATAATGTTTTATTATGAAATGTTTTTCATGACAGTGATATATAAGATTTGGGTTCTCGCTTTTTTGAAATTATCCATGTCAGACAGGATGAATTTGTCATTCTGGAGTATGTTTCTCTCAGTATTGATTGACTTGACAATAATTCAGTTTGTCAGGTACGTGATTAACTTAATTCGTAATCCTCAGATTCCTCTATTACAGATTTTTTCTTCCTCAGATTAAATAGATCGGAAGAGAGGAGACTGGCATTAGATGTAGTAATCGTTTTATTTTTGTTTCGTACATCTTATATAGGGATACGAGAAAAACATTTAAAAATTAAAACGAAGTAAGATCAAAAACATTAACAACAAATCTTTATGCCAACAAGACGATAAAGTGCCCCGTTGAAAAAGGTCGAAGGTGAACCTGGGGCTATTTGAAAATTGCTAAATTACCAATCAGGTCGTGTGTGTGTGTGTGTGTGTCCAAAATTTTGAGAAGGGTCCTGACTTTCTTCGACAGGGCACTAATGAAAACGAGTATGCATCTGTTTACTCAAAGTGTGCATAATACCAATAAATGTCCGCAAGAATAAAATGATGGTTAAATTTCAAGCGTGAAGTGACTGTACATTTGTGTATGAGTTTATGTAATGTTTCCTTTTAGCTCGGGGTGTTAATGGAAACACCACCCCCTCCCCTGATACGGCCCTGAGACTATGCAGACAATTAACATACATTAAATATTGTACACATCATAAATAATGGCAAAATTCTAAATTGTATTGAATTCAAAACTTTAGGTCCAATTATATTTCATGTGTTCAACGCGAAATCAACAATGTCTGTACCATAAGGTAATGTATATCTGGTCAAGGATAATTATGGTACAGAATAAGTCTAAAGAACTATATATATATATATATATATATATATATATATATATATATATATATATATATATATATATATATATTTGTTGATTTGAGCTAGAAAAAAGATAATATATATTGTACTAGAAAAAGATTCTGATTTACAGGTTACATTTACTGATTATAACATGATAATACTGGGATAGCCATCATCAACTATTATGGCAAGATGGCTTAAACAGTACCGCATAAGGAGGGAACAAATCGCTTATTTGATGTAAGTCTGTAAATTTGAATTCCGCTAAATGTTCAGTACGATTCCCGTAGAGTTCAGAGGTCAGTCAAGAAAATCAGATATAGAATTTACTGAGAACAAATTTAGCTTCAAAATCGTGTGGACGTTAAGTAGTTGGTTTAGATTCAACCATAGGATAAGCCAGATGTGACATAAACCTGAAATCATTCATACGTTTGAAGGAAAGATGAAAAAGCATGGCAAATTGCTGAAATACAGTTTGTAGATTTATTTCCTGTTGGCTTCCTGATAACATACAAAGACAATTTATCAAACAGAACGTATGTATTCTGGTTCTTTAAAATGTTTTAAATGACTAACTTCGAAAACTTTGCAGAGCAAAGCAAAGTTACATACACGACGCTTTTAGAGATATCTTCAAGAGCGAAAACCTTTATATGGATTCTACAACAGAAGCGTGAAGGAAATGCTAAGAAATGGAAATAATTGAATATTTGTCAAATTACTCAGAGAAAAAAAAGATACACAATGAAAAGGTTGAATAGAACCCTAAGACTAGAATGTAAAAGTATTATTCCCAAAATGAAGCTAGAAATAAAAGGCTGACGGTCTACTAAAGCTATCTCCGTGAAACAATAACGCTTATCGTAGACATCAATATACATATTTAGTTATCTGGCAAACGACTTATTTGGATGCTTTAATTTAAAATAGGTGAAAATGAACTTTGAAATACAAAACATGCTTTGCGAAGGACTGCCTTCATCACGTTATTGAGGAAATATTTTAAAGGTCACCGCAGAAATAAAATGAGAAAACATTCAAAAATATGAACTCCTTCTAAAGGTAACTGGAGAAAAGGCACGATGTTAAAGACTACAAGCTAATTTTTCACATACAATACATTAAAGATGCCAGATAATTCAACTTCAAAACCTGAAAATGAAGACTCACTGGAAATACTGAGATCAAGTGCAATATGACCTTTTCGTAAAATGAACTGAAATACGTTGTTAAGATTGCAACTTCTGGTTGTGGAGGTTTCTGCCTACATTTTGCAGACAAAAATGTGCAGGAATTAGTCGTGTAAGTATAAAAAGGATGTGATTATTTCCTAATGTAAAAACGTTCTCTTAATGTAAAAACGTTCTCTTAATGTAAAAACGTGCGCTATGATGCTGTATTCAAATTAAAAAAAAATATGATATGTATGAAACAGTTTCATTTGATCTGCACAATTTTAAAATTTCAACAAAATGTAGACATCTCAAAGGGGAAAAAGAAATACTTTATTAATAAAAAAAACCCTGCAAACCAAGGTTTCGGAGAACGTTCATCTGCTGTTATATTAGATGTGTACAAAAGTAAATATAATTATGGTGCATACGAGAAAAATATGAACCAATAAAATGAATATTTTGAGTGACAAAGATGGCTGGGCCTGCTTCTTTATGCACAATAACAACAGATAAACTGTTGATGAAATAGTTAGACTGGATCCATGGACAAGGTCTTTCGTAACCTGCGTATTATGTGCATAGGTACCAAGCAACTTCTAGTAAAAGGTCTTTTCAGACAGTATCAGACACTAGTATGAAGTCGACAGTCATCAACTTTAAGACGGCAAAGTTATGACACAGATAAAAAAGCCAAACATTATGGTACCATTTCAGCAATACATAATAAATTCGGAAGTTGAAATAAAGCCATTTTTATGTAGTCATGATATGTATTTATTACTGAGAGATAACACAGAATGGCTAATATCGTTGGGTGCATCAATAATTTACAGAAATCTATTCATTTGTTTAAACGAGGTATAAACTCTTACATCAGTTCCTATGTGGAAATGAACGGTATTCCAAAGGCTGATAAACAATCTGTGACAATAGGACACGAAATTTTGAGACCTAAGTGGAAAATAAGGTGAGTAAATCTTAGGTATTAATATAAGTCCTGCAGTCATCAGTATTACAATAAGTCCCACAGTTATCATTATTACGATAAGTCTTACCGTCATCAGTATTTCGATAAGTCTTGCCGTCATCAGTATTACGATAAGTCTTACAGTGAGAAGTATTACGATAAGTCTTGCCGTCATCATTATTACGATAAGTCTACCGTCATCAGTATTACGATAAGTCTTGCCGTCATCAGTATTACGATAAGTCTTGCCGTCATCATTATTACGATAAGTCTTACCGTCATCATTATTACGATTAAGTCTTACCGTCATCAGTATTACGATAAGTCTTACCGTCATCAGTATTACGATAAGTCTTGCCGTCATCAGTATTACGATAAGTCTTGCCGTCATCAGTATTACGATAAGTCTTACAGTGAGAAGTATTACGATAAGTCTTACAGTGAGAAGTATTACGATAAGTCTTACAGTGAGAAGTATTACGATAAGTCTTACAGTGAGAAGTATTACGATAAGTCTTACAGTGAGAAGTATTATGATAAGTCTTACAGTGAGAAGTATTAAGATAGTTCCTACTGTCAGAAGTGTTACGATAAGTCCTAATAATCATGTCCGTAATTGTTCGTTTTATCCATCAGCCGTGTGTTCAGGTCCGTACTTGCACTCTTTTTGTCCATCAGTCGTGTGTTCAGGTCCGTACTTGCACTCTTTTTGTTCATCAGCCGTGTGTTCATGTATGTATTCATCAGCCGTGTGTTCATGTCTGTAATTGTACTCTTTTTGTTCATCAGCCGTGTGTCCATGTATGTATTCATCAGTAGTGTGTTCATGTCTGTAAGTGTACTCTTTTTGTTCACCAGACGTATGTTCATGTTAGTATTCATCAGTAGTGTGTTCATGTCTGTAAGTGTACTCTTTTTGTTCATCAGCCGTGTGTCCATGTATGTATTCATCAGTAGTGTGTTCATGTCTGTAATTGTACTCTTTTTGTTCATCAGACGTATGTTCATGTTAGTATTCATCAGTAGTGTGTTCATGTCTGTAATTGTACTCTTTTTGTTCATCAGACGTGTGTTCATGTTAGTATTCATCAGTAGTGTGTTCATGTCTGTAAGTAAGTGTACTCTCTGTGGTCATCAGCCGTGTGTTCATGTCTGTAATTGTACTCTTTGTGGTCATCAGCCGTGTGTTCATGTCTGTAATTGTACTCTTTTTGTTCATCAGCCGTGTGTTCATGTATGTATTCCTCAGTAGTGTGTTCATGTCTGTAAGTGTACTCTTTGTCGTCCTCAGCCGTGTGTTCATATCTGTAAGTGTACTATTTGTGGTCCTCAGCCGTGTGTTCATGTCTGTAAGTGTACTCTTTGTGGTCCACCCGCCGCCTGCTCACGGCCGTAAGTGCACTCTTGGTGGTCCACCCGCCGCCTGCTCACGGCCGTAAGTGCACTCTTGGTGGTTCACCCGCCGCCTGCTCACGGCCGTAAGTGCACTCTTGGTGGTTCACCCGCCGCCTGCTCACGGCTGTAAGTGATGATGATGATGATGGTGATGATGTTCGTCCATCGGTGTCGATGAGGACCATTTAATGTCATCGATTCACTGGGGGTGGGTCCGGAGATGGCTGATAAGTCCGATCCGGGCCCGGAAAAGTCTGTTGCAGTGGGGACATGGATGTGCAGGTTGCTGGCCGGGAGTTGCGGAACTGATGTTCCTGGATTTGCGCAGGTCAGGTTTTTCAGCTGCGTCCACCTGTCTTTTATGCTCAAAGGCTTCCGCACCAGCGTTGACTTGACTGCGCCAAGCAGATCGATTAGCAACGACACTCTCCCAGGTATCAGGATCAATGCCTAGGTTCTTCAGCGAAGCCTTGAGGGTGTCCTTGTATCTCTTTTTTTGACCACCGTGAGATCTTTTGCCTTGTTGTAGCTTTCCATAAAAGACCTTCTTAGGTAGGCGTTCTACCGGCATGCGGACAATATGACCAGCCCATCGGAGTTGTGCCTTGCACAGCATGGTGTGGATGCTTGTCATGCCGGCCTTAGTGAGCACCTCTGTGTTTGGTACCTTGTCCTGCCATCTGATTTTCAGTAGTTTCCTCAGGGAGCTCATACGGAAGTGGTTCAGTTATTTAACATGACGGCTATACACAGTCCATGTCTCGCAAGCATAGATGAGGGTGGGGAGAACAACCGCTGCGAAGACTTTGAGTTTGGTGGCAAGCTTGATGCCTCTCCTATCCCAGACATTTGAGCGGAGTCTACCAAATGCTATGCTGGCTTTGGCAATCCTAGTGTTGACCTCATCGTTTATGTGGATTGCTTGTGCGAGGGTACTGCCGAGGTATGTGAACATGTCTACATTTTTGAGCTTATGGCCACTGACAGTGATGGATGGTTCCAGGTAATCTTCTGCAGGAGATAGCTGATGCAGAACCTCGGTCTTTCTGGTAGAGATGCTGAGTCCGAAGTTGGAGCACGCTGTTGAAAAACGTCCATGCTCTGTTGCATGCCTGCCTCCGTGCTGGAGTTGAGGGCACAGTCATCTGCAAACAGCAGGTCGCGAATGTTCTCAACTTAGACTTTGGTTTTGGCTTGGAGCCTCCTCAGGTTAGAACAACTTCCCATCCAGACCGTATCTGAGACCTACTCCAACATCGCTGTCCTTGAAAGCATCCATCAACATTGCGGAGAACATGAGGCTGAAGTGAGTGGGGGCTAAGATGCATCATTGTTTCACACCATTCGTAACTGCAAAGGGTTTGGAATAGTTACCCTGGTCCTGGACTCTGGCAAGCATGCCATCATGAAACTGTCTCACCATTTCAGTGAAGACTTCTGGACATCCAAATTTGGCCATGATCTTCCAAAGGCCTTCCCGGCTGACAGTGTCGAATGCATTAGTCAGGTCCACGAAGGTGGTGCATAAATGGACATTTTGTTTAAGACATTTTTCTTGCAACTGACTGGCAGCAAAGATCATGTCGATGGTACCTCTCTCCTTTCTCAAGCCACACTGGCTTTCTGGCAGTAGGCCATGATCAAGGTTTTATGTAAGTCTGTTTAGCTGTATCCTGGCAAGGACCTTGCCAGCGATGCAGAATAGAGAGTTTCCTTTATAGTTGTCGCAGGACTGGCGATTGCCTTTGCGTTTGTAAAGTTGGACGATGGATGCATCTTTGAATTCCTGGGGTATGCGTTTCATCTTCCACATGCCACAGAACATCTCTGTTAGTCTTCCCACTTACTTAGGCCCACCAGACTTGTAGATCTCAGCTGGGATGGAATCTGCTCCTGTAGCTTTTCAAGTAGATAGGTGCTCAATGGCCTTATGAGTTTCCAGCACTGTTGGAGTGTCAGCCAACCTATCGTTGATCTCCACCTGTGGTATACGGTTGATTGCTTCATCGCTGATGGAAGAGGGTCTGTTGAGGATACCGCCAAAGAGTTCCGCCCAGCGATCCAGTATCTTCTCCTTCTCGGTTATGAGAGTGCTGCCATCGGAGCTCAAGAGTGGGGCTGTGCCCGCTGTTACTGGGCCATAAACATCACGAAGAGCACTGTAGAAATTCTTCATGTCGTGTCTGTCGGCAAAGGACTAGATATCATCAGCCTTTCGGCTCAGCAATGTGTCCTGCATCTCGCGTAGTTTCTTCTGCACAGCTTGGCGGACTCCGCTGAAGGCATCTTTCTTTGCAGCGGACTTGGGGTCGATGTTGTATGCACGATGGAGATGATGCTTTTCCTCTAGCAGGGACTGTATTTCTTCACAGTTCTCGTCAAACCAGTCTTGGTGCTTTCGCGCAGTGACGCCAAGGGCTTTAGATGCAGTGGAGTACAACAGATGTTTGAAGGCCATCCAGCATTTCTCTACGTCGTTGGTATCAGAGTCTGTGGTTTCTAGCTGGCTTGTCAGAGTTTCAGACAGAGCTTGCTCATTGTTGCAGACTTTTAGCCTGGAGACGTTGAGTCGTTTGGGGACTTTAATTCCCTGTGGGCGTCTGGGAGATTTAATTTTTAGATTCATCTTGGAGATCAGTAGCCTGTGGTCTGTCCAGCAATCAGCACTACACATGGCCTTGGTCACACGGACATCCTGCCTGTCATTTCTACGAACTAAGATGTAGTCGATCTTATCCCAATGCTTAGACCGTGGGTGCATCCAAGTTGTTTTATTGCGGTTAGGCAGACGGAAGATGGTGTTTGTGACCAGGAGATCAAATGTTGCGCACATTCTCAAGAGTAGATGTCCATTACTGTTGAAGTTGCCAATTCCATGTCTATCAATAACTCCCTTCCACGAGATGTGGTCCGCGCCAACTCTGGCGTTAAAATCACCAAGAATGATCAGCTTGTCTGACTTTGGTACCGAAGCAATCAGAGTTTCCAGATCCTGGTAGAACTTGTCTTTGGCTTCCTCCGAGTAGGTCATGGTTGGTGCATAAGCACTAATGAGTGTGGCTTGCTTTTTTCCATGTAAAGGTAGCTTCAGCATTATAAGCCGGTCATTAATGCCATTTGGTAAGATGGAGAGCTTATTCACCAAACTTGACTTGACAGCGAATCCAACTCCAGACTCCCGACGTTCATCGGTGCCACGTCCACTCCAGAAAAAGGTGCAACCAGCTCCAACTTCAGTCAGTTGGCCCTCGTCGGCCAAGCGAGTTTCACTCAGGGCTGCTATCTCTATCTTATAGCGAACAAGTTCTCTTGCAATCAGGGCAGTTCTTCTCTCTGGTCTGTCAGCCTCTGCACGATCTAATAGAGTGCGTATGTTCCACGCACCAAGAGTGAGTGAAACTTTTTGGGTTTTCTTTGTGTTTCGACCGCAAGAATGGGATTCCCTCCAGCCGTGGTAAGCTGGTCGGGGTAGATGAAGCAGGCTTTTTTTAGGGCACCTTTTCTAGCCCCATTCTCAGGCTGTGGAGGTAAGCAGCATATCCTGAACAGGTCTGTTTAGTCACTTAGACGGCTGCCGAAATCCATTTCTGCTTCAGATCAATGGAAGACGACCTTATGACCTGAGCCGCCTTCGTGCAGGTCCGCCACTATGGCTGCCAGTGCATCCGGACCTGCCGCGTAGCAGCTCGCCCATCGCCACAGGACTTGGGTAACGGGCGATGACATAAATGACTTGCGCGTGAGTTGGATTAAAGTGAGGAAGAGTTGCACTTCGTCAGTCTCACTCTCTCGTCCAGGCTCCACTTTGTCCAGTTGCAAGACGTAGTCAAGACGGCTGGAATGGAGACTGGATGCAGTGGATGACCAAGGCGTCCTACGTTTCTTGCCTTGCTCTTAGCGTTCTGCATCGCTTTGCTGGGTCCGCCTTTCTGCCCGTTGACCAGCTGGTGGTTCCTCCGCGGAGTCCTTCGGTTCCAGTCTTCACATGCAATGGGTGACAATCCCTGACTCACCGTGGATCTGGAACCGATCGGTTACCCTTACGGCCGCAAGTGCACTCTTGGTGGTTCACCCGCCGCCTGCTCACGGCCGCCAGTGCACTCTTGGTGGTTCACCCGCCGCCTGCTCACGGTCGCCAGTGCACTCTTGGTGGTTCATCCGCCGCCAGTGCACTCTTGGTGGTCCACCCGTCGCGTGCTCACGGCCGCCAGTGCACTCTTGGTGGTTCACCCGCCGCGTGCTCACGGCCGCCAGTGCACTCTTGGTGGTCCACCCGCCGCGTGCTCACGGCCGCCAGTGCACTCTTGGTGGTTCACCCGCCACGTGCTCACAGCCGCCAGTGCACTCTTGGTGGTTCACCCGCCGCATGCTCACTGCCGCCAGTGCACTCTTGGTGGTTCACCCGCCGCGTGCTCACGGCCGCAAGTGCACTCTTGGTGGTTCACCCGCCGCGTGTTCACGGCCGTAAGTGCACTCTTTGTTCATCAGCCGCGTGTTCATGTATGTATTCATCAGTAGTGTATTCATGTCTATAATTGTACACTTTTTGATCTGATTGAAACAAGATCGCATTAGTTTCAAAATTTAGCTTCACAAATCTATTATGGATAGTGGCTTTGACGAGCTGTATGGAAGGAAATCCACACACGCGATGTCCACCGTTTTATCCCAGAGTATTCTGCGCTCTCAAGTGTCAAATGGGCGTCTGTTATTTGAAGGGCAGTTTAAAAAATGACTTTCAGCAGGGATTTGTGAAAGTGTCCACTGTATGGTGTCCGTTTCAGTTTACACTTTATACAAAAAGTCTTCCAAGTGAAAGTCAAGTCCATTGTGGTGATACAGTATCGTGTTTTTTTCATTAATTTTCAGTCAAAAGATGTGACAAATTAATTAAGAACTAAACAACAGCTAACATAACCAATTGTTAAACGGGAGTCTGCAGGGCGAGTTACACCGAGTCTGAAGAGCGGGTTTTGTTGATTACCAATATTAATACACATTTCTTTATCTTATTTTAGGCATGACGTCATCCATACAGTACCTTGAGTTTAATGATGACAAGAGCGGTAACAGAGGCATCGCGAATGGCACTCTTCCAGCCATTAAGATTGAAAACAACAACACCGTGCTTCATTTGTGTCATTATACGCCTATAGAATGCGGTAAGCAGTTATGATGGATAATTTCTATTGTGCAAGACCAGATCAGGTGAAGTGTTTGGGGAGTGGGAACCAAAATTTCAATAGGGCCCTGATTTGCTTTGAAAGGGCACCAAAGCGAAATTATGTGTCTATTTACTCAAAAGAGTGCATAATGTCCAATGAGCAAGAATAAAATGATGGTCAAGCTTCAGGTGACAACGGACTGTACGTTAGTGTGTGTACTATTATGTATATTTAATTTGCATTATTGGTAAGTTTATTTGGTTTATTATATGCCGTCATTTACTCGGTCGTATTGTTTTAATACCGTAAAAGATTGGGACGAAGGTTTTCATTTACTATTGTTTGCTGTTAGTGAATCAGTTTATCTTTTAGACATACTGTCCATGGACCATTACAGTTGTAGAAAGGGAAACTTCTTTGAAATGAAGATACACAATTTATCTTTTCGACTGTTTCTTATTTTAAATGCAAGCTGTCAAGGGCTTGTGATGTTGTAAGAACTAATATGCACTCTACTCTGACAAAAATGAAATTAAGGTATAACAAAAATACAAAGAAGACTAGTTTTTAGCTTGGTGATAAGTTTTGGCTCTTCTTGCCCTTACTTCAAATCCTCATCAGGCTAAGTACAAAGGCCCTTAAACACTTGAAAAGGAAGTGAGCGATTTAAATTATATCATTAATCACGGGTTAGATGCCTTCATGTACAGTGATACAAATAATGGTGATCACGTTTCTAAAGATCACAAAAACTAAAGGTTTATGAAATGATCTTAAAAGTAAAAATTAAAAATGAAAATATAAATATTTCCAGTGTGTACGACAGAACACGACCATATCCTGTCTGTCGTTATCGATCTCTGAAAGTATCTTTTTTGTAGAAGTTACAGGATGCACAGACAAGGACGGAGAGGTTATCGCCCTTAACAGCGACAGAACGAAAAACTGTCACCAAGAAGTGCATTTTGGAAAATGGATTCTGTAACAATTGTAACCGAGTGGGTTTTGGACTAAATGAGTAATGCAAACACAATGTGATGGACAATGGAAATTTATAAAATGAAGAGATTCAATTCAAGGAATTCAAATATGTTTCAAATAATACGCGCTGTAAGTGAGATTCACATAATGTCCTATAATATGCAATGTAAGTTAGATTTCATATAATCTTCTATAATACAAATAAGATTCAAAATCTCATGTAATTGAAAATGTACTCAGTTGAAACATCAGTTGGAACAAACATGCCTCTTGACAATTGTACAGCCGTATGATTCATAAACTGATGAACCACACAGTTTCACAGAGTTCCTGGGTTGGCCCACACTTTTATCGGCCGCTCACACCCATCACGGATCCACCACATGTACAGACACGTATACGTATACACGTACGTACAGACAGCATACAGCACCCTTGTATTGGCTACGTCTACATTCGTGGCTCCACCACGTGTACAGACACACGTATACACATACGTATACACAGCACGCAGCACGAAACAGCTACCGTCAGACCTACACATCTCCAGTCAGCTCTAAACAGCCCTGAACAGCTACAGTAAAACCAAACTGGTCATAATAATGGGTTCTGAAAAAATCTTTAGATATATGCTAATAAATTAAACTCTAATAATAGCAACTTATAATTCAAAGTTCACAACTTTTCAAATCTACGTAGTAATAAATGCATAATTACACGATACGTCATTAAAACCTGAATAAGCTTCACATATCAAATAAAGTATAAATTTAACACTTACCCCTATGGCCGGAGAACACAATGGAGAACGTTCACTCATTGACGAGCTCCAAAACGACCAGTGTCGGTTAGAAATGGAATCTACCTTAAATCCATAGGAGAGTGAGTAATAGGGTAAAATACCCGTATATACCGTGATATTAGTGTCTCTCGCAGTAAGTAATTTTCGACGAGATACATGCTAGTACAGTCGCTTACCTGGAAAAAAGAGTTATTCACCCTAGCTACCGTTGTACGCATGTACAACTAAAGATGGTCAACTCGTTCTAAGACAAAACCAAGTTATTTCTTGCTTTATCCTGTGACAGAATCAACGTGCTGCAAATCATTTTAGGTGGTAGGTCCATTTTCTAACCCATCTCAAAAGAATTAAATCTAAGTTTAGGGCTAATGTGATATGCATTGAAGTTTGATTTGGAACACAGAATGCCATTCCTTTTGTATCAAGAACATTGAAAATGTAGGTATGCCATTGAAAATACATGGCTTTGCTTAGTCGTTCGAAAAAATAATAATATATTTGACATACAAAATATATGAAATTGGTAGAACGTGTCGTTTATTAATGTACAATAGACAGTCTATTATCTTACCGTTGCAGGATGTTCATTTGAGAGCAAGTGTAAAACGGTAGGCGAAGAATGGTCAGTGTTGCGTGCGGAAGGTTGTGTCCGGCAAGCTTGTCAAATGCAGATGGTCAATAACACAGAAAAGTTTCTGGTTAAAGACATCGGTCAAGGTAATGATACTTCGGGATCTAGTACCAATGTATATCACTGCTTGCCACAGCGTTTTGTCCGGAATGTTTGTCCTTGAAATAATGTATCTTACTCATATTGTTTGTCCTAGATATAATAAATCCTCATCACATTTTCGTCCTAGACATAATACATCTCATTCGTATTGTAAGATCTTGCATCTCTCTCGCACTGTTAGTCCATGATATAATGCATCTCACTTGCATTCTTAGTCCTGGATATAAGGTATATAACGCGTATTGTTAGTCCTAAATATAAAGCATCTCACTCGCATTGCTAGTCTTTGAGATATTAGATATGTCATTCATGACTCTAGATGAATTGTATTTCAATGATATTGTTAATCCTAGATATAATGCATCACTCGCATTGTTATCTTAGATATAACGAATCACTCGCATTGTTAGTCCTAGATATAATGCATCACTCGCATTGTTAGTATTAGATATAATGCATCTCATTCGTATTGTTTAGTCCTAGATATAATGCATCTCATTTGTATTGTTAGTCCTAGACATAATGCATCTCACTCGCATTGTTATCTTAGATATAACGAATCACTCGCATTGTTAGTCCTAGATATAATGCATCACTCGCATTGTTAGTATTAGATATAATGCATCTCATTCGTATTGTTTAGTCCTAGATATAATGCATCTCATTCGCATTGTTAGTCCTAGATATAATGCATCGCACTCGTATTGTTAGATCTTGATATAAGGTATCTCACTCCCATTGTTCGTATGAGATATGATGCATCTCATTCGTATTATTAGTCCTAGATATAATGCATCTCATTCGTATTATTAGTCCTAGATATAATGCATCTCATTCGTATTGTTAGTCCTAGACATAATGCATCTCACTCGTATTGTTAGATCTTGATATAATGCATCTCACTCGCATAGTTAATCCTGAATATAAAGTATCTTACTCGCATTGTTAGTCCTAGTTATAAGGTGTATCACTCGCATTGTTAGTGCTAGGTACAAGACATTTCACTCGCATTGTTAGTCCAAGATATCTTACTAGCATTATTAGTTCTACATACAAGGTATCTAACTCGCATTGTTAGTCTTAGATATAATGCATCTGAGTCGAATGTTAGTCATAGACATAAGGCACGTCACTCGCATGGCTAAAAATCAATATCCTCACGTGCCAATTTAGATGTGGTATTTTATTTTAGTGTTGTAAGCAATTAAAGGGCATATAGACGGTCAGAACATCGTTGCACAAGTAGATGACTTATTACAGCCGGGCTGTATTCTGGTATGATGCGTACAACAGACCAATAGATGTCTAACTGAAGATACATGTTTGGTTTCTGCTAGTATTAAGGATCAATATAAGATTTTCTAAGTGAGAGATATATAGAGGACAGATTTAAAGCAGACGACACTCATCTTCGTTCTCATTACTTACACCAAATTCACAAATCCCGATATTTAATGTTTGTAATAAAACGCTTAATTCACATAAAGCCTTGTGCTTGGCTTTAGCAAATATTCTAAGATAAGGAGCGGTCTTGAACATTGCAACCGCTCCGGTGGCCTAGTGGTTAGAGCGTCCGCCTCGGATGCGGGAGGTCGTGGGTTCGATCCCCGGCCGAGTCATACCAAAGACTTACAAAAATGGTACTAACAGCTGCTTCGCTTGGCGCTCAGCATTAAGAGGTTAGTGTTAGGACTGGTCGGCCCGGTGTCAGAATAATGTGACTGGGTGGGACATCATGCTACATGTCTGCGGCATGATGCTCCAGTGCTAGACATCACTATAAACTGCCACATTGCAGACATCGTAGCGATATGACTGGAAAATTGTTAAAGCTACGTTAAAAATCCAAATCACATCACATCACATCTTGAACATTGCTTTCACATTATATATAATGCCAGTCAGAATGAAATGGCAATAGGTTTTGGTTAAAAAGCGAAGACTTAATTAGGGTAACACCAGACTCAATTAGGGTAATACCTGACTTAATTAGGGTAATACCAGACTTAATTATAGTAATACCAGACTCAATTAGGGTAATACCTGACTTAATTAGGGTAATACCAGACTTGATTATAGTAATACCAGACTCAATTAGGGTAATACCAGACTTAATTAGGGTAATATCATACTTAATTATAGTAATACCAGACTCAATTAGGGTAATACCTGACTTAATTAGGATAATACCAAACTTAATTATAGTAATACCAGACTCAATTAGGGTAATACTTGACTTAATTAGGGTAATACCAGACCTAATTAGGGTAATATCAGACTTAATTATAGTAATACCAGACGTGTCCAAATCCTGATATCAATAGTAGAGTTTTCACTTTTAAAACCAGTTTTTAGAACTCTTTCTTTCGCAATCGCGAATCATTAATTGGTGTATCTTCTGAAGAATATACTTATTTTTCTTTAAGAATTTTAACCAGTACTTAAGGATATCTATTTAGGTAAAGTAGATATCGTCCCAACTTTCCATATACAAATTATTACTGGCAGAAAGGTTAATATCTATAGTATACTCATATGATCCGTTTTGTTTGTACCCCCTTACCAATTTTAAAAATAGAAAGAATCAAGGATATACAAAATGCACAAACATAGTGATTTCATTCATTGATTTACAAGTTCGAATCTAACTGTCGCCAGTGGGTCGAAAACAGTCAAGTTTTTGGCGTTTCGAATAAAACAGGAGTTTCTTTAGCAATACGTTCGCGATAGATTTGCTTGGGTCAGTCTATTTTTTCAAGCAACAGCTATGATGTAGTTCACGGTCTTTGAAAATCTCAATAATTCAGTAAATTTTGCATTTACATCTCTCTGAATACATATATACAAGAGTTCCTCCTATTTCTTTGTTCAGTTTGTTTTAGAATTATTAAGATTAGACAATGCAAATATTGGACGCAGACGACAAAGTTTTACGGAAACAGACAAGCTATTAAAGAAACCAGAAATAGACAGAGAACAGTCCCCTTTGCTTGTTGACACCGGGAGCTTCCATTTACGTTGAAACGAAGATAATTCAACAGTGTCAGGGACCCCTTGATGACAATCAGGTTATAAATTATAAATCAATGAAATGAAATAACCAAGTATTGTGCATTTTTTTATCCTTGACGCTTTTCGTTGTTAAAATCGATGGCCAGGGTTTGGGGTTGGTTTACAAACAAACGGGATGATGTAATAATAGTATATAGTAACCACTTGCAATATTTTCTATGTTTCCAAGCTACTTTGTCTGCTTTCAAAAATTCCCAAACTTCCACAGCCATAAGACAAAATTGGAGATACAAAATAGTCAAATAAATAGGACATTATATTCAATGGACATTGTAGATTGTTGTTATTAATCAGAAGTACGTTAACTGCTTTGACACATTTTCTATAGTCTGAATATACCGCCCCATTTGTTTGTAACATTGACTGATTTATCATTTCTGACCTGACTGTGACCTTAGTGGCCCTAACACTGACATCCTCTGCGCCTTTCATGCTTAACGAACTTTCTATACTAACACGGCGCCATATTGCGTACACTATGGACTTGTTTCTTTTCCTCAGACAAGATTGTGACTAGTCCGATAAATCAACCTCACAATTCTGTGTTGATACTGATGGACGATTTTGTGGTTCTCATGTCACTTGTTCATTACAATATGCATGCAAATCATTCCGGAACAAACCCGCGTACACTTTAGACACATACCGGTAATTAGTAACAACCATATCAAGCGCGAAATTCAAAACGGCCACAGGACGGATGACTGTGCTATTCCAGGTGGATTTACAGTCACCAAACATATGATTTGCTCAGGAAATATAATCTACATGCCACCAAAAGAACACATCAGCCGACAGTAGCTGCACAGCTACGAGAAATAGCAGTAAGTGTATAAAATATACATCGATGTGTGCAGACAAACTTGTTTGCAGATAATTGCAGCTTTTAATGAATACGTGATATCAGCCCGAAAATCAATATCATCACGGGTGAAGGGCTGATTTATCGGCCTACAGTGTTACGTAGTTCATCATATAAGGTAACTGCCCAATAATTCCGTAAATTACCATAATGCTGAGATTTTGTAGTTATATTCCTTTGTATCCATAAACATAGAAATTACACCGCTTGTTAAATGCACGTGAAAATCAAATTTATAGTTGTCATTCTAATCTTTTGCAAGATTCGACATTGTCAGTATCGGAAGCAGACTACTTACTATTTTCCTTCTAGGGGGCCCCGAGTGGCCGAGTGGTCTAAAGCGCTCACCTTTCCGCATCACTGCCATCTCACCTCTGTTTGCGTGGGTTCGAGTCCAAGGCTCGGCTAGCGTGGGTATGTGGGAAAGCCTGCCAGTAGCTTCTCGTGCGTCGGTGGTTCTTCCCTGGGTTTTCCAGGGTTCTTCTTCCACCAGTTATACTGGCCGCCATGTATAGCTTATCTTGTGCTGAAAATGGCGTTAAACCCTAGAACAACAATAACAACAACAACAACATATTTCCTTCTGTGTATGTACATTCGTGGTAGTTCACACACCCCTTCGCTGAAAATGGACTTGTCCAGGAACTGTAAATGATTGGCAAGCAGGGTAGTCTTGTACGCGGAAAACGTCCGTTTGGAAGGAAACGCGCAGACACTAACGGTGTTATGTCCCCAACCGCTCGGGCGTAATCAGGTTGAAATTATAAGTCAATAAATGAACTAAGTTATATGCATCTTTTATCTCGTTCGTACTTTTCGTTTTTTTAAATCGGTGGGGGGCCAATCAGACAGGGACTTTGGCAGCATATCGAAACGAGCACATATTTCCTTTAAAATATAGTTTTAGTCAATTTTTGAAAGCCTTGTTGTGTTAGCGTAACCTAGTCATAAATATGCCAATTGCTATAAGTCGTGTTGTGTTGGCATAAAGGTTGCAAATTACTTTTGTTTGCTGCAAGTTAAATTATTCTTACAACATCTAACATGTGTTACTATCTCAACTACAGATTGTACGTGGATGGACTCGTGCAAGGCCGTGAATTCCACATGGAAACATGGCTGTATCACGTACCGTTGTGACCTTAGCGTTGGCACAGATCACTACAAGCTGACTGTACAGCCCACGGAATTCGGTATGTATACTATATTTTTTATTTTGAATCACACAATATCTTACTGAAGGCTTGACGTAGCATCTTTACTAGAATCACACAATACCTTACTGAAGGCCTGACGTAACATCTTTACTAGAATCACACAATATCTTACTAAGGGATGACGTAACAGATTTACTAGATTTTCGCAATATCTCACTGAAGGCCTGATGTAACATCATTACTAGATTCACACAATATCGTATTGAAGGCCTGATGTAACATCTTTACTAGATTCACACAATATCGTATCGAAGGCCTGATGTAACATCTTTTCCTAGAATCACTCAATATCTTATTGAAGGCCTGACGTAACATCTTTTCCTAGAATCACACAGTATCGTATTGACGGCCTGATGTAACATCTTTACTAGAATCACACAAAATTGTTACAAGCCAGGGATATTTGCTTGACCGAGCGGTGTCAAATCTTGGCGCGATTCCCGATAGAAGTTACAAGTTTACCCCAAATTTCCAAAGACTTCTATACAACTTCATTTGTAAATTAGAAAGCCCAACGTGTCCATTCCATACATAAATTTTACTCTAATCAATGCAAGACCACAAATCTCACAACTTGCCAAATATATATCAACCGCACATCTACATGGTTTCTCTTCATCAACTTTCCGTACCGTCAGCAGCTCACGTCGTAGAAACTATACAACTATCCCCTAATACCGGGAACTATTTTAGCTACCCCACCTTAGGCCAGTCAATCCATGGTTTCCAGGCAACTGCATCACATTTACCACTATGGCAACATAAACGGTATCTGCTAAGTCCCTTCTTACTAGTCCCATTGTGCAATTTACCGGTTTCCTACCATAAATACTGCCACTGCAGTCACACCACCAATGTACACCACTAAATTTTGATAGCGACTATGGTATTTCAGAGACACTCACTCGGTTTTGACCTGAATTCACTACTGGTGAACTATGCCACTATGGCATCATGAAAACTCACTAACACTTGACTCCGTGACGTTTGCTCCTAGTAATTGGCTAATTATTTCGGGCTAAGGAATATTTCCATTGCACTGAATTACAATAATTAGACAAGTAATCACTAAAATTTATGAATTCCTTAAAATGGGGCGCTATAACCAATGCGCATACTCCAAATTTATTACAATATCTTACTGAAGGCCTGGCTTAGCATCTTTACATGATAGCTAATAGAACAATACAATTTCATTACTAAACATTGTATTTGGTTAATAATCGATATTTCAATAGTTTCTTGTTTTGTTTGTTGTTTTAAGGCATATGCCTTGCTCAAGGGCACACCACGGTAGCTGACTCCCGCTGGTCTAATAATAGGATTCGAACCCAGAACCTTTAGATCTTGAGTTAGGAATGCAAGCCACTGGCCACGGTGACACCTTATTTCAATAAAGTATATACGTTTATAATTAGCTCACTTAAACGTGATCCTCTGTATGTGTACCAAATAATACCCATAAAGAAGTAGTTCTTCCTGACAGTATTGCCTGCATGTTAAGGAAATTCCAGAATTACTAAAACATAAATATGAATTATAACATAAATCATAATTGATATTCTTCCGTCCTGATTAGTGATATTTTACAATTAAAAGAATTAAGCAAATATTGTTTTTATCTAGGTGATCATAGTTCATTTAATCCAAGCATTTAATGCCTAGAACGGCGATACATAATTATGGTTAACGAATTATCTCAAAATACAACGTACAATTGCCTGTATAAGTTCATTACAAGGGAATTAGTCGTTTTGTCTCAATGGTTGTCTCAATGGTTTGCGTATTGGACTTACGACGGAAAGGTGAGGGTTCGAATCCTAAAATCGTATCAGCCTCGGTCAGCTAGCGTGGCGTGTTCTTTGGCAAGAAACTTTACTCCAATTTCCTCGGCACTAAATATTCCGTGTTTTCTTAACGAAAGCACACGAAGCATACCAAATTATTACTAGTTCTTATAATGACATTTTAGTTGGTTATATAAAACATAATCCCTTAAAAGGGTTTAAAGCTTAACTGGGAAACACAAAGATTGGTGGTTTTCATTTGAGCTTTCACATGACAGGATGCAGCGATGGGGACAAATGCTACAGTGTAGGAGAGAAAGTTGCTAGAAACTGTTATGAGGTAGTTTGCAAGCTGAGCGAGAATAAAACCACTGTTTATTTCGACATCATCCAGGAAGGTATGTATGTATGTATGTGTGTATGTGTGTGTGTGTGTGTGTGTAGGCTTATGTATGTAGGTAGGTAGGTAGGTAGGTAGGCATATGTATGTATGTATGTCTACCTATATATATATATATATATAGAGAGAGAGAGAGAGAGAGAGAGAGAGAGAGAGACAGAGAGACTTTACGTGTAACAGTATCAAATACCATGAGACATACGACCCGCCAAGCCGTCTCCTGTGGCCCGAAAAACGATTGGTGTCACGAGAGATAACAAACGTGGTGCGGCCCTTAGGTCTTCGAAAATGCCCCTACGTGTCCTTCAGGGTGATTTGAGTTTGAGACCCCTCTATTAACTAGTTGAATCATGAGGACCAATAAATGACTTGTCAATATCGTTTCATTTGTAAACGAATTAGTTTACTGTAATTAGAAGCTAAATACAAACACAGCCACATTTAAAAGATATTGCAAGCAGGATTCCACAAAATGAAGAAAAATAATTGTGCCATCCATTTCCATAACATAAAAGAAACACAAATATTTTTTTTTCTTCTCGTAACATTTACTAAATCTAAAGCAGCTTTTAGATTATGTGATGGCATCCTGTTCCCTTTCGTTCTTTTTAATTAAATACAGCTATGAACTCATATAACACAATTGATCTGAACTGGTTATAGTAAAGAAACTTGCATGGATTTTAATTTTGACTTACAAAGCAATTGTTTGGTTCATAGGTGGACATCTCAGACAACCAATAGATTTCATGATTCTTTTATAAGAGTGACTAACAGCGGCCTCAGGCCCAGAATTCCCATCAACAATGTTCCTTTTTGTTGGGATGGCGCCCCAGAATTAAGTTTTTGCCGACAGAGGGAGTGGGGTTGCATAATTTCTTGCAACGCCACTGTTCCGTGACATCCTGTAACACTGGACAACAAATTTTTACAAAAGTCATGTTACTGAAATAAAATTAGTCAATTCTTATCAATTTTTATGTGCTGAACACGAATATGACAGTCAAATTGCAAAATTGGCTCTAGTTTTTTTGTAATCTGCAAGAAATTAATGTTTACATAACGAAATGCATTCCAATAGTAAAAGGTCAACTGTAATAGCCTACCTATAAAAAATCAAGTCATTGACTACATCTTAGATTTCTTCACCTGTCTCTTGTACAGCTGTTCGGGAGCATCTCTGAGGAGTGTCCAGCAGTAGTCAGCCAGCATTGTAGTGGACCATTTTCCCTGGTATCTTTGTTCCATTGTTGCGATATCTTGATGAAAACGTTCGCTGTGTTCATCACTAACAATACCACAGTTGCTAGGAAAGAAATCCAAATGGGAATGAAGGAAGTGAATCTTTAGAGACATATTGCAGCCAAGTTTCTTATACTTCATCAACATGTCTTCTACTAGTTCCTTATAGTTTTCTGCCCTAACATTTCCGAGGAAGTTTGTAGAAACTAGGCGAAAAGCATTCCATGCTTGTTTCGCGTCACCTTCCAGCAAGTTGTTGAACCGGTCATCTTTGAAAAGCTCTCGAATCTGAGGACCCACAAAAACTCCCTCTTTAATCTTTGCTTCGCTGAGTCGAGGGAATTTTTCATGCAGGTATCGGAATGCTGGCAAAGTCCGGTCAATGGCTTTCACGAAGTTCTTCATCAAACCTAGTTTGATGTGAAGGGGTGGTAGCAAGATTTTCTGAGCCTCAACCAGAGCTGGGTGTTGGATATTCTTCTCTCCAATGGCTACATTCTGCCTGTGAGTCCATTCCTTCCTCATGTAGTGCATTTCCCTTGCTCGGCTATCCCACTCGCATAAGAAACACATGTATTTTGTATATCCTTGCTGCAGTCCCATTAAAAGGGCAACTACCTTCAAATCACCACAGAGGTGCCAGCTGTACTTGTTATACTCAATGGAATTCAGTAGCTGCCTTAAGTTATCGTATGTCTCTTTCATGTGGACAGCATACGCTACTGGAATAGATGGAAGAATGTTTCCATTGTGCAAAAGCACAGCCTTGAGATTCAGTTTCGAAGAGTCCACAAATAGTCTCCATTCTTGTGGGTCATGAGTGATTTTTAAAGCATTCATGAGGCCCTCAATATCGGAACAGAATATCAGATTACTTTCCTTTCTGAAGAAAGGCTCCAATTGCTGGTGGCGCTTTCGATATGCAGTAATTGTGACATCTTCTTCTAGAAGATTCCATTGTTGGAGTCTTGATCCTAGCAATTCTGCCTTGTTCTTTGATAAGTCCAAATCACGAATCAGGTCATTTAGTTCTTCCTGTGTTATTCTGTGTGGGGTTGATGATGCACCACAGTGAAAATCTGGATCACTGCATGCTGATGGACCAGGAGAAGAACAGGTCGACTCACCTTTGTCTTCGTCAGATGAATCAAGAGAATATTCTGCTGGAGGTTCTGGAATAGGAAGTCCCTCACCATGTGGAACTGGTCTCAATGCAGACGGAATGTTTGGGTAGACTATTCTCGACTTCTTTCGCTTCGTTATTCCGCCGGAAAGAGGAGGAACCAAGCAGAAGTAACAGTCATTTAGGTGGTTGCTTGGCTGTCTCCACACCATTGGGACTGCAAACGGCATTGATGACCTTTTGCAATTCAACCACTGTGAAAGCTGTGTTGTACATGTAGCACAGCATATATGCGGAGCCCAAGGCTTGTCTTGGTCACCAACCTTGCATCCGAAGTAAAGATGATATGCCTTCTTCACTTGAGAATTGATACTTTTCTTCTGGTTGGCAAATGTCACTTCCCCACAAATATAGCAAAAATTGTCCGCGGTATTAACACACTTTCGAGGCATTACTGTTCTTTAGTGTATGTAAATGGATAAAATAATAAGTTTTATGTAACAGTAGCTTGAACTGTCTCGCACGTCTAAAATATTTTAAATGCTGAACCTATCTGATTGGGCTTTATATAGTACACTGCTTACGTCAGCTTCAGCAGCCGCCTGGCATTAGTATAATAGGCCTACACATGTATAGTACACTGCTGACGTCAACTTACTTCAGCAGCCGCATGGCATTAGTATTGCATTGCATCAGAAAATGATGCAATCAACTGTGGATGATGTGAGCATGATGGTATTATGCAATGTTACATCATTATTCCGGATGTTGCTGCAGTCCTACTGGAGAAATTTACACAGTGAAACATAGAAAATGAGGTATATGAATATCTTCAAAACGAGAGCCAATACAAATTTTTCACGGTTATATTCGTGTTCGGCACACCAAAATACTACAGATTAAGGCCTTTTCAAGTCAGTAATGATTTCACTGTTGACCAGTGTAATCAATGCCTTTCCCAGGCGTTAAAAACGAATGGACAGAAAGAGATTTTTGTATAGTTACCGTATCATATTTTCTTGGACTATGGGAAGTGGACTGTTATAACTAATACACTTAGGCATATTGTTTTTAAACTAATAACGTAGCAATTCGTACCAATGTACTAACTTACTAACCGGCAAAGGGTGCATGTGGAAGGGACACTGCAAGAACGTCAATAAAACGTGGATGGACGGATGTTAAGAGTTTATTTGTATTTGGCAAACTCTTCACATCACATGTGTTTATTCCACGAATGTACTAACTTACTAACCGGCAATGGGTGCATGTGGAATGAACACTGCAAGAACGTCAACGAAACGTGGATGGACAGATGCTGAGTTTATTTGTGTTTGGCAAACTCCTCACATCACAGTTGTTTATTCCTTGAATGCAGATAGATAAATAAATATTAAATTAAATAAATATTAAATTAGACAAATATTAAATGTTAACAAAACATTTTAAAGATGCGTTAGTGATAATGATATATTTATAAGCTGTGTCACCAGGTAAATATTGTAGATGTATGTGGCCCAAAATACGCACATATCAGAAAGCTACCATTTACGTTCTTAATATCATTACGTTATTGAATCAATTCGGTTCGTGACTGCCAATCACGTGATTAATATCGCAATTGTTACATAATCACTCTGGTTCGAGACTTGTAAACAATTGCAAAAAGTACTTATTCAACTGCAAACCCACAAGTGTAGTATGAGACACAACTTTTAGTAATGGTGTGGACATATGCTAAATCCTCTACTCCTTAATCTTAAACGGACCTAAAGTTATAGAGCAGAAGGGTAAGGGCGGAAAAAATGAAAGTCTTGATCTTAAATATAAGCCTCCTCCCCCAATGTCGAGCGACACATATTTTGATAGCCTTTAATAATTATGTACAAGTATACCATGTTTCACATGTTAAACTCAACTCACTTTAAAGCTATTGAGCGAAAGTAATAGGGTGATAAAAATGTGAAATACTGAGATATGATTTTGACGTTGGTGATATGACAGCCCTGTGTCATGCGCAACACATCCTTTAGTGATACCAAGGTCAAACCTTAATCTCAGTTGATTCTTTAGATAGAGAGCGGAAGGAAAATGATAGAAACATGATAATAATGGCACGTGACCTTAACCTAGAAGATGGGACCTCCAATGTGGTACCCGATAGTCTTTTAATGATGGTTATAATTAACCAAATATCATTTCTTAATCTCAAAAGTCTTTAAAGTTATAGACCGGAAACGGATGTATGAAGGACGAACGGACGGAATAACAGAAACGTGGATAATATGTCCTCCATTTTTCTTCCAATGGCTGTCTGTGTGTGTGTGTGTGTGTGTGTGTGTGATATGGATTTTTAACGTAGCTTTAACAATGTTTCAGTCATATCGCTACGATGTCTGCAGTGTGACAGTTTATAGTGATGCCTAGCACTGGGGCATCATGCCGCAGACATGTAGCATGATGTCCCACCCAGTTACATTATCCTGACACCAGGCCGACCAGTCCTAACACTAACCTCTTATTGCTGAGCGCCAAGCGAGGCAGCTGTTAGTACCATTTTTGTAAGTCTTTGGTATGACTCGGCCGGGGATCGAACCCACGACCTCCCGCATCCGAGGCGGACGCTCTAACCACTAGGCCACCGGAGCGGTCCAATGGCTGTCAATAATAATCAGTAAAAGATTTTAATATAATACTAAGCGTAATGTCAATACTAAGCGTAATGCGAATGCCAAGCGTAATGCGAATACTTAGTGTTGTGTAATGCGAATGCCAAGCATAATGCGAATACTAAGTGTAATGCGAATACAAAACGTAATGCGAATACTACGAGTAATGAAAACACAAAGAGTAGTGTAATGCGAATACCAAGTGTAATGCGAATACTAAGCATAATGCGAATACCAAGCGTAATGTGAATACTAGTCCGAGTTTCCTCTAACCCTTGCCACCCCTTTTTTGATATTTGGACATTTATGTTGGGATGTAGGGTCAGAGTCAATTCCTATCGAAATATTGAAATTCGCTGACACCATTTGGTGTCGGCATGGGGTAGCCGCTTACTAGCTGGCCTAGCAAACTTTAACCAACTTTCACCGAGATATACCTGCATGAAATCGATAGGAATATGATTTATTTTCTCAGATATTGCGAGTTATTGCGAGTAGAGCATTTGTCATATCTTTAATCCGCTGACAGACTAGCCTGAACAATAGTGTTGATGAAATTTGACCTGGAACTCGCCATTTGCATTCCGAGTCACATGACTACACAACTATCGCGACCTACATGTCAATGACATCATAATTCAAATAGTCACGTGATATAAACAATAAATCATTTCTAATGTTGCTACAGGAAAGAAAATCGAACATATAAATGAAAGTCACGTACTATTGACAGACAAATGAAAGAACATAAACTTCTAAAAATATTTATTCTGAAAACAACGGTCAGGAATCTGTAAATATTTCAGCAACTTGGAAAAAAAAACATTCAGCAAGCGAAGAACACAGGTAAATGCGGTAGTCACGTGATACCACCATAATACTTTGCCGACACGTGCTTAGAATTTGATGACACTGTTTTTCCCCACCTTGCTGCGACACCGACATGTTTCTAGCCGTTGTTCTCAGAATAAATGCTGGGAATTAAGTGTACATTATATTTATTTACAAGTATTACGAGACTTTTAATTAATATTTTCGAATTGTATGTACAACAACTTTCAAAATGGTATATTGTTGATATCACGTGATTATTGGACCTCTGATGCCATTGACATGTAGGTTGCGAGATTTGTGTAGTCATGTGACTCAGAATGCAAATGGCGAGCTCCAGGTCAAATGTCTTAAATTTCATCTCATCTGCCAGCGGATTAAAGACATAACGAATGCTATATTCGCTATGTTTGAGAAAATAAATCATATTCCTAACGATTTCAAGCAGGTATATCTCGATGAACGGTCGTTTTAGTTTGTTAGGCCGGCTAGTAAGTGACTACCCTATGCCGACACCAAATGGTGTCGGCGAATTCCAACTTTTCGATAGGGAATTGACTCTGACCCTACACCCCAACATAAACGTCCAAATATCAAAAATGGGGTGGCAAGGGTTAGAGGAAACAAGGACTATGCGAATACCAAGCATAATGCGAATACCAAGCGTAGTGCGAATACCAAGCACAATGTGAATACTAAGCGTAATGTGAATACTAAGCATGATGCGAATACTACGAGCGGTAATGCGAATACCAAGCGTAATGCAAATACTAAGTGTGATACTAAGCATAATGCGAATCACTACCAATGCTACTATGTCCTATATGCATATACATGTATCACTACCAATACTACTATATCCTGTATGCATATACATGTATCACTTCTAATATTGCTATATCCTGTATGCATACACATGTATCACTACCAATACTACTATATCCTGTATGCATACACATGTATCACTACCAATACTACTATATCCTGTATGCATATACATGTATCATCACTGCCAATACTACTATATCCTGTATGCATACACATGTATCACTACCAATACTACTATATCCTGTATGCATACACATGTATCATCACTACCAATACTACTATATCCTGTATGCATACACATGTATCACTACCAATACTACTATATCCTGTATGCATATACATGTATCACTACCAATACTACTATATCCTGTATGCATACACATGTATCACTACCAATACTACTATATCCTGTATGCATATACATGTATCACTACCAATACTACTATATCCTGTATGCATATACATGTATCACTACCAATACTACTATATCCTGTATGCATATACATGTATCCCTACCAATACTACTATATCCTGTATGCATATACATGTATCCCTACCAATACTACTATATCCTGTATGCATATACATGTATCCCTACCAATACTATTTCCTGTATGCATATACGTGCATTATCACTACCAGTACTATAATATCCCTATTCGCATATACATGTATCACTACCAATACTACTATATCCTGTATGCATATACATGTATCACTACCAATACTACTATATCCTATACGCATATACATGTATCACTACCAATACTACTATATCCTGTATGCATATACATGTATCACTACCAATACTATAATATCCCTATACGCATATACATGTATCACTACCAATACTACTATATCCTGTATGCATATACATGTATCACTACCAATACTACTATATCCTGTATGCATATGCATGTATCACTACCAATACTACTATATCCTGTATGCATATACATGTATCACTACCAATACTACTATCCTGTATGCATATACATGTATCACTACCAATACTACTATCCTGTATGCATATACATGTATCATCACTACCAATACTACTATATCCTGTATGCATATACATGTATCATCACTACCAATACTACTATATCCTGTATGCATATACATGTATCACTATCAATACTACTATATCCTGTATGCATATACATGTATCACTATCAATACTACTATATCCTGTATGCATATACATGTATCATCACTACCAATACTACTATATCCTGTATGCATATACATGTATCATCACTACCAATACTACTATATCCTGTATGCATATACATGTATCACTATCAATACTCAAAATTGCAGAGCAAGCAATATTTACTCATAAAACGTTTTTATTGTTTCTAAAACTAATAGAATATATTTAGAGAATGATGACTTTGTAATAATAAAGTATGTTTTAGTAATGCCAATTTTATTATACGAAATATTTAATACGTATACGCCGTCTTGAACCAAGTTTCATGATTAAAAGGACTGACCTCTCTTATATATAAACACCCATATTTGTTTTTCTTTCTGTGTCCGGGTTGTCGAACAAGAAGAGATCACGAGTTCGACGCGTAAGGCGGCTTCAAAATTTAAAAATAAAGTTTCTTACTTTTTTTGAATTTTTATGTTCAAACTTTCTTTTAAACTCGCTTATCCCAATTTTGTTAATTTGTTTTTTTCACTTTTTTATTTTTATGTTTGAACTTTCTTTTATCATTCCCGTCATAGGACGGACAATTAAGCTGTTCAATTATATTTTGATCAGCCTGTGAATGGAATAGCCAGTGTAAGACGGTGAACGAAGTCTGGTCAGAGGATTGCGTGGCTTACATCTGTAGAGTGAACAGGTCTGAAAACAACGTCAGCCACAAAGTCGAACCCTTAAAGTTAGGTAAAGAATTAAATTAATAATTCAGAATTAGATTTTACCAAAAGGGAGATGGAAACTTGCTGTCGTCAGTGCGTACATTTTGGATATGTAGCGCAACTTGATAGGTGCGCGTTCTTCGTTAACTCAAAGTCAGTTCTGTGTCGTAGAGTGGAGTATTTGTAATTTATGTAAGGTCTTACGAACACTTTCTTGGTTTCTTTCCGTGGTGTTGTCTGCGCAAGACGGAAAGATAGAGACGGTTGATGTGGAGCACTTCTGGGGACACATTTTTTCCAAAAACTGTTAAAGCTATATAGCTTCTAATGCCCTGCTTTACACGTGCACATTATCATAAAGGCTTCCTGCGTGAGCGGGTTTTGAGCCCCTCCCGAGCTTCGCTAGCTATCTATTCGTTTCAGCATTTTAATTTTTTTTTTTTTTTTTTTTTGGTGGGGGGGCAGTATTATAGATGTGACATTGTGATCGGAGCATAAGTGATAATAACTTATACAGAGTTATATCCCTTATCACAGTGAAATATGGTGGCACATGGCAATTTTAATATTTGTTAGGAAGCAAGTAGTAAATAAATTCAAAACACATTTTAACAAAATTTGCAAAGATTGTGATGCCAGAAGTTGAAGAAAAATGAAGCAAAAAGAAATGGAAAAAACGATAAGAAAACACGAAAAGACGGTGCATGCTCGACAGTTATTTATCACATGGTGAATACTCGACAGTCATTTATCAGATAGTGCATGCTCGACAGTTATTTATCACATGGTGAATACTCGACAGTCATTTATCAGATAGTGAATGCTCGACAGAAACATTTATCAGATAGTGAATGCTCGACAGTCATTTATCACATGGTGAATACTCGACAGTCATTTATCAGATAGTGAATGCTCGACAGTCATTTATCAGATGGTGAATGCTTGACAGTCATTTATCAGATAGTGAATGCTCGACAGAAACATTTATCAGATAGTGAATGCTCGACAGTCATTTATCACATGGTGAATACTCGACAGTCATTTTTCAGATAGTGAATGCTCGACAGTCATTTATCAGATGGTGAATGCTTGACAGTCATTTATCAGATAGTGAATGCCCGACAGTCATTTATCAGATGGTGAATGCTTGACAGTCATTTATCAGACAGTGAATGCTAAACAATTATTTATCCGATAGTGAATGCTCATCAGAGTCATTTGTCAGACGGTGAATGCTCTAAAGAAACATCAGATAGTGAATGCTCGACAGTCATTTATCAGATGGTGAATGCTCGATAGTCATTTATCAGATGGTGAATGCTAGACAATCATTTATCAGACGGTGAATGCTCGACAGAAACATTTATCAGATAGTGAATGCTCGACAAAGTCATTTATCAGATGGTGAATGCTCGACAGAGTCGTTTATCAGATGGTGAATGCTCGACAGAGTCGTTTATCAGATGGTGAATGCTCGACAAAGTCATTTATCAGATGGTGAATGCTCGACAGACTCGTTTATCAGATAGTGAATGGTCGACAGCCATTTATCAGATAGTGAATGGTGGACAGAATAATTTATCAGATAATGACTGCTCGACACAGTAATTTATCAGATCGTTAATGCTCGACCGAGTCATTTAAAAGTTGAAAGACCTTGATAGGAAAGTCATGCCATATAGATTGAGACACTTTTGCTGCTAATTTTGACGAGCAAGAAAAAGTATGTTGAATTTTCAAACTCTAAATCACATAAGCATGATACGTCATTTATGGGATCATTTTTAAGCCACTACAATTACAGTACAGTTTGGTTAGAACTGTTGAGCTTCCTATCGC
Source organism: Sinohyriopsis cumingii (assembly GCA_028554795.2). Classification (NCBI taxonomy): domain Eukaryota; kingdom Metazoa; phylum Mollusca; class Bivalvia; order Unionida; family Unionidae; genus Sinohyriopsis; species Sinohyriopsis cumingii. Next base: position 121,563,779 of record CM068838.1, on the reverse strand, counting down.
ATTTACGAAAATATTGCGATGCTTTATCAATGTATTATTTGTTTACGTTACTGAAACTCTTCCAAAGTCGGAGACAGGCGGCAGTGGACTGAATGGGAATTCCAGCATTTAATTATATCTGGATAGAAAGATGAGGCATAATGTTTGAGCTTGTAGGTCATAAGTATTATCAAGTCAAAATTTTGTAAGAGACTACTTAGATATCGCAACCAAAGACTGAAGACATTCTTATAGATACATAAGGGCCACGATATTTAATCTGTTATAGAACAGTGACAGTTTTAGACAGCTTTTTTTACATCAGTGATTCATATACTGATTGGTAGTTAACTGCATGATATTTACTTGTATGGGGAAGCTAGTTACAAGTCTAGCTGGGCAAGCTAGCTACAAGTCTAGTTGGGCAAGCTAGATAAAAGTTTAGATGGCAAGCTTGTTATAAGTCTAGTTGGGCAAGCTAGTTACAAGTCTAGCTCAGAAAGCTAGTTACGAGTCTAGCTGGGCAAGCTAGTTACAAGTCTAGCTTAGAAAGCTAGTTACGAGTCTAGTTGGACAAGAGTGCTACAAGCCATGTTGGGCAAGTTAGTTACAAGTCTAGTTGGGCAAGCTTGCTAAATTCTAGCTGGGCAAATTAGTTTCAATTCTAGCTGGATAAGCTGGTTACAAGTCTAGCTGGGCAAGCTAGTTACACGCCTAGTTGGGAAAGCTAGTTACAAGTCTACTTGGGCAAGTTGGCTACAATTCTAGCTGGGCAAGCTGGTTACAATTCTAGCTGGGCAAGCTAGTTACAATTCTAGCTGGGCATGTCAGTTACAATTCTAATTGGGCAAGCTGGTTACAATTCTACTTGAGCAAGCTAGTTACAATTCTAGCTGGGCAAGCTGGTTACAAGTCTAGCTGGGTAATCCCAAAACGATTCTAGTTGAAGTCTTAATGCGTCACACATTTGTGTTGTACAATACCGAGTGGCCTCATATCAAGCTTACTTTGTCACACATTGGTATTTTACAATAGTGAGTGACTAATACTCTGTTTTTCTCTGTCACACATTGATATTTTACAATAGTGAGTGACTAATACTCTGTTTTTCTTTGTCACACATTGATATTTTACAATAGTGAGTGACTAATACTCTGTTTTTCTCTGTCACACACTGGTATTTTACAATAGTGAGTGACTAATACTCTGTTTTTCTCTGTCATACATTGATATTTTACAATACCAAGTGACTGTAAATGTGTTTTACTCTGTCACACACGTTTAGTAGATGTGATATTTGATTTAGATAACTGTAAATGTATTTGTATCTTTCGATATATTGTATGCTTCAATCTTTAAATACCAAGAACAATATTGTCATTAAATTGAAACTGTTCTATCTTTTAAGATCAATATTAAATTATTCTATTTTTAAATATCAATAAAATTATTAAATTACATTTATATGATTGTATCTTTTAAGTACCATGAATAAGACCGTCATAACATTTAAATAATTATATCTTTTAATATCAATAACAATATTGTAATTTACATTGAAATTATTTTATCTTTTAGCACAACTGGGAGAAGTTGAAAAAATATAGGAACTGCAAACTTGAACGAAATGAAATTGTTTCATCATAATATTAGAAGCTTGGGGGGAAATTTCAATTAGTAAAGACGTTAATGTCGTATCTGAAGTTATATGGTTAACTGAGGATAAGCTGGATCATAAGGTTTAAAGTTATTGTCTATAATTAGACGGTTTTCGTTCTCCCAATCATTCAGGCATAACAAAGACTTTTTGTTAAAATTAAGGTTTTCATTAACACCTGGATTAGTATCCACGTTTAAATATAAGGTGTCACTAGCGTATCTTTTCATGATAATTACTTTATCATATTGCTTTACATAGTTACTTCAGTTAAGTTCTATTTTATTATTACTGAGATAAACGTTTCGTAAACGTTCCATGATTCTGATACATCATTCTCTTTTCAGCATTAAACATTATTTTATGTCTTTGCCTTATTGATATTATTGTAAAAATTATGGTTTTGCCGTCAGATTCAAGAAAACGTTCATACCAAGTCATCGCTGGGTTTATTGGCAAATGATTTTTCCCAGGTTCAGTGTAACCATTGCGTTTTGTTTATAACAATAATAATATCACACGTTTGTACAATATAGGTGGCCGGTGACCTTTAAGGACTTCACAATTTGTATTTTTATATAACCGTGTATTTTTCTTGAAATACATTATCATAATGGTATTTACTTCACTTTCCATATACATCGCTTGATGATACAAACTATTACATTTAATTACATCGACGCCATTGCCAAACATATTAACATTATCAGATCGACTCCATTGTCAAACATATTAATATTATCACATCGACCCCAGTGCCAATCATATTGATATATACCATCATATCGATGCCGTTGCCAAATATTAATATTATGAAATCGACGCCATACCAAACATATTGTTATTATGATATAGACGCCATGCCAAACATATTAATAGTATGATATCGACGCCATTGCCAAGCATATTATTATAATATTATTATGATATCGACACTATTGCCAAACATATTATTATTATAATATCGATGCCATTACCACACATTAATATTATCATATCGATGCCATTACCACACATTAATATTATGATATCGACGCTGCTTGGATCATACTAAGAGTACCACAATCAGAGCACACCTCCCCGCTGCTCTGTACCCTACACTGGCTATCCATTCGATCCAGAATCAAACACAAAATTTATTCTCTGTGCTACGTTTCACTGTCGGACTCTAGCCCAACATAGCTATCCGACCTCACCCATGTGTACACACCAGCAAGATACTTACGCTCCTCTCCTGACAATCGCATACTCGTTATTCCCACTATGAAAACAAAGTCATATGGACAGCGTTCTTTTGCATACCAGGGTCCAGCAACGTGGAATGAATTGCCCACTGAAATTAGACACAAAGACACAGTGATCACATTCAAGAGTGCTCTCAAAACTCACTTATTTCGACTGCAAGAACAAACTTAAAGACCTAATAATGTTTCGTACCTGAAATATTTTCAGCATGTTTTTCTAATTTCATGGTGTTTGTTTTTGTAATAATATTATTATATGTTTTTTTAATCTTATAGGTGTTGTCTAATGTTGTAAAGCGCTTAGAGCTTCCAAAGATTAGGCGCTATACAAAGTCCTCATTATTATTATTATTATTGCCAAGCATGTTATTATGACGATATCGACGCCATGCCAAATATATTATTATTATTATTATTATTATTATTATATCGATGCCATTGCCAAACATATTATTATTATTATTATTATTATTATTATTATTATATCGGCGCCATGCCAAACATATTATTTTGATATCGACACCATGTCAAACATATTAATATTATGATATCGGCGCAATGCGAAACATTATTATTATGATATCGTCGCTTTGCCAAACATATTATTATTATGATATCGACGCCATGCAAAACATATTATGATATCTATGCAATTGCCAAACGTATTTTTATTATTATGATATCAACGCCATGCCAAACACGTTATTATGATATCGAGGCCATTGCCAAACATACTAATATAGTGATATAGAGGTCATTGCCAAACACATTATTATTATTATTATTATTATTATTATTATTATTATTATTATTATATTGTCAGTAATATTCAGACTGTACGAGTTGTGTAACTTGTCAAAAGCGTTTTTATTATCTACACAAAATTCCTATAAGACGACGGATAAACACAAAATTCCTATCCGTTGTTTTCACGTGACGTCACAAAACGTGTCTACTTCCATATCCGCCATTTTGAGCACCTAGCCCCTCCAACCGGCACCTAATAACATTGTTCTTCTGCATAATTACGAAGGCACGTCTCATTTTGTGCATAAGAATATAATAATACATGATATTCTGTTGTGCATGTCAACCACACGAGACTGATTGCGTGACATTTCTACTTGTTTTCCTCAAGTAAAAAGTTTAAATTTCAACAATCTTAGTTATTCTTTCATAAACCAATAGATCAATCGATAAACAAAGCATAAACTAATGGATACAGAAACAAGTAGAAACATTTAATGATTTTCAATTTTCATGGGCTGAAATCATTCATTTGGTTATTGTTCAAGTTAAAAAGTTAATTGTTAATATATAATTTCATATTTCTAAAATCATTTCAGGAATACTTCGTTTTGACATTCGACACAAAGTCATGTTCCGTTTTGCACGTGTTTGTTTGAATACACTGAAGATGAAACGTCTTTGAATGGTTATCGCTTTCATTCAGTATCATGCTACGTCCGTCATCTCCACATCAAATACAATATTTGACCATACTAATTAAACTGGTTTGTCAACTGTCTTTTGGCACAAACACCTGTTGTCGCGAAAAGTATTTGTACATAAAACTTCTGGCATAAAACACATGCTATGAAATTTTAATTCGTAACTGATATTTTATCCCGAAAATCATTGTCCGGAAATACTCTTTCAAGATGACAATCTTAGGGATATGATACGACACACTTTTTAAAAATGTAAATATTGTCTGTTTGTAAAAAAAGAATGCATTTCTGTTTGATAGCAATATACATGATTACGGTTCAGATTCACTATTCTGTCTTTCGATAAAAGCAAGGTACCTTCCAGCCTTATTTTTATTTTCGTTTTATAGGGCACTTAATTTCAAGTTTAATCTATGCATTGTTTCAATGACGTAAATGTCCTTATCGACAGTTAAATCAGATTATTATCTTGAATATACATGATGACTGATGTTTGACAAAGGTTTGTTAGGGACTCAGAATGGCGGCGCAAGTGCGCGCGCATTGCATTGTGGGTATTTGCGTACTCAATCGTGACGTCTGTGAAAACAACCCTATGTAATAAGCTTATATGCAGAATGATGTTAACGGCCTGCATATAAAAGTTTTTATCAGAAGACAGTCATATACAGAGATATACACACAAAACATATAGGTTGACAATCATATACACATATACACACGAAATTCATACAGGACGGCAGTAAGATACACACAAAATTCCTGTAGGATGAAAGTAACTATGTATAAATGTCAGTAAATGTGAGACACCTTTGTGAAGACCTTAAGTCTAATTCCCTCTGTAATTACCTGATCTTTGTAAAGACTTTAATTCTCTCGGTAATTACCGCACCTTGGTGAAGATTTTTTACTCTAATTACCTCTGTACCGGTAATTACTGCGACTTGGTCAAGACTTTCATTCCAACCGAAATTACCTCGATTTTGTGAAGACTTAACTCTAATTCTCTTGGTAATTACCGCGATTTTGTAAAGACTTAACTCTAATTCTCTTGGTAATTCCCGCGATTTTGTGAATACTTAACTCGATTTTGCGAAGACTTTAACTCTTCAGCTTTTTAATATGAATTTGTATAATGTTTTCAAGAAGAGTGGTATAGGGGTGTGAGAAAGAACGTGAAGAGATGATTAGGTCAGCATGAGTGAAACGAAGTACTTGCTTTATTTTCTAGGATGCAAGGATTCTAAGAACAATTGCATTGCTGTCGGAGAGCAAAGAACCGAGGGTTGTATTACCTATAAATGTGTGCACCATTCCTTGAATATAGGATTGCAAGTACTTACGGCAGGTAATGTTTTCATTTGTATTGGTAGGTGTACACACACACACACACACACACACACACACACACACGTGTTTATAGTGTCATGCGTGTCCTTTTAATCTGTTTTGTCTTTACTACAACATACGTATAAGTAGAATAAAGTTCCCCTACTTGCATCATGCTAATTAGAGTAATTGTAACGTTTTTAGATGACTGTCAATCACAAATATAGTTTCCTATCACATATTACGTATAGTTTTCCTATAGTATGAGTTTCTTATTTTTGATATTATCAAACGTTAAAATATTACTTTGTGATTCTGATTGGTCTAAATAAGCCAATTAAATTATTGCGCAGTATTCTCATTATTGATTGGCTGCGATCATGGGGAAACTTTTTTTACCCCGCCTTTTCGATTTTTTGTTGTTGTTTTCAAAGAACATTTCTGGCTGCCAGTTTTCGAATCGACTTGGAATTTTGTTGAAAAATGGTCTTCTCTGCTTCAATATGGCTAATTTCCCCCCACAGGGGTTTGTTTATGTCATGTATAACATATCATAGCATGAAAAATGGCTAAAACCCCGTGACAAAAACAATAACAAGTAAAACTATGGGTATTGCTTGTGTGGGGTGGGGGTTGATGGGGACCGTATATCTGTAGCATGGAATCCACTCTATATACCCGCGTGGTTTAAATATTAACCTACAGAAGTAAATAAACTCACCTCTATTCGCAGAAGAATGTGGACATAAATCGGTCTCCAAAGTGACAGAAGGTTGTCCAACTACTGCATATTTACGCGGTAAATATGTGATGCAATTCCGAGTCAAAATGAAATTTATTTGCATATTCTGTTGTCGACTGTTTCAAATCAAACACTGCAAATATCCGGTCACGAATACATTACAGTAAAGATGTGAATTTCTGCATCCAGTAAGCCCTCTTTCACATGAATAAATAGCAGTATCAATCTAATGTTTAGCTGTGAAAGTGACACCTTAAGGTTACTTAAACATGGATCGTCACCTGTACGGGTAGTGCATCAAACAATGCGACATCAGACACATTGGACATTCTGTGCTGAAAAATTATATTGCCTGCTTAAAATGTTCTGTTTTATTCGGAAGGACGCTTGTTCTTTGATTTGTAGTGTAATAAAAGTATAATCTACTTTTAAACATCAAGACAACTTCAACTTTGGTTGGGCTAACGCCATCCCAGAACTAACATTTTTCTCTTCTTTAAGCATCTACTTTGTATTAGTAAAGTCAATATATATAACAATTTTGTCCTTTTTGTGGAGGAATTGCGACTCATTTGTTAAAAACTTACCTTTATGAATGGGACTGATTAAAATAACTGATAGAATAAAAACAATTTGTTAAAAATTGGCTTCACTTTGGTTAATAACAGATGACGATTATTATTAGTATTACTTCTATTATTATTATTATTTCATTAAAGGCTGTGACTGGAGGGGCATATGTAAGCCAGAGAATTCCACCTGGACCGATGATGAAAACTGTGTGGACTACAGGTGCAAGAAGTTAGCAATAGGGGGCGGCACTGTTGTCCGGACTGAAACAGTAGCATATGGTCAGCTATTTCATTTTCTTCTTTTTTACGTGAACACAAATTTGTATATTTTGTTAGTCAGTCTAGTTTGGGTCGGTTTCATGCTTTTTCACGGCACACCAACACTCTGATGGTTATATCGCGTAAAGCACCTTGGCTCAGCCGATTTTGCAAGTCCAAACAACGAGTCCGAATCGGTTAACCGTGCCAACGTTTATTGCAAGACAATTAAATGGCATAAATCGACACATATGGCTTAAGAAAATTAAAGCTTTTATGTACTTCCATTGACTGTAACAGGTCAACATATCTACTGCATGAAACACTCCTGGAAAAGGAACTACTTTATGTTGGTGTATAACAATGAGTCGTGTATACTTCAGATTGGTGCATACCAATGAGTCATGTATACTTTAGACTGTTGGATAACAATGAGTTACGCATGCTTGCAACAATTATATTTTATTTTTGTAAGGATGCAAGTGGAACGGCAAGTGCATGCCCGCTGATGCATCCTGGTCGGAAGACTGTCTTAGACGGAAATGCGCCGTAATTGTCAACGCAACTCACGTGTCGCGCCAAGTAATGTCGACTGTGGAAGGTAAATATTGTTTTAAAGTCCGTCTCTTTCCTTACTGTTCATTTGTTTTTCATGTTTGAAAAAAATATAACATAAAACAACAGGACGCTAGTTATGATATCTTGTGATATCAAAGTCATAATGACGCCAGAAGGCGATATTAAACCACTGTGATACTTGACATATTGCAAGAGGATGATGATATCCAGTCTCCGATTCGTTTGAAAGAATGACTTTTCTTCGAACTTCTGTTTACAAATTTTATTTTAATTTTCCCCCACAGATTCAGAAAAAAACCCATTGCATATAATTTCAATAAAGAGACCCTAGTATTGTTGTCAGTTTCCAGAGACTAGCATTGTTGTATTTTTCTATGGAGACTAGCATTGTTGTCAATTTCTATAGAAACTAGCATTGTTGTCAATTTTCATAGAGACTAGCACTGTTATAGATTTCCAGAGACTACCATTGTTGTAATTTTCCATGGAGACTAGCATTGTTGTCAATTTCCATAGTGAATAGCCTTGTTGTAAAATTACATTTAGACTAGCATTGTTGTCAGTATCCATAGATAATATCATTGTTGTCAGTATCCTGTCTTAATTGTCTGTGGTATGCTGTGAGCTCCTATATTTACTTATCATTTATGCTGTGGTATGCTAAAGTTCCTGTATTGCTTGTCTGTGATATGCCAGGAGTTCCTGTCTCACCTGTCTGTGGTATACTTTCATGTCTTGTCTTTCTCACCTGTCTGTGGTAAGCTATAACTTCATGTCTTACCTCTCTGCGGTATGCTAAAAGTTTCTGTCTAACCTGTCACATGTATCCATGGTATGCTATGGGTATCTGTCTTGCTTTTCTCACATATCTGTGGTATGATTTCCTGTCTCACCTGTTTTTGGCATGCTACAAGCTCCTGTCTTACCTGTCTGTGCTATGCTACCAAGTTTCTTTCTTACTTGTCTCGCTTATTTGTGGTATACTGTGAGTTCCTGTCTTGCTTTTCTCACCTGTCTTTGGTATGCTACGAGTTTCTGTCTCACCTGTCTCTGGTATGTAAGAGTTCCTATCTTTCCTATCTCACCAATTTGTGATATGCTAACATTTTATGTCTTACCTGTCTCACCTGCCTAAGCATCATGGTGGAAAATATTTAAATGCTTCAATTTAAAAGTCTCTGAAAGTCACATTTTTCTACATCAGTGACTACATTCAGCTGATCCTTCTAAAAAAATTGTTGCTGCTGTGCAGTTTCATATTTTGCATAGGGTTAGATATTTAAAGAAAAAGAATTTCCCAGATTTTCTCACTGGTTATTTAGAGTGACATTGTATATTTTAGGTATTGTTAAAAGAACTTTTAATTCCCTTTATTTGGTGTAAGATTGATAGATTATAGAATATACAGCAAGGCCCGACTTCAGATGTGCACCTATAAAAAACTTGTCTCCCCTCGGTATTTTTCACTTCCTAGACTTCAAGGGTAAATTGTAAAAACTGAGCTGACATGCTTTGCACTTTCAGAAGCTTGTATATCTGGCAAATTTTACTTTCTCTTTTTTAATAATTACTGAAGATAGTATACTTTAGCCTGTTTTTTTTTCACACATGGGAGCAGCCAGTTTGGTTTGCTCTGTGCTTAGATCATGTACAATTTCCACAGTACAACATACATACATACACACACACACACACATATATATATATATATATATATATATATATATATATATATATATATATATATATATATATATATAATGTGTATTATCATTCATGGTTATAGTTAGTATGGGTTATTTAGTTAGTTTTTAAATACTAAATTTCATTGGTGAAAGCTTAACTGTGTAGTATTATTATTCATATTTTTAACTTTTCAACCACATACACAAACGATATAGAAAAAGCTAACCTGAAGCTTTCATCCTCACGCAAAGGACTTCATCAGCAGACTGATTTAATCTCTGCTTACTGTTAACATCGCTCAGTTGAATGGACAGCAATGTTAACAGATTGTCCCAGATATGCGACAGGTTGTAATGGCCCCCATCCCTGTTCAGTGTCAGTTTGTGTGCACATTTGTGGATTGATTCCTTAAACCAACCCCCCCCCCACCAACTGATGTTAACAGTAATTTTCTTTATGAATGAATTCATACTCTTAGAAGTTGTCATTGATGTATGTGCATAAATTCATTCATAAAGTTACATGGTTAAGTTGTACTTTTTTCAAGTAAACACCACATGATCTAATTTCAGGACACGAGTTATGAAAAGCCAGGATGGCCTAATTTCTGATTAGTCTGTACTAAAATAGCTGATATGCTTGCTGTTGAGATTATGAATGTATGATGCTATCTATTGCATTTTAGTAATATATATATAAAAGAGAATTATTACGTAGAATTATGCATTTTTAGTAGTAAACACCAGTGTTGGAAGTTGTTCAGTTATATTGGGAGGATTGATTCACTTATTGAATTTAATCATTTGTTGGAATTACTGTGAATTCATTTAAAAACTATTTGGACTTATAGCTGATATGGAATTACTGTGAACTTATTTAAAGACATTTTAGGTTTATATCATAGTGATTCTTCTGTACTGTTGATACATCAGTACAATACAGGTTATCATTCAGACTACCATTGGAACTCTATACTTTTGGACTTCATGGAACATTTAAGACATGGATTTCATTCACCACAATAAGTTATTTTTACTCTTTCACTTTGTATTCTGGGGAAATAAATTTTGTTTTCAGGTATACCAGAACTGTTGGTTTTCACTCTTCTTGCTACTTATTTTAAGACCATAGAGTTGTAACACAAACAAAAATGTGTCGGCCACAGTACATGAAAGTAACATAGAAGTATAACAACATTCTTGCCATTGTGCATGTTGAAAATACAAACGTCACCTTACACCTGTCACTCTCTCAGCAGTACATAATATCTGCAGTGCCACATTACTGTGTATTAAACTTTACATGCTGATATATGAGAAGTTCTCAGCCTTGCATATCTCACCTGTGTAAGGAAAAAGCTTGGTTAATTATTGTGTTAAAGTTTATGTTGAAGTTTTAGAAACATACAGATATTCATTTCTGCTGCATTTGACTCAAACTTTGATATAAAATTAGCATGGGCCAAAGGTTTGTATACTGACATGCTAGGAGTATATATTGTCCTGTCTCGCCTGCTTAAGCAGAAAGTTTATTGTGATACATGGGTTCTACTGACATGGATACAAAGAGTTCCGTGGAAGTCTTGTTGCAGCATATTGTCTAAATAGTAAAGTCATAAAGCAAAACATTTTTTCAAAGTTCATTTTTAACAATTCACTACACTCAGAATATTCAATGCTTCCAGGAACACCGATTGGAAAGAAACTATGTAAGTTTGTTTTCAGCCAATAAGGGTGGTATTTCCAAGGCTCGTCTTAAATAAAGTTATAAAATAATTTAGAAAAGAAAATATTTTCTTTGATCTTAAGGATGTCAGACTGTGGGAAGCTCAGAATGTCATGCTGTTGATTCCACATGGACAGAAACCAAAAACAATTCCTGCACGAAATTAACCTGCACACAAAATGGACCAGCCTTAAAAACAAAAGTTCTGGAGAGACGTAAGTACCGAAGTTGTTGAAAATCAGTATAATACATATATTTTCCCATCCAATGGACAGGAAATTTACAGTGTTAAATAAATATTTGGTCCCTGACTTAAATTTGATTATGATCACCCTAAAATCATTAGTATTCAATCTGTGCTTGGAAAAGTTGAATGATGTTACTGCAATGAGTTAGATGTACACATATCTTGTACTGTATAATGAGCTTTTTTATATAGTAAAACAAACAAATCTTCCATGTATGAGAATGGACAAGATAATCTAACTCTAGAGAATAAAATTTCTATGAGGGACTCTGCAAGCCTTGACCCTGGCATAAACCTTTTCTCCTTCGATTTAACTTCCGGATCCTGCATGCACATATAGTGCAATTCTCATAATCCATTTACATATCTGTCATATTACTTTTGTCTGGAAGTCCTTGATGACTTGTGCACAGCCATGGATGTGTTTGGCAGCAAGAAACGAGACCCAACTGCTGACCCAGGGGTCAAATATCACAAAACCTTATCATTTCTACAGTTGCCATTAACTGCAAATTTAAACAGTCATGTATAAAATGCAAACATGTATCATAAATCTTATTCTTGTAATGATATATAGGGGAAATCACTCTCCTTGCATGTGACAGTATAAGGGATCGAATCTAAGACACGAGAGATTATGTAAAGCTAGCTTTTGCCAATACTATATACATTGTACTATTGTTATACATTGTAATATACATTTTCGTATTTACAGTTTGCCTGGACTCTGTAAAAACATGTCATCCTGTTGGTGCCAGCGGATTCCAAGCAGAGATCCAGGGGTTGGTGAGGACAAACTGTAGTTGCCTGGCAAGAGACGTGGAAGCTGGGGTGATGGTACGGTGCCCAGGCTGAATCACATTGCTAAGTAATGATTTCCCAACACTTGTCTTCAGGAATAAAGTTTCCCACCCAAATCGATGTCATTTGATTTATTATCCTAGCATGAATTGTCACTGAGTATCAATACTGTGCGGAAGATCACTCACACATTCACAAACACACACACCTTCAATCACAAAGATAGAAACAAACAAGCTTTACTTGCCAAAAATTTGCTGACAAAACCATTGCATTTGCAGTTCTTGTGAAACAGAAGGCATCTACCATCTACAAACTTAAGAGCGAGTACAAGAATACCTATTATTCTTAAAACTTCACAATGTATTGCTGAAGCTATTAAGTTGCCATACTATTAGAACCATTTAGCGGGTAACTATAGCAACTTTCAGATTATGTCACTACCAAACCAATCAGGTCACAAATCTGAATAGTAAGCAATTTATAATAGTGTCTTGTCTTGTTCAGTTCAGGATTGAACCAAGTCATTTGAGAGACTGATCGATCGAGAGATCTTGATTGAAACCAGCCTTCTCATTTGCTGTCTCTAGTTCGCTTATCTGAGTAATAAAAAGGTGTATTCTTGTTGTCTCAGATACATGGTCATGTGATTCAAAACACTTTTTCCACTAGCTCTCTCTAGATTGTGTATTTGAGCTTCGAATACAATACAAGCATTAAAAATTTGAGAATGAGATACTTACACGTTATAGCCATATTGGTCTTCCAAGTAATTAAACTACTTGGAGTTTTTTATTGTTTTTGTGTAGTGGAAAATCTGACTATCGCTTCTGATGCGGAAGGCCACAGGTTCAACCTCCCCCCAAGTCATAACAAAGATTTGTAAAAATGGTACATACAGCTGCCTTGCATTAAGAGGTTAGTGTTAAGACTGGTTAGCCTGGTATCAGGATAATGTGACTGGGTGGCACATGATGTTACATGTCTGTGGCATGATGCCCCACTATAAACTGACACAATGCAAACATCTTAGCGATATGACTGAAAAATTGTTAAAGCTATGTTTAAAACTCAAATCTCAAGACTGATAAGAGATTCAATGTCTTGACCCTGTGGGCTTGGCACAAGACACTGCTACACTGCTTTCAATCCCTTAATGAGTACCTTTATCAGGCACTGATAAATATTACGTATTGCTTTGTGTTTGTAGTTTCTTTGACGATCAAACAATGCTACTTGTAATTTTGTCTCTTTTATCATTTAAAATAAACCTTCTGTGAATTGATATTAAAGAGGGACAACAATAATGTTGTCAGTGTTTATTCATTCATAATTACTAACGATAATACAGGTGTTAACATCATTCTGCATATAAGCTTATTACATAGACCCATCGGCCCTGATTGGTACGCACTGATCACTACTTTGATGAAACACAAAATAAATTAACAGCCAGAATCAGCAGTGTGACAAATCTCATGTGGTCACCAATTTGTTAAGACAAAAGAAATTGACAGATTAAGCAGGACTGATCTGACTGGTTCATGTCCATTTACCAGCATTACAAGACAAAACAAACTGACAGATTAAGCAGAATGAGTGATCTGATTGGTTCATGTCCATTTACCAGCATGACAAGACAAAAGAAATTTGACAGATTAAGCAGAATGAGTGATCTGATTGGTTCATGTCCATTTACCAGCATGACAAGACAAAAGAAATTGACAGATTAAGCAGAATGAGTGATCTGATTGGTACATGTCCATTTACCAGTATGACAAGACAAAATAAATTTGACAGATTAAGCAGAATGAGTGATCTGATTGGTACATGTCCATTTACCAGCATTACAAGACAAAACAAAATGACAGATTAAGCAGAATGAGTAATCTGATTGGTTCATGTCCATTTACTAGCATGACAAGACAACAGAAATTGACAGATTAAGCAGAATGTGTGATCTGATTGGTACATGTCCATTTACCAGCATGACAAGACAAAATAAATTTGACAGATTAAGCAGAATGAGTGATCTGATTGGTACATATCCATTTACCAGCATGGCAAGACAAAATAAATTTGACAGATTAAGCAGAATGAGTAATCTGATTGGTACATGTCCATTTACCAGCATGACAAGATAAAACAAAATTAAAAGACAAAATCAAGATAGTAGGAGAGATCAGCAGAACAATAAAGTTAGGCCCAAGAACTGTATGAAACTATAAAATGGAAAATGGAAAGACAACCGTACAAACCTCCTCCTCTTGCTCAAAACACCATCTTCCAACATCAGACATTCTATTATTTGTATCCTCTCTTTCACTCTCCACACATTTAGCACACACACATTAAGAATAGACTAGACATATGCTATCTGATTGTAATACATGGTTCCCACACTTTTCTAAATATAAATTTCCAGGTCTTTTCCATGTTTCTTCCAGGATGAAATTAATTTTTTCAAGGTTAACATATGACCATTGCTGAATGGAATTAAAGAACATTTTGGATTATAAAACATGCATTTTCCAAATCTGAAGATGTTTCTCTTTCAAGACTCTCCAAAATATATGTCAGAAAAGATGATCATGTACAAAACCACAAAATGAGTCATGAAACAAATTTGACTATATTCCCATAAATTGGCATTTAAAGCCATTTTAATGTACAAAATACAAATTCAAACTTTACTTTGTTGACCTGCATTATGTTGCTATGTGGAAACAACATAATACGCATAAATTATTTTGTTTCCTTTCAAACCTTTAATTCTAGAGCAATATATGTGCATGATATACAAAGTAAACATTTCCTATCACAGTATGAAAAAAACCCAATAAATGCAAAGTATTAGAATCTTATCTTGTAACAAAAAAGTTTACACCCTGAATTTATGTGTTCCAATAAAATCTCAAACAAGATTTTTCAACCAACCTAAACTCCTTAGGATGATTTGGTTAAAAATCCCATCATTTAAAGACATTTACAAAAGGGCTGTATAAACAAATTTTCTGAATTTTCTGCAACATCAACTTATCTTCTTGTAGTCCAATAAACCAGTCCCAAAACCTTTACTGATACATGGGCTCTAATCATTTCTTAATATATAATAAAAGGGATGACAATTTCCCATTTCTCCTGCATTCTTTTTAAAAACTGAAACCAATGCTTCAAGCTACATGTCAATCTGTAATAGTTTTGCATCAAAGTTTAGCTCAGAGATTCAAAATTTGTCTAATCTGGGTTTCCTCTGAATATTCCAACTTCATTTTTCATATTTGGACATTTAGGATGGAGTGCGGGTTCTGAGCAATTACATATAAAAAATTTAGAATCTGCCGCCACCGTAAGATAGCTTACCAGCGGGCCTAGCAAATTTAAACTAGGTTATATCGACTTATACCTGCATGAAATCAATAGGAAAATTATTTTCTCAGTACTGGCAAGTGTTATAATCATTATGTCTTTAATCTGCTGACAGACTAGATGAAACTCGGCATAGATGAAACCTGACCTGGACTCGCCATTTGCATTAAGTCAGAAGACTTTAAAACTCTCAAACAACAACATCAGAAGTCCAATAGTCACGTGATATCAACAGCAAACTCCTTGGTCTTGGAATAAATATAGAGAATTTTGTGCTCTTTTGTTTTTGTATTTTTATTACAACTAGTACACAACTTTCATTTAATATTTTATTCTACATCATTTGAAAATGGCAGTTGTGATGTTCTGTGTGCTTGTGCAACTAGCAATTGAAATCGCTAGTACCAGCTAAAATTTCATCAATGCATTAGTTTTACCATCTTTCAGCAGATTTAAAGACAAAGATTTTAATACTTGCCATTTCTGAGAAAATAAATAATTTTCATATCGATTTCATGCAGGTATAACTCAATTTAATGTTTAAGTTTGCTAGCCCATCCGCTAAGTGGCTATGCTTTAACGCCACCATGTTGGCCTCTTGTAATGCTCGACTGCTTTCCATACCTTCCCTATAAAACAAAAGATATGGATATCAAACTGTCTACTAGACAAATCTAATCCACTGAGCGTTTGGATTGCCTCAACAAATATATTTATGGCAAGCACCCAAATGATCCATACTGCAACCTCCTAATGTTCTGGTTAGAACACAACAAATTTAACTTGCAATCAGTTCAGTTACAACTCAATTATGTCATTGTTTCGGACATCAAGTTATGGAGGAAAATTCCTGGGTTTTTCTCGACTTTCATAAATATTTTCAAAATTTAAGAACTTTTCATGGTTGGTAATTTTAGCATTTCTCCCAACTTTTTCCTGATTTCCTGGTAGTGTGGGAACACTGTATAATAATGACCTAAAGACTAGAATACTTTGTATATATTGAAGTCGAAGCTGCATCTGTGTGAATGATCACTGAAAAATCTGTGTATATGACAAATATACCATCAAACTCAAAATGATAGCATTTTACAAACAGTTATGTCCTGGTAAATTAGATGTTTTAAAATATCATTCATCAAAATCAATGGTCTGTGACATTTGTTGTTAACCTCTTGTTGCTATAGTTTGGAAGGAACACATCTTGCATTCTGCAACATTTGTTTGACAATTTCTGTGGCGTGAACAGCTGTCCCCCAGCTCAGGGTCACACCGTTTGCACCATGGCCATAATTATGCACAACCTGAGAGATGAAGAAACAAATATTTAGACATTAGATCTCATACAAATAGATATCAGATCTCACACCAAGACATTAGATCTCATGCAAATAGATATCAGATCTCATACCAAAACATTAGATCTCATACAAATAAATATCAGATTTCACACCAAGATGTGAGATTTCATATAGATAGATATCAGATCTCACACCAAGACTTGAGATCTTGTGCAAATTATACACAAACTTGTCATAACAGTCACCTCAGTTCAGTGGTCACCTGGTCATAATGGCCATTATAATTTCCCTTGCTAATTTCTAATATAATGTCATGTAATCAGCAGTCACCTGTCCTCTGCGGCCATTGGCCCAGTGTTTCTTACCAAGCAGCAATTTCATCCTGGTTTCCATGATCATTAGAGCATACCTGCAATTACCGTTCCAAGTATGCAACATTAAACTTTGTGTGTTCAACGTGCAAGGCCAGGTATATATAAAGGTATATTACCTGAATCAATGTTAATATGCTTTATATTTTGATTGTACTTACCGTAATCCAGTAAAAATCAAACATTTCTGACACAGCCAGATTCATTAAGCAAAGCATATGTCAACGTCACAGTTGCATGATACAATAAAAAAAATTGACACTTGCTCTATTCTTGATGAATTTGTCCAAGTCGCTGCAACAGCAACTCATTTATGGTCATTGTTCTCTGAATAATATGTTGAGAAATATATGTCCTTTCTTTTAAAAATGGTATGTGACTTTAAGTTAATATTTTCATATTTTTGTACAACATTGAAACAGGGTTTATTGCTGATATCACATGACTACTGGGCTTCTTATGTCACTGAAATGTAAGTTCCAAGATCTGTGTAGCCATGTGGCTAGAAATGCAAATAGCGACTACCAAGTCAAATTTCATCAATGCTGTAGTTCTGTCTTGACTGTAAGCAGATTAAATACATAAGCATAGCTGCCAACCCTCACGAATTTAGTGTGAATTTCACAACTTTTTCAGCGATTCATGAATTCACGCCGGAGAACAAAAATTCATGAATTTTCCGATCCTCAATTATTTTAAATCTTTAATAAAATAACCGATTTCCCGTTAAGCGCTAGTCGTGATATTTGCAGTTGCCGAAATGGCCCGGTACTGCTGGTCACGATATTAGTAGATGTACAGCCGATTAGTACAGTTGGCCCGGTCGCAAGCATTTTAGCCTAATTTAATCTATATGTATAAGAGTAGTTTTACAAGTGCTTTTGAGAGAAACTGGGGCCTAACCGGAAATTTGCTCCGCGCATGCGTCAAAACACTGATTCGAATTACCGTTCAGCATCGCATTTCAGATTTTGAAAATGTCTTCACCACTAAGGAAAAAGAAATGTATTACTCAAAAAGTGAAGTTTAATTTGGAATATATCCAAAATTGGCTGTGCATTCTACCATATTCATTCATGCTTTTTGCACTCAGTGTGCCATCACAGAGACGATGTGAGGAAGAATGTCGGTTACAAAAAGCACGTAGAAGTTGGGAAAATTAAGAATTCGCAGATTTCAACGCTGGAATATTTTAAACCATTGGCGGAAGACCCGCAGGCTACCAACGCTTAAGCATTATTTGTGAGTTTTCTTGTGTCGAACACAATCTACCTTTATCAGCTAAACATTTGTTCTGACATGTGTTCCCGGTCTCGAAAATTGCTTCCAAATTTTCCTGTGGAAGAACCAAAAATGCTGCAGCTCCTGTGCATTCCTCACAGCAACAGTGACAGCGAAAGAGTATTTTCTTTAGTGAGGAAAAAAAAGACAGACTTTAGGGCCTCCTTGGCTGCAGAAAATTTGTCAGCAATTTTAGTCCCCAAGATCAACCAGCAGGTAAGAAGTTGGAACTGTTTAGAAAACAAATTTACAATCAAGCAGTTGAGGAAGTTCAAGTCTGCCACAGTATCATGTCTTGATAAATAAATATTTCTGCATATATGTAGTGTTTTATTTTTATTTTGCGAACTTGATATAGTGTAGTATTGACGGTCGGAGTAGTCAGAGTGGATGGAGTTATTGTCATGGTATTTTTCATGAATTCGTGTCCAAATTCACGACTTTTTATCCCTATTTTCACTAATTGTGAGCCTGGAAGGTTGGCAGCTATGCATAAAGATAATATTGGTTGCATTATCTCAAAAAATAAATTATTTTCTCATCAATTTCATGCAAGTATGATTTGATATAACATGTTTAAGTTTGCTAGTCCCACTGGTAAGTGGCTACCCTATGGTGCCACCACATGGTGATAGCGAATTCTAACTCTTCAATAGGCAATTGACTCTAACCCAATACCCCAACATATATACTGAAATATCAAAAATGAGGTGGGAAGGGTCAGAGGAAACTTGAAATAATAGTGTAGGCGCTACTAATAATAGCCCCAGGAAGCTTCTTTTCATTATCTAAGGTCACAAACAAAAGCCAATTGCCCTTTTATCACAATGAGTTTGAGCAACTGCTTAATCCATCAATTATTTAACGTGTGAACACTTATTTTCATGCTTAATTATAATATGCACAGTTGAAGTTTTCTTGATTTGGTGGTGGTATATTTAAATTACCAGTTTTTTATGAGACATTAACTGACAGAATCAGGTACTGATAAATGAGCACAGTTAATTCTGTACAGGAGAGAAGATAACACCTTGTGTCATTTGCAAGTCAAATATCCAAGCAAGAATACAGTCTCCTTTATTGGAATTTTTTAAAATTATAATTTAATTTTCATACTGCCAAATAACAAAGCTGAATACATGTATCTTGGTAGCCTACTAATTCATTATAATTTAATTTTCATACTGCCAAATAACAAAGCTAAATACATGTATCTTGGTAGCATACTACTGCTAATAATAATGCTAATGTTATTTGGTTCATAATAAATTTTGTCATGAACCAAGACTGAGAGATGAATCTGCTTTTTTAGGTCACCTGACTACAAAGGTCACTTTACCTTTTCCCGTGGTTGGCTGTTGTAAACAGGTTTGACTGTTTAAACTTGTTTTAGTTTTCAAAGGATCCACTTGAACAAAAAACAATAAGCTTATTTTACCAGCAACTATGTAAGAAATCATAATCTTACAATTGTGCCAACTACAGATATATATAACATGACATTTAATACAAATATTTCTAATGCCAAATAAAATAAATTTCACTTACTTTCAATGTTTTTCCGTTGATATTGACTTCTTCACTTTCAACTCGTACAACACTTCTGAAAGGTCGTAAACCAATCCACTGCTGTTCTATCTTAGCTGTCTGCAGCGGAACAAATATAGTATTGAAAAAATATAATTAATATTGTAAAATATTGATAAAGTATGATAATGAAATATAATATTGATAATAGAATATTGAAAAAGTACAATAATTAAATGTTATATAATACTGATAAAGCACGATAATGAAATATAACATTATTGAAAAAGTACAATAATTAAAGTATGATAATAAATATCTATAATGTAATACTGAAAAAGTATGATAATGAAATATATAATAATGATAAAGTATGGTAATAAAATATAATAATGAAAAAAGTACAATAATTAAATATTGTATAACACTGATAAAGTATGATAATGAAATATAATATAATAAGGTATGATAATCAACTATACTGACAGAAAGCTAATTGTATAAATACAATTTGGCACCGTTTCTTCATACAGGAGTGGATCGAGACATATAGTCCAACCTTTGATTTATGAACTGATTTCCACAATAATTCTTTATTATATTAGGAAGGACATGTAATTTAAACGTAGATTAAAACAACAAAATATAGAGAACATTATCAGCATACTGGTGAACAGAAGTCAAGTACTATGTGCTGAGAGAGAGAGAGTGGTAGGGGGAGAGATTTTGGGTGCTTATTAGCACACCACACCCACCCCTTCTTCTTATGACTCTTATCACTGTACTGACCCTTACATTGGAGGTAGGGGTAGGACAATCTTACTTAAGTTTAATAACGTGAAAAAGTTTTCTCTTACTGTTTTGTCAAAGTACAAAAATTAATCCAGCTATACAAACTTGATACCTTCCATTTAACATTAGTAATTACAGTTAATTTTTCTATGATAATACATTCAGTCAGCCAAAAGGTCTCAATGCTCTATACAACAGTAATGGAATATGTGTCGCAGCATGTAGTGATGAATGTACTGAAATCAGCAATGAAAAATTCAACTACTGTACATTCTGGATTATAACTCAGGTCCAACTGCAAACAACATAGACCATGATCTGCCATCTCTTAATGCTCCAGCAGATCAGGGTCTATATAATTTGTTCTACTGATTTCTACTAACAGACTGCCCAGACCCAGATTTGATGATGTATTATGTGATGGCAGATCTGCATTTATGCAGTCTGCAATTGGATCCAACTTATAAGTGAGTATAGATGGTAGATGAAGCTGTCTCCCACCATTATGGATCACTCTAGTGGCCTAGTGGTCAGTGCATCTGCCTCAGATGAGGGAGATTGCAGGTTCAAACCCCAGCCATGTAATACCAAAGATTTGTTATAAATGTTACTAGCAGCTGCCTTGAATGGCACTCACCATTAACTCATTAATCCCTGGAAACACGTTTACACGGCAGGAGGTAGCAGCCTACTGCCAAGCTCTGTAGCACCAAGGTCATGTAAGATACACTAAAGTGGGTGGTATTATAGAAAGGTAGACAGATTTAGTTCTACAATGACACCAAATAATCTGGATGTTCAAGTTGCACTACAAAATATGGAGGGAAAAACCTAATTTTTTTGACCCAATTTTTTTCCACAAAAATTTGTCCATGGTTGGAATCCGATTATGTGTCCGGATTTTAGACTTTTGGGCCTCAGATCTAAGGCAGACCAGTTACAACTGCACACAGACAGGTGAACCTTTGCAAAAAGTAGGATAAGATGGGCATTTGGAATAAAGAGTGGTCTCAATACGAAAATGATGGGTCTGTAAGCAAGAAAACCCCCAAAACTCAAACTTTTGCCCTCCTGCTCATGTGCGAGTAAAATAGCCCATGAAAAACAATGTTTCTAACACAACTAGGCACTAGGTTAATGGAAAATCTCTTTGAAGTCAATGTATTAGGATTTATTCAGAAATAGCCCCCAAAATGTGTTTCCTACTAACATTTCAGACAAAAACAACAAAAACCTCCAGGGGTTAATGAGTTAACCCTTTACCTCATGCAAGCGTCTTAGGACGCCCTTACTCCATTCGCATGGAAGCACCTTTTGACACCTCTACAAGATTCGCATGGAAGCGCCTTTTGACGCCTGCTGTAAACATCAGCCAATTTGAGCCAGTTTTCATAGGGCCACCTTTGGGGAAAAACCCCGTTAGATACTACATTCATTTCTGCAAATGACAATTATGTCAGATCACATGGTCGCTATTCATGCACTGGTTGATATCTGCTATTTAAAGTAACTGGGTCCTAATCTCCACTCTCCAAAATGGCAGCCGCGGATTTCATTCAGTACGTACGAAGTTTTCACGATTAGAATAACAACCACGAAAGATTCAATAAATTAGGTAAAGTCTCTGATATTGATGTAGGCAGCAATTAGTTTTTAAAAATTATCAAATTCAGATGACTTAGTGATGTTGATGCACACGAAAACCTTGTAAATATCGAGTATTGGAAATGGCACTATGGTTGGTCACGCGGCCTCACTGACATGATGGTGAACGAGTTCTTTCTCGATTTTGAAGCACATAAAAAAATTCTTCCGTGAAAAATAATTACACAGCTATAACAATTGGACTTTACTCTTAAATTTTTCCACATATAATATACGTGTACCAAAAATGTAAAATGGTTAAAATTGCTGTTAAATGTAACATACACTACATTGCTTAACAGTTCACAGGCAGGATTTCATTCAGTACTTATGAAGTTTTCACGATTAGAATCACAACCACGAAAGATTCAATAACTTAGGTAAAGGCTCTGATATTTATGTAAGCAGCAGTTAGTTTTTATTGATTATCAAATTCAGATGACTTTGTGATGTAGACGCAGACGAAAAACATGTAAATTTTGAGTATGGGAAATGGCAGCTACGGTTGGTCATGTGGCCTCACTGACATGACAGTGAACGAGTTCTCTCTCGATTTTAAAGCACATAAAATATTCTTCCATGAAAAATAATTACACAGCTATAACAATCGGACTTTACTCTTAAATTTTTCCACATATAACAGATGTGTACCAAAAACGTAAAATGGTTAAAACTGCTGTTAAATGTAACACCACTACATTGCTTAACAATTCACAGGCAGGCCTATGCATATGTGGTCGGCTAGGTAACTGGTGTTCTATTTATAGCGTGCTGCACTTTGTCACTATGCTCTATGAGGTAAAGGGTTAAGAGGTCAGTTTCACTTTTGGTGGTTCATAATATCATATGTTTATGGCATGCTGCCTCAGTGCTAGTCATCACTATAAATTGCCGTTCTGCAGACATCATAGCGAATTAACTGAAATATCACATACATGTTCACTTTTATGCACAACACACAATTTTCATGGATTTCACTGTCCTTCAAGAAACTAATGAAGAGTCATTTTACCTTCAAACTGGGGATAGCAGCACAGCATCTCCTCATAACGTCGTCAAAGTGAACCTGCTCATGTGTTACGTCCTCAATTCCCTTCTGACGTGTTCCACCAAGGGCAACATTGTCTTGTCTAGAAATTAAATTATTTTTATCAGTGAGAGTACTGAACAGTTCTTATAAAAGTCTGAACAGCTGAAGCAATTAACTACCTAATTGTAAATTGTTCCCAAGTGAGTTTCAAACACAGGCCTGCAGGTTATGGCAACTTGCCTTCACACTTTAACCCCTATACCCTTTTGACCATATTTCCCAAAATGAAGGTACATAGTTGATGGAATAAGCATTTGTGTTTAGTAGACATACCTGCAATTAACTCTCATCTAATACACAAGTAATGATACCTAACCTTATAATGACAATATATAATTCTTATTTCTATTTATTCATTTGTTTCATCACCTATTAGGATAATGACTTTCTTTTTCAAAATCACCATAAGTAACAGGATACAAATCCCCACAATTCACAAAACCTTCAAATGACAGTGCAATGAAATCATGACAAAATTGTGAATCTAATAGGAAGGGTTGTGATTTGAAACTACCTTGATGGTAGCATGATGTTTTAGTTTATTAACTTAAGTGCACTTGTTGGTGATGTATTTTACTTACCCTGGGTATATGTAGGTATCAGCGTTGTCTACAATAAGAAAATGTTTTACCCACGGTGCTTTTACCTGCAGAAATTGAAACAAAGCTCAGCCATATAAAACTAAGAGGCCTGAGTTGAAATGAGAGCCTTAAACTGGCACACATCTTTCTCAAAGTCAAATGAAAGAGCAGTTAGCCAAGAAATCTGTGTTAGTACGGTTCTGTTTGGCATTTAAAAGTCTTTATGTTTCACAGAAAGGAAGTCAAATTTTGCACAAAACTTGAAAGACCTTATGCTAAAATGTCAAATATGTGGTTTTTGAAAAATTATAAAGATTTTTCTATATTCAATAATGGCAGCCATATTTAATGGCATATCTGCATCATTCACGAAAAGCAACAGAAAACAATAAAATATAACAAAGATTACTTCATGTATGTATTACTATCAAGTACTTCATGTATGTATTACTATCAAGTACTTCATGTATATATTACTATCAAGTACTTCATGTATGTATTACTATCAAGTATGTACATGTATGTATTACTATCAAGTACTTCATGTATGTATTACTACCATGTACTTCATGTATGTATTACTATCAAGTACTTCATGTATGTATTACTATCAAGTATGTACATGTATGTATTACTATCAAGTACTTCATGTATGTATTACTACCAAGTACTTCATGTATGTATTACTACCAAGTACTTCATGTATGTATCACTATCAAGTATGTACATGTATGTATTACTATCAAGTACTTCATGTATGTATTACTATCAAGTATGTTCATGTATGTATTACTATCAAGTACTTCATGTATGTATTACTACCAAGTACTTCATGTATGTATTACTACCGAGTATGTACATGTATGTATTACTATCAAGTACTTCATGTATGTATTACTACCAAGTACTTCATGTATGTATTACTACCAAGTACTTCATGTATGTATTACTATCAAGTACTTCATGTATGTATTACTATCAAGTATGTACATGTATTTATTACTATCAAGTACTTCATGTATGTATTACTACCAAGTACTTCATGTATGTATTACTATCAAGTACTTCATGTATTACTATCAAGTATGTACATGTATGTATTACTACCAAGTACTTCATGTATGTATTACTATCAAGTACTTCATGTATGTATTACTACCAAGTACTTCATGTATGTATTACTATCAAGTACTTCATGTATGTATTACTATCAAGTATGTACATGTATTTATTACTATCAAGTACTTCATGTATGTATTACTACCAAGTACTTCATGTATGTATTACTACCAAGTACTTCATGTATGTATCACTATCAAGTATGTACATGTATGTATTACTATCAAGTACTTCATGTATGTATTACTACCAAGTACTTCATGTATGTATTACTATCAAGTACTTCATGTATGTATTACTATCAAGTATGTTCATGTATGTATTACTATCAAGTACTTCATGTATGTATTACTATCAAGTACTTCATGTATGTATTACTACCAAGTATGTACATGTATGTATTACTATCAAGTACTTCATGTATGTATTACTACCAAGTACTTCATGTATGTATTACTACCAAGTACTTCATGTATGTATCACTATCAAGTACTTCATGTATTACTATCAAGTATGTACATGTATGTATTACTATCAAGTACTTCATGTATGTATTACTATCAAGTACTTCATGTATGTATTACTACCAAGTACTTCATGTATGTATTACTATCAAGTACTTCATGTATGTATTACTACCAAGTACTTCATGTATGTATTACTACCAAGTACTTCATGTATGTATTACTATCAAGTACTTCATGTATTACTATCAAGTATGTACATGTATGTATTACTATCAAGTACTTCATGTATGTATTACTATCAAGTACTTCATGTATGTATTACTATCAAGTATGTACATGTATTTATTACTATCAAGTACTTCATGTATGTATTACTACCAAGTACTTCATGTATGTATTACTATCAAGTACTTCATGTATGTATTACTATCAAGTACTTCATGTATGTATTACTACCAAGTACTTCATGTATGTATTACTATCAAGTACTTCATGTATGTATTACTATCAAGTATGTACATGTATGTATTACTATCAAGTATGTACATGTATGTATTACTACCAAGTACTTCATGTATGTATTACTACCAAGTACTTCATGTATGTATTACTACCAAGTATGTATGTGTTAATATCATGCTCATACCTGATGGTTATCATTTACGTACTTTGATAGTTATCATTTACGTATTTTGATAGTTATCATTTACATATTTTGATAGTTATCATTTACATATTTTGATAGTTATCATTTACGTATTTTGATAGTTATCATTTATGTATTTTGATAGTTATCATTTACAACGTATTTTGATAGTTATCATTTACGTATTTTGATAGTTATCATTAAGGTATTTTGATAGTTATCATTTACATATTTTGATAGTTATCATTTACGTATTTTGATAGTTATCATTTACATATTTTGATAGTTATCATTTACGTAAGTTAATGATGTGCATCCATACATGATAATTATCACGTAACATGTGCGTGTTGTTATGTAGTTGCACATTACATGTGCATATTAACATACTTGATACCTGTTACATATGTATGTGTTAGTAATACATTACTATAGTACAATGAACTCACCTGAAAAATAGATGTTGATGGACGAGGGACTGTCTACATTCAATACCATATCCTAGGCTTACTTACAGTCAGATGAGTAATATATATATATATATATATATATATATATATATATATATATATATATATATATATATATATATAATTGTTCGTAAAAAAAGAGATAAAAGAATGTAATTGATACAGAGATCTCTGCTCACTTGGCTACAGTCTCAATGAATCACAAACTAGTTAGCTTCATTTTCAGTCATTCCTCAATCCAAAGACCTATATAAAAAACACACACATTCTATATATATAATATAGATTGACAGACAGATAAACAGATACATACATGCATAGATAGGTAACTTGAGGCACTAAGAGATCCAATTAATGATGCTTCATCTGATATTTTTGTTCCAATTATTGCAAATTAGACAAAGTACAAAATAATATATATGTATTCAAATCTCACTGCCCTTCATGATATTCTACCCGTATTAAGTGACCCCTAATTGGGGTCATTTCTTT
This sequence comes from Sinohyriopsis cumingii, assembly GCA_028554795.2. Taxonomy (NCBI): domain Eukaryota; kingdom Metazoa; phylum Mollusca; class Bivalvia; order Unionida; family Unionidae; genus Sinohyriopsis; species Sinohyriopsis cumingii. The sequence goes on along the minus strand of CM068838.1, from coordinate 121,536,359 downwards.
GTCTCCAAAGAGTTCTCGGCTGGTGAGACTGCTGCAATTGACTAGAAGATCATACTTCTCTGTAAACTGAAATGAAAGTAATATTACTAAAAGATCATACTTCTCCGTAAACTGAAAAGAATGTAATATTACTAACTTAGAGAGACACACACAGAGAACAATTAGTGGAGATTTGGAGAGAAACAAACAGGTAGATGGCTGCCTGGATCAATACATAAATGGATAAATAACTACGTGGCCAGAAAGATGGATCCAAATATACACATGAATGTTGATCACTAATCAAGGTAGCATTTACAAGGTCCAATTAATAAATTGCTTTATGATTGTTTATTTTTTAATCTAATAAACTGCAGAAACAGCTGCAGTCAAAGCAAATAATATTTAAAGACTATGTCCAATAAATTCCAATATTAATTATTTAATGCTAACTTAAACATGTAAAGTACAAGGCATCAATTTTTAATGAAACTGATGCCAATAATTAGATAATCTAATTTACTTGCAATTTTACAAAGAGAGAAGGGGATTCCATAAGTGTACAAAGTAAGCAGGGGATTCCATAAGTGTACAAAGTATGCAGGGGATTCCCCCCAAAATAATAAAGATATGTAAGTTCCCACACTTACTTCTTCCAAATTCTTCACAGTATGATAGATAACCTTTCCACCATTTTTCCTGAATCTAAAGAACACATGGTTATAACATTACAAATGGCAGCTGTTACAATATTGATAACATTACAAATGGCAACTGTTAACAATGTTTATATCATTATAACTGGCATCTAATGTAATAATTTAAAATGATTTCAACTGGCAGGTATTGTAATATTTATGTCATTACAACTGGCAGTTATTGATATACTTCAGATTTTAAAAAGTAATAAAAATCAAAAGGTCTTGAAAACATCATGCACTTTAACAAGTAGTCTAAATTTAGCTTGGAATTTGTGAGAGGTTGAAACCATATAAAGCTGATAGAAGAAACATGATGGTGGCCAAGTCATACTAAAATGTCAAGGTGAGTTAAAAAAAATTTTACATACCTTTTCATCAGCCAGGGCTGATAGTATCGACATTCAATTATTAATGTTGTGTAGCACCAGCCACATCTGCAACAAATTGTAAAATGCACAAGTACAAGGGATTTCAGTTAGTATGTGGATTTTTAGACCTTACAAGGATTTCTTTGCATATTTAACTCAGTAATAAACACACTTTAACACAAATGCATTGCCCTGGAGGGTGCAGGTGAAGTGTTTGTTTGTTTTTGTGGGTTTAACAACATTCTTCAACACACTATAGTCTATACAAGGTGGATAGTGTATTGGGGGAGGGGGGAAGAACCCGGGGAAAACTCACACACAAACGGCCTAACCCAGACTAATTTGCTGCTGATAATCAGTAAAATTAACACATTAACCCACAGCGACGAATTCACGGGGCAGAAGGTAGTAGCCTACTGCCAAGCTCTGTAGCACCAAGGTCATGCATGATAAACTAAAGTGGTTGGTATTATAGAAAGGTAGACACATGTAGCTCTACAATGATACCAAATAATCTGGAATATCTAGTTGCACTACAAAATACAGATAAAAAAACCTCATTTTTTGGACGCGACTTTTTTTCTACCCAAAATTCGCCCGTTGTCGGAATCCGATTTTATGTCCGGATTTTAGACCTTTTGGTCTCACGTCTAAGGCAAACCGGTATGAACTGCAAACAGATAGGTGAGCCTTTGCAAATAGCAGGAAAAGATGGGCATCGTTGGGGTTTTGGTGTTTTCGGATCTATTCAGAAATAGTTTTCAAAATGTGTTTTCTACTTGATTTTCAGGAAAATGACAAAAAGCTCCAGAGGTTAATGTGTTAAAGAATGAGAGTCGGTCTCGCACTACGTATAAATAAAAAATCTTGGTCGGCTGCCCAACAGGCACAGCAAGCAATACCCGTGCAAACTTTGCATGCAACTCAACTACTCACCAGTCACGACGTTTACTGTAGCGGCATCACTGGAAAAACCACAGCACACAATCATGCCCGAAGCCTGGTTGTTGTTGTTGTAGGGTTTAACGCCATTTTTCAGCACAAGATAGGCTATACATGGCGGCCAGTATAACTGGTGGAAGAAGAACCCCGGAAAACCCCGGGAAGAACCACAGACCCACGAGAAGCTACTGGCAGGCTTTCTCATATCCCCACGTTAGACGAGCCTGAGACTCGAACCCACAGAGAGGTGAGATGGCAGTGATCCGGTGAGAGCTTTAGACCACACGTCCCCCCCCCCGCCTGGTAAAATCATTGTCAAATTTACTGCAGAGCAGCGATAGACGAAAACCCCCTATAACATCTACCCCGATTTTGAATGCCTGAATGTTGCAGTAGAAAGCTCTGCTGACAAAGACGCGAATACGTCTGATATCGATCAAACAGTGCAAGTCGCAGAACAAATTCCATGCGGGACTTGTTATGTAGTGGTTCGATGTGATGACAAAACAGAGCAGCCAGTCATTTATCGTGCTCACTGTACTCCAGATACAGTGGAGGCATTTCTGCTATCGCCGGCACGCATGGTGAGAATTACCTCCACGAAGCAAGTTAATTTAACCTGTGACACCGTCAATGTCAGTTACGGAAGCACACCCGAGACGACAGGAGTAGTTGTACAAGAGTAAATTTGTTTGGGTTTTCACCCACCGTGGAACCAGGTGACTTTATCTCGATTATGCCCATGGCACCCGTTTATCTGTCATGCAATATTAATCGACTGACCCATATTCGTTTTTTCATTTGTGGATCAATATGGGCACATAGTGGATCTGCGCCGTGTGACATTAGAGATAGGCCTAACATATAATAATAATGACAATCGTGCGTGGACGTGTGAAACCTGTTAGAGTAGTAAACGCAAGAAAACCCGTGTAGATGACCTATTACGGAAATGAGCTCTGCCATCTTGAACCCTCTGAAGAAATTCGCCTTAGGTATGCAGACGCCGCTCATATTGCATGGGCATGACACAATCTGTGGTCGTACATGGACCGGCATCAAAAAGCCGACACGGGTCTGCAGATTTCACAAAACTTTCGGATGTTGCGCCCCAATTATTACTTCTCACTGGAGCATCTGGGGTTGTTCAAGTAACCGACATATATTTTTATGCACATGTCGGTAACGTCCGTGATGGCTATCGATGTTATGCTGTGACCCTGTTACATGCGAAGCGGGCATCGTAAATCTGCATTCGTCAATAGGCCCTGGCACTCACTGCATCACCTACGTGATGACACCTCAACATAGTTTGTATTTTGACTCGTATGGACTTGCAACGCCAGTCGGAGTGGTTAACTATTTATCCCAGAGCATTATTGGACGTGGAGACAGAATCGTCTACCGTTGTTTCATTTGAATATGCCAGTACAAACACGGTTGGATGGCCCGATATTCGGCCATCTTGTCGCTGAATCATTGTTTGCACTGCAGCGCTCACCAACACTGCAAGTACTTATTAATTTAACATCAAAGGAAGTGTGATCGTATACAACCATGTCTACCAACATTTACGGTTGTTAATCTGGTAGACGAAACGGTGCTGATGTGGATCCATGCAGATTCGCCACCAAAGCGGATTTCTCCCTGTTGCCAGATAGGTTGTTGTTTGCATTGTTCCATGTGAGCTTGTGATTTCTGAAGATCAGTCTGCCAAACTCAAAACGTCAAACGTGAACACTCATGATATCATTATTAGCCAAACTCAAAACGTCAAACTTGAACACTCATAATATCATTATTAGGCTTAAAGGCGACTTTGTGGCAAAGAATTGAGCTCACTGATAACAGTGGAGTCGGAGACGCGTGCGTGTGAGTGAGAGAGAGATGGATTTTTAACGTAGGTTTAACAATTTTTGTCATATCGCTACGATGTCTGCAGTGTTGCAGTTTATAGTGAGTTTAGCGCTGAGGCACCATGCCGCAGACATGTAGCATGGTGTCCCACCCAGTCACATTCTCTGACACCAGGCCGACCAGTCCTAACACTAACTTCTTAATACCGAGTGCCAAGCGAGGCAGCTGCTAGTACCACTTTTAAGTCTTTGGTATGACTCGGCCGGGGATCGAACCCGCGACTTCCCGCAACCGAGTCGGACGCTCTAACCACTAGGCCACCGGAGCGGTCGGAATCAGAGACAGCGGTGTGTCGGTTGCATTATCAAAAACTATGTTGATAAACTATGTTGATAAAGTCAATATTTCAGCAAGACAATGCGTGCAAGACGAACATACTCATGTGCCCTCATGCTGAGCTTTTGGAGTGCAATTATGGTAATATTATTCAAAGAAGGAGATAAACCAATTGAAATGGCAATTGTTGAAAATGATCACCTTAAATTAACTTACATTGATGGAAATGGTTTTGTTATACCTAAACCTCACACTTTAAAGGTGTTCGAGTCTGAATCATACTTGTTTATCATCAATGGAAGTAAAGGTACCCAGCAGGGTCGAATGGGAATGTTGATAAATGATAAACGATATTTTGGTACTGATTATGAACTATTAATATTACACATGACCAGGAAGGGACATCATTGCTATGACAGTTTACACTGCTGCATTATCAAAATTATTTTTGATCTAGAAGAATTCATGCTGAAGCTCTCAGCTTTAATCCTGATGGGATTTTAGCCGCCTTCGGAGTTTGTTTTCGCGATTACACTTTTGTCATTATTATATACGTAATGGAATCTGCCGGCGGTGATGTGGTTGCGGAATCTACTAACGGGGTGATGGATCAGCTGGCAACGAATGTTAACAGCCATAAGATAAGATAAGAATTCTTTATTTCAGACCACCTAGCCCATACATCTAAATTAAAATATAGATAATAGGTATAAAAAAACCTGTAAACATAAAAGAAAACATATATATATATAATACGTACAAGTATACAGATACAGCACAATTAGCTGCGTCCTGCATTGTTAAGAATGAAATTAAGTGGCACGTTCCATCTGCTAGTAATATGAGAATTTAAATGAATGTCATAGTTCCAGAGAAATTTCAATATACAGTTAAAACTGCACGACAGTTGTGCCAGTCAAAAAGGATAATTGGCTAGAAGTGCGTGCGCGTATTGCGCTTGCAGGTGATGATGAGACCGAACAAGGTCTGCCTGTCGTGCAATTAAAATATGCGATTTTAATATTTATGGAAAACTATGACAGACCCTCAGTCTTACCGTTGTGAAAATATAATCGAAGCGGAGCAACAGCTGCAATATGAAATTATCAAGAGAACCGCGTTGATCGTGAAATACAAACGCTCGTGTCTGGTCGTAGATGCTATCTGAGGGTTCGCTTCAGCAGCTACTGTAGGTCTTGGTGTAACTGGAATCACGACACCATTCACCATTGTAGATGCAACAGTCGGTATTGTTGTCGGAGTTATATCGATAGTGTCTGGTGGCGTGAGCAAGTTAATTTCGATGCGGCTAAATTCCCGAGTATGTGTCTATTCTGATTGCTTGCGGCCGCACGACCAGTCTCAATACAATCAGTAAATTGTAATCTGTAGCAATCGAGAATAAAATAATCAGTGCGGCTGAGTTTGAGACTTTGCTGTCGGAATTGGAAGATCACATACAGTTAAGAACACATATAAGAAACAACACTGATTTACAGAGAAAGTAAAATAATAATATAAAAAAAATCCCCCTGCAGCGTTTATATCGATCGCTACCATAAAACTTGCCCGTCTCTCTGCAGACATTTTCCTTCCCAGCATCGTTGCAGACTATCATGAAGAAGTACAAAAGTGGTTATTGGACCTTATTCAATACACTCTGGGAACATGGACAGCCTACGAGACTATAACCCCCATGTCTGGCTCATTCGTCTCACGTGGGTGTTTATAACTCTAGCAGTCCCTCGACAAAACAGTAACCAAACATATATGGGTCACATGGGGAACAGTTTGTCATTGGGGTTTGTGGCGAGGACGGGTGTCCTGGGACGCATAGGATAGCGAATGAGGCAAAGACCCACTTCCGTACAACTTCTGTAGATGAGACCGCCTTAGACGACTCGGCTAGCCGAGGATCCTGTGCAGGTGAACAAAACTTCTGAAAAGACATGCATGTTTACGGACAGTTGTTTTCTGACTAACAAAGACTAAATCATCGTACTGTGGATTATCCGAGGTATGCTACTATAGATTAAATCCCCGTAGCGTAGATTATCTGTGGTATGCGGATTAAGCTGATACTAGTGAGAGAATGGTAATACCAACACATTAGTAGCTAGTGAAAATAACGCCCATCAAGCAATAACAAAAAGACCCAAGTGGACCAGAGATCGCTTACCTAGATGACTTCTGCGTAATAGCTAAGCGCAGATGCAGCCTGCCAAAAAATCTGAGCCATTAGGAGGCATCTGTTTTAAATTTCTTGGAACGGTGTTGATTGAATATGTCAAAAGGAACTGTTTCAAGATTTTATTAGTTTGGTATCATCATCTACAGCTGATGATAAAGCAGCATCATATGTCTGATACTAAAATTACTCAATGCTAGGGTCCTTTATGTTAATTTGGTCAAATTCTGTTCAACGGTTATTTAGGTTGTGCTTGTTTTTGTTTCAGTGGTGGATTGACATTATTCATACAAATTTAAAGGCCCTTTATGCCAGGACGCTTTCACTAATGATTGGTCCAATAATACTGAGCAGTCCTTCAGAAGTCGTTGCAAATTTTGTTTCTCCACAATATTTAGCAACGGTGTCCATATTTGAAAAGGACTGCATCATTTGTGCAAAATTGAAACATCTCCTTGTCATTACCGTTCCTGTCCAATTTAGTCAAATTATGTTTAACATATTTTTGAAAAAGTCGTTATGTCTTTTTTCCAAGAATGGCCAAGTTCTAGTCAGTACTTTTGGCTAAATCCCTTCAAGATCTTACCTTTTATAGTATCCATTCTGTCATATATGATCAAATTCTATTCGACAGTTTTGAAGCAGTCATTTAAAGGTTTTTACCTGACATGGCGGTTAGGCTTGGTTAGATTATGGTATGGTCTTTAGTCCGTCTTGCACCATCCGTTAACAGTTTTAATATATAACTTCTTCTCATCTCAAAATTCGTTCAACAGAACTTGATCAAATTTAAAAGAATGAATCTTGGTATGGAACTCTTACAAATTTGCTCCACAAATATACACGGGTCATCAAATATAGCCATCGTTACTAAAATTAATGACCAATGTAAAAGACTTCTAATCGAGAGCTGTATAATCGAATTTGAACAAATCTGACAGAAAGCATTATGTTATGAAACTCTTTTAAGTCATTCAGATAATAACGACCCGTCATCAACTATGATCGTCGTTATTTAAAATTAAAAAAAAGAATGACTTCTCAAGGACCGCTTAAAATAATTCGGCCTTATTTGATGCCTAGCATTTAGGCATCAGGAATTGTAAATGTGTCAAATAATGAACTATTAAATATGTCAACCATTATTAACTGAGGAAAACCTTTTAGTGAATTCTTCTAAAAATCATTCCAACAGAATTCGACAATATTTAACATAGAGCATTCTGGCATGAATGTCTTTTAAATGCGCTCAAATGATGCTGATCTCGCATCACCATCAAATATGTCCACTGTTACCAAGGATAAACAAATGTTTAAATGACTTTTTCACATCATCAACACCAACAACAACGCCACCTTAAACTGAACTGTACCAAATTCGACATAAATCACTGACATTATTTTTATAACATCTGAAAGTCTTCATTTCAGAAAACTTTCTGTCATGTTTGGATCAATACTATTCTGCAGTTTTGGAGATGTCGGTTACAGATTTGTTTTCTACTTTTAGCAACAACATATGTTCTATTTTTAGCAACAATTGGCCGTATTTGAATGAAGTAGACACCATTTGTACCAGGTCTGCCTTCTAGGATGCATCTCTATCCCATTTGATAAATTTAGCAGTTTTTAGTAATGACGGTCATATCTAATGGCGCATCGATATGACTTGTTAAAAAACAAAAACTGAAGGCGCCTCATACAATAATGATCTTTGCCAACTTTGGCTAAAATCAGCCCGTGATGTTTGATAAATTTAAAATAACAATTGCTTTTCAATGCATGAGGCAAGACACGACTGACACAGGTCCATTCGTATCTGAACTTTCTACCTGGAGCTAAAAACCGTACAAGGATCACTAGAATGTGTTTGTAGATTGCGCCACCAAGCAAAAGTATTCAGAATGGTGTAATACCCTTTTCTTCACTTAAAAGGAAGTTATATATGAATCCGTGAAGACATGTACTGAAGCAGAAAAGAGACAAATGTAACGAAACACTTCAGGTCTGTAGGGCGTCATTTTACCTTTTGGAATGCATGGAGGTGGTTTATAGCAACGTAATCATATTTTTTTTCAGTACATCCGGTATAAGATGCTTAAACAGGAAATTAGTAAGGCTCCCGGCATCATGTCCTTTTCACAAGGATACTGAACTTTTTCTTGCACTCTCATATTTTTTTCTGAGTTTAGTTTGCCACAGAAATAAGGACTTAAAATAGGTGATTTGATAGCTGTACCAAGTTTATTTTTTCGGAATACCATTCAATAATGTTGAAAAATAAGATAAATTTCCATTGTAGCCAGAAATATGATTGAATTCATTTGGGGTAAATATAAGGTATTTCATAGAAGTTAATGTTAAGTTAATGTGTTTTGTCATCTTTGTCAATTTAGTCCTGCTTTCACGATGCATAAGTATTAATATGCCTATATTGCAAGTTAATATGAATCTTAATATACTGACCTGGAATGTTAGAGGAATTATGTCCTCTGCTCTTAGCTTTAGTGCAATGCTGGATAAATATAATGTTGACGTAGCTTGCGTAACTGAACATAAACTATTACAGCACATACTTCCATTTTGCGATACTATTCGTTCTGATTATAAATGCACTGCTAAGGCAGAGGATATTTCCTCTAATTGTATGTTAATAAAATGTGGTAAAGGAGGAGTTGCAATCTTCTGCAAAACTTCTCTCATGAGATATGCTAACTTTATAGATGAAGTTAATAGTGACAGAGTTGTTGGCATAGAATTCAAATTTCCTGATATGCAAAATGTATATATTTTTTGTGTATATATGCCGACCCTATTATATGGCATAGATTGTTACAAAGCGCAAATTGAGTTGATTCAAAATCTCTATGATCAGTACTCACAGCTGGGGGACGTGTATTTTACTGGTGATTTCAATGCAGTAGCTGAACCAGCCACTTTCAGAGATTACAAAGATAGAGTATTTCATGAGTTCTTGCGATATAATAATCTAGTGAGTGCTGGACATTTAATAATATGCACTGGTTCATGCTATACGTTCACCCCAGCAAGAACGATGATTGATCATTTTGTACTGTCGGATCAATGCATAGGTAGATTACGAAGTGTGCACATTGTTTCAGATCACGAAGAGCACGCGATATCTGACCACCTCCCTATCCTTACTTCCCTTCGTACAGTGACCTGTGGGAGAGACTTCAGACAGTCTATGAAGCGAAACAACATAACCTGGAATAAATTAAACGCTGATATCTTGAAAAACTATCAATCTGAGCTGGACCTTCGCCTGAAAACTTTAGATATAGATACTATTTCGGACAATGTTGATAGCTTTTACCAGCACATTGTTAATGCAATACAGCAGTCAAGCGACATCGCGCTTCCAAAGTCTAAATTCAATTATCATGCCAAACCATATTGGTCAAATGAACTCAAAGAAGTACATAAACTTCAAAGACAAGCTAGGTATACTTGGATAAATGAGGGAAGACCGAGGGGTAGTCAATTTAATTCTTACAGAGAATATAAAGATAAGAAGAGAGACTTTAGAAACGTTCAAAAACTGGCTGTGGAAAAATATATGGGGGAGGTGTATGAAGAAATTGAAAAAGCACATGAATGCGATGTAAGACACTTTTGGAAAATGATCAACATTAAGAGAGGGAACAATACAAATTTTTGTCAGGAACTATCAACTGATGGAGTTTGTGTCCGTGATGATGATTCCATCGCAAATGGCTTTGCTAGATACTATGAGGACATTCACACGCCGAATTTAAACCATAGTTTTGACGGAAACTTTTATGAATTTATAGAGAGAGAATTAAATCGGGGTCTACAGGACGAAGTAAGCCATATCGAGGCCTTACAGACCAGTATCAGTTTAAATGAAGTAAGAGAAATCATTAAAGGTCTAAAGAAATCAAAAGCATCGGGCCATGATCAAATTTGCAATGAACATTTGATCTATGGCAGCGACTACCTCATCGAGTGTATGACAATTTTATTTACTCGGATGATTGATCAATCTTACATACCTGTAGATTGCAAAAAAGGGTTAGTAATACCACTGTACAAAGGTAACAGAAAATCAAAGAACTCCCTCGAAAGTTACAGGCCTGTTACTTTACTGCCTGTTATCTACAAAACCTTTGAGAAAATTATTCATGAACGTTTGGTAACTTGGCTCAAAGATACTAATTCTAGTATACCCAGTTCACAACAACATGGTTACCAAAAAGGTTTAGGCTGCACAACAGCGAGTTTTGTGCTGTTGCAATCAGTACAATATAATGTAAACATGGGTTCACGGGTTTTTGCTGCTTTTCTTGATACAAAAAAGGCATTTGATACCGTGTGGCACGAAGGACTGCTTTTTAAATTATTCACGTTGGGAATTACGGGTAAATCCCTTTTGATATTTTTTAACATGTATACAAATTTACAGAGTAAAGTTCTTGTAAATGGGCAATTTTCAGATTGGTTCTCAATTGGCCAAGGAGTGAGACAAGGGGGTGTTTTGTCAACCTTGATGTACACAATATTTATAAATGACTTGCTGCTACAGTTAGAAAATAGTGGATTTGGAGCAAAGATTGGATCCTTAGCTGTGGGAAATCCAACCCTAGCTGATGATATTTCACTTTTGGCTATATATCCTAGCAATCTACAAAAGCTGTTAGATATAGCATACGACTACAGTAATAAGTGGCGATTCGAGCTTAGTGTTACAAAGTCGTACATTATCATTTTCGGACCCCAATACAAGAATTTTATCAATATGAAATGGTATCTTGGCCCGTCATGTTTGCCGGTCACCGATTCGGCAACACACCTGGGTCACCGGATTAACTCAAAGCTGACGTCGCATGACGCAATACTCGATGCATGCAAGAAAGGGAAAAAATCTTTTCACGGTCTGTTTGGTATTGGCATTAAACCGAATGGTTTAAATCCTTTGGTTGCTGCAAATGTAATTAAAAAGGTAATTTTCCCTTCAATGTTTTATGGAAGTGAATTATGGTGTAACATTTCAAAAAGTGACCTCGCTTTATTGGATAAAACTCTGAGGTATTTTGCCAAACATTTACAAGGTTTTCCAATACATACAAGATCAGACATTGCCCTGGGAATGCTAGGATGGACATCAGCGCAGTCCGAAATTGATAGAAGAAAATTGATGTTTTTACACAGATTGTGTTTGATGCCTAACAATGTACATACTATACGTGTGTTTAACGTTGCGTTATTTCACTTCATTCTGAGCGGATGCATGTCAAGCTGCGGGTTAATTTCAAATTTATATTATACCTCAAAGAAGTTTGACTTGCTCGGGTATCTAACTGATTATTTACATTATTCTGAAATTCCAGATAAACATAATTGGAAAGAAATTGTAAGGTCAAAAATTGTTGGTCTTGAAAATAGCCTCTGGAGAGTTCGTATGTCTAATCAAGCAGATTTTGATAGATTCTCTTCGATACACGAATACTTACGACCTGCCTCAGTGTGGCAGTCGGCTAAAACTAGACAACACACTAAGGTATTTACATATGTAGCTAAACTATGGGCTGCTGTTCCACAAACACAGCTTGATATGTGTATTAGATGTGGGAATGTTTATACAGACTTGATACTTCATTGTTGTGTTAGTTGTCCTTATATGTCGAACTTTCGAAATTCTTTCTGGGATTTCCTTACTGATAAATTTCCCCTGAGCCTGCACATTACGTTATTTAATGCAGAAGATGAGCTGCAACTACAATATCTTTTAGGTAAAAGGTTACCATCAGGAGTAATCGACAAAGAAAACTCCAAGCTATTCGTCCTGTATGCAGCATACTTTGTCATGCAGTGTGCAGCTATCTTCTGTAAATAAGGTACTGAAACTTGCAACTTATGAGTTGACGAACACTTTGTTGATTGATATTGTGTAAGAATTTGTATTCCAATATAGAATATTTTTTTTTTTTTTTTTTTTTTTTTATATTTATTGATTGTATTCAGATGATTTATTCTTATATCATGTAATCTTCCATGGAAGGAAATAAAGATGATGATGAAGGTATTTCATAGAAGAAGAAAAAGAAGAAATAATTTATTGAATACAACCTACTTGTAATTTCCAGGGAAACTCTGCATTTCACGTGGAGTCATTTCTCGGAAATTGTAGATAATCTTATAATGGTAGGGATACTGTAAAATAATACGATTTCAAATAATCAAGTGTACATTTTACCAGGCTTAAAAGGTAACAATATAAAATAGTAAAGTGTACATTTTACCAGACTTACGGTAAATGATCACCTGTGTGAATGACAATTATTCACAAGCTTTGCGTTGTGATGTTCCGTCCGTATGTCTCTCTATAATGCTATCTTTACCCAATCTGACTAAAATCAGATCTCCGCTGTCCTACGTGAAGATCTGACGATTACCATTTAATGGTCATGTTCTGCTGACCTTGGAAATGCAGCTTTCAAAAATTTGAAAGTGAATCAAATCGTTCTGTACAAATTCAGGCGCTTCATCCACACTGTCCAATCAAATCAAAGACATAAGACTTCATCTGATTAGCTGATAAAATTAGTGATTATGGCAACAGCATAGGTCACCAGAACTTGACCTAAGCGGTCGCAGTCAGATCTTCGTGTATTACATTGGAGATCTGATTTTCATTAGACTGATCTTAACAGATACCACTGGGTGGAAATTTATTAAACAAGGAACCACATACAACAAGGATATTATTACTAACTCCTGTCCTGGGACCCTAAGAGGGGGTCAAATAAGAAAGAATTTCATACAGTGACAGTTAAAAAATATTTAGCAAAGTTTGCAAATGTAGTCATTAAAGGTAGACTACTAAATGCAATATCTTCGCGGTAAAAACCGTAATTATTTTGTCTGTGTGTGTGTGTGTGTGAGAGAGAGAGAGAGAGAGAGAGAGAGAGAGAGAGAGAATCCAGTAAATCGAGACTGGAGGTCAAATGTAGTTTATATCCAGACTGGTTCAAAACAGGTCATATTTAGTTTCAAGCGTTGAGATTCACAACGGTGACCCATCGAATTTGACCTTAAAGGTCAACAGGTTTAATCCTGACAAGTGAGAAAAGAAGAATAAAATGCGATAATGTACATACTTTTCTCTGATTTAAAAATAACACAAACTTCAAGCAAATTATGGGTGCCTGCAGCCGATCACGAAATACAAAAACGCGTGAAAGAGGTGCTGCAGAAAGGAATAAAGTGAAGAAAGAAAATGAGGAATATATTCTTTTAGAAATACATACAACGAATTAAATAGCCAGTGAAAATGAAATTGGATAGTAATGTTTTTGTTATTATAAAACTGAATGACAAAATATTTTTATGGTAATGAAATAATGGGATATATATGTAGCAATGAACGTTAGAAAGCTAGAAACCTATACCAATTTATTTTTGTTTGTTCTTTGGACAGGAATGTAAGCACAATAGCAGCCTGCAGTTTTAAGGCAAAACTCCTTTAAACTCATTATAATAGACAAATTAGTATTTTCTAAAAATCAAATCAAATCAAATTTCTGTCGAATAAAAATCTGTAAAACTATGATGATAAACGTTATCTAGAAATCTCAATTTACTTTGATAAACGTTATATAGAAATCTCAATTCACTTTTTCTTCCCAAACAGTTCGATGACCAAACGGGACACGCTCGCTGGAAATACAGCAGTTGCCGCCACTACACATACATGTACCATTTTCACACAAAAAATAATGTCATGTGCAAGTCACGCACATTCAATGCATTCATTACGGCGACTTCTGGATTGAAATAATTCTTTGAAGAAAAGTTAAAGAGGTTCTGTGTCAATTATGAACTTGCTAGTGAACTTTCTTTGACTGAACTGCAAATAATTCCATAAATTTATCATAATGCTTTCCATCAAGTTTTATATTTTGCTTTGTTTTTTTTATTTCAGTGTGCAACTGAATTCTCAGCCATTTTCCGGCGATTTCCCGTGCTCCTTACAAATTATTGTCTTTCAGAATTTATCGCTGCAATAAAAAATGTTTTGACCCCTAAGGTGTGCCAAACCATAGTTCATCGTCTCATTGATAAGCACACAAGCACTTTGACTCGTTCCCGATATTACTTCCTCTGACTGCGATGAAATTCCATCATGAACAATGATAAAGGAACCAGACTAAATTTGGCGACTCCGTTGCATTTAGTCTCTACCTGCCCAAAGTGTGTTCTATAGTTGCATATATTTGTCGGGAGCAAAAACAAAAATGCAAAAGCTACGCATCCTTAACGCGGATACGTTTTGATCTAATCCCTTAATAAAGTGTTGACATTATCGAGATTATGCGGATGACGTCAAACGACATCGGACTTGTATACTGCTAAATTGCTCTTACAACATTCTTCCCGACTGATATAATTTTTACTTTTCTTGGCCCTAGATATGAAAATTGACATGCTTCGTTTTCATATTTATTTTGATTTAATCTCAGTCAGGACTCACAGCGCCACCAATGGTAACATATCTCATTTTCGGTTCACTTGGTTTATTTTCCTGACCCTGATCTGTTACCCACTGCTGACCGGGTGACCGAGGCTAATGATACTCTGTATTGTAGTATCCTTGGTAAATTTGGACGCCTGTTCGTGTGCTACCATAACACATCATTACCTTTTTAATCCATCATTAAAAATAAGAAATCTAAGGAGCTTTAACTCTCATATGGTATAAAAAATCTTCCGATTCTACTCCAAAGACAAATAAGATAAAATATCACAGTAAAAAATACAACATGAATAAAGGGGCCAATCATTCGCAGGGTTGGAGGATGGGGCTACGATTTTCTTTCCAACCAGGATACATTTTTTTTAAAGTCAAGATATACATAAGTAGGTTTTGCTCCTATCCGAGTGATAGTATTATTTCATGCTGCTTTATTTCTGCCAACCCCCTCCCCACTTTATTCGCCCTCCAATATTAAATGGCTGGTCCCTAAGTGTTAGATAAATATAAAATGTTAGTGTTCTCCAGATAGCATTTTATCACCAAAATACAACATGGTGACAAAGGGGGCGGGGGTTCCTTAGTAAGGGGAGGTAACCAACAAGAGTATCATTCTATAGAAGTATTTCCGAGGCGGATTTTTGTAGAAAAGACACGAGTTGTTCCGGTTGTTAGGTAACTACAAACCTCCTTGAATTCCGAGGACAATTCATAACCCGAAATCGGATAGATTCCGGCAGCTGGAGATTCATCAGACCTGCTAATGACGTCATACCACCGGAAAGAGTCTTCACACCAGCGACTACGAAATATAAATCAATAGCTGCAATAAAGAGGCTATTAATGTTGGTCAGAGTATTATAATGAGATGAGTACTATAGTGAGATGAGTACTATAATAAGATGAGTGCTATAATTACATGAATACTATAATGAGATGAGTACTATTGTAGACAGGTGTATACAGTATATACGTTTCTGAGGCCAACCTTAACCTCTTCAGGATATATTTTTGTCGTCAAGTAACGAGAATTGATAACATTGCTGAATACATTAGCCTGAAAAGGTCATCAGATATCTTTAAACTAGGACGGGACACTGCTATAAATGCCTACGTGGTAAAGATATGAGTACACCAGCCGATAAGCAGTCTAAAACAATTCATCAAAAAAAAAGGTAAGAAATAGAATAAACGTGGGGGAAAAACAAACTTGTGCAGATAGGGCGGACAGAATGGTGACAGTGTAGTAAATGCAACAGCCTGCGATTTAAAACACAACCACCACGAAACAATGAAACAATCATTTATAATTTTGGATGAGGTCTTAATTTACTTCTTGAAAAAGGTAATTAGTTTTTTAAAATCATATTGTTTCCTTGTCTGCACCACTAATCAGACACGTAAACAACAGACCAACTAATGCAAGAATAAGCAAAGTTACATGATTAGCCAAGAAACAAACAATCTGTCCAGCTGTTTTCAAAAGCCAACGTGTTTACTGCGAATAAAAATTCTGCGAAAGATTTTTTTGATAAAAATTCAGACACGCAGTTTACAATATTTTATATATATTGTTTACTTTGGGCCAGAATGACACGCTACTACCTTCAGTCAGAATGACACGCTACTATCTTCACCAATATTCATGCTACCAAAACCTCCATCCCCATCAGTGGAAGCTTTCCCCAAATTTGCCATGAATACAGTAACAGTCGTTAAAACGATTAGTTTTAATAAGCATGGCAACTGTCATATTTTCGTTTAAACATCTTTGCTATCTACACCTTGGCTGATCGAGCAGATATTTAGGTGCTTTGCCCTAGCGACAGCTATTGGATTTCACGAGTTGCCTCCCTTAGTATGTAATGCCAACTGACCAATAGAGTGCAACAAAGGTTCATTATAAATCGGCCGAAAATGGTGGAGGCAACTGACTTCCCCCGGGATCAATTAAATAGTCCGTTTATGGACATTAACCAGACGTACATGCCCGTATGGGTGAAAACGTCTATAATTTAAATGATGTTGGTCTTACCTTGTACATTTCTCACATAGTTCGTTGTCGATCTGTTTGTTGTCCTACATACTCCATGATGAATAACATGTATATATCACAGAAGAAATAAGTGTCAAAAAAAGTAGATGAATAAATTGGCAAAGAGAGAGAGAGAGAGAGAGAATGTTCTTCCATGCAATTTTTTTCCCCATGTTCTAATAAAAGCACTATTAAACAGAAAACGACAAAATGCCAGAATATGTACGCATTTATATACAAGTTTTATAGTGCTAGGATATCATACAGTGATTGATTCAGTCGTGATATGTTCGTGTGAACTTAGCCATTTACCTGCACGTTGAACACACTCAGTTTCACATAAGGTGATTTCATTTTGTCAAAGATTTCGCCGTACTTTATTGATAAAACGTCAGACTACTGTGGTTTCACGATAATGTTTTGCTACTTACCGGAAGATTTCCTCAGTCGGTGCTGGCGTGAGCAAAAGTGTGGGGCGAAACATTCCGGCGGCGCCATAGCTTGTTGTATCCTTCGTAAATTTGTCGGCGACAATGGTGACATTTGCCCCAGGAATTTCCTCCTGAATGCGGACTGCAGTTGAAAGTCCCACAACCCCGGCCCCAAGGACCGCGATGTTTGGTGCCATTGCGACGGTCACACTCGTATCGACTCACGTTTTCAGATCTATATGAAGGTCAGAAAGGCAGATAATAATGTTTAGCAGAAGGCAAGTCTATAAATAACTTCGTACCGTGCACACCCGTATTAAATTTCTGCTCGAATGTGAAACAGTTTTTCAGCGTTGCATTGCACCTTTATACCTATTAAGGTATTCAGAGTCTAATTCCTTATCATGCAGTTTTGTTCTTCAAGCTTTCTGAGGGTCTGACATTAATTTTATTTTGTATTAAAATAAAAAATCCCAGCCCCCCCCCCCCCCAAAGGGTCGATCACTCCGGAGAAACGTCAGAGCATCTGCGATCTGGGTCAGATTTTCGTGTAACTAAGGGTGCAAAAGACATTGTTTATGCACAAATTTAATGTTGCAGCCACATGCCTAATATGAAAATTTCAACAAAATAATAAAAAATAAATACATAGTGAGGTAAAAAGGTCAATATTTTGAGATAGGTATAATGAAGCAAAACATAAGAATACCATTCACTTGACCTGACAAAGTCAGTGCCAGTCAAGGGAATAACAAGTTTATGCACCCCACCCAAAAATGTATATATGCATTTTTCATGCCCGAATGCCATTTTTGAGAACACGTGATGTTCGCAGTGCAGCACAAGCCCTTCCTTGGGTGGTATTTTTGAAAAACACGGCATGCTTAATAGCTTGATGCAAATTTGAGATATTCAACTTGCCTTGAACCAACGTGTCTGTTGGTGTCAGTGGTGGCTAGCTCTATTTCATAGCCGTTTATTGGTATTTCACTAGCTATGTACTGTGCAGTGACTAACTGAAGTGTACATACCTCACATCAATTTCAAGAACACAAGCCGGAAAGACCAGATTACAAATATATCCATATATTTAATCATTACACAATAATACCGCAAAAAGTCACACCATAACCTTAAAGGGGCCATTTGCGAAATTGTATCCTTCCGCCTAAAGATAAGGCGTACAGACGGAATTTAATTTCACTACGATCTGATTTTTATCGAAGACTGGTTATTCCTCGCTTCCTTTCAGTCACAAATTGATAAATTGTATTCCATTTGGAAAGTTAATATATATATATATATATATATATATATATATATATATATATATATATATATATATATATATATATATATATTCGTGTGTGTGTGGAGAGAGAGAGAGAGAGAGAGAGAGAACACATTTTAACCCAGAAAATGCAGCTTGGTCCCAGACGCTGTAGCTGGAATTAAGTGGGTTCCGGGTCAATTCGGCCCAGAGTCGTTTTTGGCCCTGGTCGTTTCGTAGTTCTGTACTGAAAATGGTATTATAAATTATTCAGTCCATTTGTTGTTTACTGGAACCCTAAATAGAGGCATTATAATCAGCATTGAAATTATAATCTAAATAAGTTACAAGGCTATATTATTTTGAAACTGGTGAAATTATATTTCTGTACTTTGACAACCATACGTTCTCGGTGTCACACAAACGTACATTCAATAGACAGTAGTTTCTTATGAACAAAATACAAATTAGGTTTAATAATTTTTTTAAATGTACATGTTATATCAATGTATAGCGGACGCTTTCAGATCACACATTTTAAGATGTGATTAGGAAAAAGGAACGGATAAGTAAGAATCGCCACATAATCGCCTGGTCCAGAAAAGCCGGCACAAAACATTTTGCAAAGTGACACTGAGATATATCATGCATTCATCAATCAGAAGAATGTAAATTTGCATAAATTTGCGAAACGACAAATATCGCATCTATTAGTCGATCCGTAAAAATAATAATAAAATGCTTCGGGGTTAGCAACCGTATATTTTTTTTAATAATAATAATAATAATAGTATTCAGCAATTTAAATAAATTAAAAAATGGTATTCATCGAAGTGTCCATCTTTGCTTGCCAAGGTTATGATAACCCTATAGGATTATCGGAACCTTGGCTAGCGAAGATGAAAAGATATAACCACGATCACCCTCCCATCCCGACCGCTCCGGTGGTCTAGAGGTTAGAACGTCGACCTCGGATGCGGGAGTTCGTGGGGTTCGATCCACGGCCGAGTCATGCCAGAGACTTACAAAAATGGTACTAACAGCTGCCTCGCTTGGCGCTCAGCATTACGAGGTTAGTGTTAGGACTGGTCAGTCTGGTATCAAGATACTATGACTAGGTGGGACGACATCATGCTACATGTCTGCGACATGATGCCCCAGTGCTAGGCATCACTAACTGCCACACTGCAGACATCGTTACGCTATGACTGTAAAATTGTTAAAGCTACGTTAAAAATCCAAATCACACACACACACACACACACACACACACACAGAGGGAATACTAGAAATGAATAAAGATGGAACTGACCTCGTTCACATTTAAATCAAAGAAACTGGCCTGATAGTTTATGATATTTGCGTCCGTGGTTTTAGATAAACCGTCATGATTTAAATTAGCGCTTACGCAAAGAAAGGCCACTGAAACAGTGTAGACCAAATAACCAAAAACAGACATCACATTGAATTGTAGACGTTTCCATTGTGTAAGTTACTTTTCTCTTTCTGTCAACTGCTTTGAACTATTTAAATATGTATATATTTTTGTTTGTTTGTTTAAAGAAAATATCAACATAAAATGTAATATTTGTCTATGTCATACCTTCGTTTACAGTTTATGAAATTCAGAATACGAATCGTCCCGCGCCAAAACGTTGCCGGGCCGAATCGACCTCATAAGAATAGTAGGCCGAAACGACCCGGGCCAAAACGACTCTGGTCCGAAACGGTTCCTAACAGAATCCACATGTTCCCGTTAAGTGGTACCACTCGACCGCCTAAATTGTGTGCTAGTAATCTCGAGGCCATCTCTAGACGCTGATGTTTTTGTCTTCTGCACTAATGACTAATTTAGCACATCTTCAGCCGACCTACGTACAGTATGCATAAGCAAATTGAAGGTACGTGACATACTATCAATCACCATCAATCACACGATAGCCTGCTGACCATCCAAGGGACTTCATTTACTCTTAAGTGGCTTCACTTAAATAGAAATCTAGTCAAGTCCGATCTGATTAGCTTCTGCCGATGTTGACTTAACTTCGTACAGTTTTAAATGGTGTGATCAAATTTCATGCTGGCTGTAGTTTTACACAACTTTCTGGACGATAGTATACTACGCTGTCGACTGTAGGCAACGGGAGCTAAGGTTAGTTCAGAAAGTATCACGTAGATTTTCACATGGACAGGTTTTGGGATTTTGTGATTTGGTACTTTCTTGTCCTAGGTTTCTTTCCCGATGTCATTATTTAGTGTGTGATTCTTGGTGTGTTAGAAAATTCAACACATGGCCATTTCGTTCTCAGTTATACATGGAAGGTTACACAAATGGAAAATGTTCCCTAAATTATGACCCAAATATATAAGCAAGGATAGCTACGATGTCGTATCCTCAGCTTGATTTGTTGTGGTTGAAGTCCACGAGGTACGAGTAAGGGTACTAATATTAGTACTAAAGCAAAGACAGCCAGGTTTTTTCGTGACAGTTTATTACTAACATCTGAAACACAAAAATGGCACTAATTGGACAAGGTCATGTTGTGTTGTTTTTTTTTAAATGGCACTAATTGGACAAGGTCATGTTGTGTTGTTTTTTTTTAAAAACGAAAAGCACATTTGAAGACTACTGAATATGTACAATAATACACTGTTTTTCGCTTGTAGATAATAGACCCGCAACATAACAAGGAAAGTAGCCTCTTATGAAAGTGGTATACACTTCTTTCTGGCTTAATGTTGGGAGGATCAAGTGATATTTCGAGGGAAAAGTCAGAACAGAGTTCTTCTCTGGTTAAATATGATGTGGGTCCAACGATATGTTCAGGGAAGATGCGGAATGAGGTTTTCTTATTCAACAACATTTCTATAATATTTACGTCGTGGGATTCATACAATAACGGGTGGTGAGTTACTGGGTAGAAACACTTGTACAAATTAACGTTATATGCAGACTGTGAAAAGTAGTTGCAGCACCCCCGCCCACCCACCCACCCTGGCCGTATACAGCATAGTGTAAAATACAGTGTGTAGTCTTGGAGTGTGTGTGGGGTCTGAGGTCTGGTTTCTGAGTCTAGTGGAAGCAGCTTTTTTGTATGTTGGTTTTAACATGTGCTTGTTTGCATGCAGGTCTCTCATTTGTTTTAGGTCAATCACTACCGTTCTATATCACGGTATATTTTGGAAAGCATATTAATTTGAAAATGAAGATGATTTGTTTAGATTGTCAGGTGATTTAAACAATTTATTTTGTCTTTCCTGCAAAGAATAAGCGATATATGTATATAAATAAGTATTCTTGAAATATTATACATATCATATTTAACAGTAAATTAAAACTTTTTCTAGTAGGTCTACAGAAAAACGAACACAGTACTTTAACATAGGTGATATTCTTTAACTTAGTTTTGTTTGCTATTAAAGGATAGGTCCCATCACAGGTCATATATAGTAAGCCAACAGTGCGTATATAGTTTTAACCGACTATATAGTAAGGTCAGTATATAGTACTGATTGTTCCTATCATTTCTGATCTTGTTATAAAATCGTTATCTGTCCATTTAGTTCTTGAAGAAAAATATATTTACAATCTTGTTTATATATGATGAATACGATATTCTCATCACCTCTTGATCAAACTTTTCCCATTCTTTATGAAAACAGTAAATTATTAGCTTTTATTTACCGAGCAGTCAGTGTTCGCCCCATGTCAGTTCTAGGTCATATAATTGTTTTGGAATCTCTCATCAATCATCTTGTATAATTTGAGCCAGTTCTTGAGAATTCTTCTGTATCTTACTGCTTGCATTGGCTTTCTACTTAACTCATTCTAGATAAAAGGATTTGGAGTGTGTTTTATAATGGCAATTAATGTATGTACAAAATTACATATGCACAGCTTCAGTGTCATTTGCTTTGTAAAAACCCCAAGCTTCTGACCCAATGTTCAAAGTTAGTGCTATTTTAGTATTAAATATTTGGAACAAACTTTTTGTAGACAGTTTACCAAAAGGATTGAACCTAGTCTTCAAACTGTGAAATGCAATAAGCGTATGTGCTGCTTGTATTTTTTCCATATTTACACAGAGCTAGTGTTGATTTTGCCGAGGTATTGACTAATTATTTAAACTAAGTTATACGTTTTGTCTACGCTGTTATTTGAGACTAATAAAGATCACCTTATCTAATGTAAACTATATTTAACTCTTACTCTGTAGTTTTGTATCTTTGGTGTGTCTGTTCCTAGCAAAATCACAGGTGCTCGATGCGAGCTTGATGTTGAGAAAAAAATTAATAATCTGAAGGGGAAAAAAACTATTTTAGATTATCCCCATGACCCGTTCTGACATAGGACCCTCTCTATCATAATATACAAGTACTTAAATATTATGATAGAGAGGGTCCTATGTCAGAACAGGTCATGGGGGTAATCTAAGATAGTTTTGTCACTCTGTATGATTTTTTTCCCTTCAGATTATAGTTTTTTTCTTTCTTTCTTCTCAACATCAAGTTCACATCGAGCACCTGTGAGCAAAATGGGACTGAGTAAACTGTATTGAAAAGAAATGTCAATCGTCTCCGGTGATGCCTGGTCAATTCTGAGGCGGACAGTTCGAAGCAGACAGTCCGGAGAAGGGACAATTGGGAGACAGACATTTCGGAGAATGGACAATTCAGAAAAAGAACAGTTCACATTTAAAAAAACAAATAACGGAGATGAAGGAAATATGGCGATGTAGTAATTGTTCATGCAAAGGATGTTGCCACTTTTCCACTGCGAAAGATGGAATAACGAGATTTGGATCGCCATCTCGATTGCATTATACCAGTTATTGTACTTATGATTCAGTTGATTTCTTAAGTGGCTGTAGACACAGCATGAACCGAAAATGCATAAATATCTGGCTTAAAACAGTTTACGAAAAGCAATTTTTTTTAGTGATAATGGAAATTTTGAATCTGGTGAATTGATCAAGCTTGTTTGCAATTCTTAAAACAAAAAAGCGTTTTGTTCATAAAATAGAACGTTTTGTTAAACTAAGAATTATTACACTGTGTTTGATCATTTGAGTATTGAATGTATTCAGATATATTTTGTTCTATAACTTAGCTCAAAATTCTAAACTCAAATTGATGTATCAAATCTAGTTTTTATATGCGAGTAATGTTAAGTCACCCTGATTTATTATTAGAAATTTCCATGCTCACGATCTCCGAATTTTCTGTCAACGAAATGTCCCCTCCCCTCAGAATTGTCCATTCACCGAACAGTAACTGTCCGTCTCCGAATTGTTGTTTCTCTGAATTGTCCGGTCCTAATTGCCCGCTCCGACTTGTCTGTCTCTGAATTGCCCTTGAAACGGCTGTGGCATATGCGAAAGATTTGTTTCCCATTTGAAAACTGGTGTCATTGAATATATTTTATATAAATAAATAAATAAATTACTTATACTATTTAACACAGAGCAGAAAATGCGTTCGTAATGAGTATTTTAATATGGTAATTCAAGCAACCACAGGCAGAAGTGGGCATTGACCCTATGGTTTGGGCGGTGGGGTAGCGTGGATGACCTAGAATACTTTAGAAAATCATTTATCAAGTATAGCTTGACAAACATTCAATGTCGTGGGCGTGTTTTTTTAATTTATTTTTTGTTTTTAAAAAATAGTTGGTTTAGTCATCTTTTTAAGAAGTAAACGTTTTATGAGAAGACGCATATACCATTCATTTTCTGCTGTGCATTTAGTAAGTTTATGATCAGGTACTTAAGATTGTTAAGTATATTTAATATGTATTATTTGTTGGATTTTCCTAATGTTTATATGTTATATACATTTGTATTTAGTACTTGACCTTGTCCAAAATAAAGTTCTCTTTATATCTGACCAGGGACATTTATTTTGTAAACAACATAATACATAGCTAATATTTCTTAATTAATGTAGATTTAATATTCAGATTATTATTACTGTAAACATGTTTACCTGAATTTGAGTTAAAAGATACAGTCTTGATTCTGACCCTAAAAAGTTGTTGCATGGAAGTTTCTGTTAAGTGACAATTGATCACATCAGCTTGTCTTGGACTGGCTTGAAACAAAATTCCAAACCTGTACTTCTCATATCGGGGGGTGGTAAAGTGCATAATTTCCACAGCGCATCAGGGCAAAGCAAATGTTAGTGGCCAAAGAGGACCCTTTCTGGCAGAGTAAGAAGATCATTAACTCTTGCCAGTGTTTACTTCACCTAAATGGTTTGGAAGGGAGAATATGGCTTTCTGTTGACCACAATGGCCGCTGTACTCTCTGTTCTGTATGGGATTAGGCTTGTTGTTTTTGCAAAATCTTCCTTGTTCTTCTGTGTGAAGAGTTGCCAGGTGGAATCAGTAAAAGTTGATGCCTGGCATCTGGTCAGGTGTGAAGTCATTGGATGGATGGATGCTGAATTCTGTGGCACTGCCCTAACTGTCATTTTGTGATCGTCTTGGCAGGAACATTTACAAACAAAATGGCACCTATATTGAGTAAGATTTAATACCAGATGCCAGGCTGAGAATGGGTGATCTCCATGGGCAGTTGTGCCATTCTATACCAAATGCCAGACCCCAAATGGGTGATCTCCATGGGAAGTTGTGCCATTTAATACCAGATGGTAGACCCTAATGGGTGATCTCTATGGGCAGTTCTGCCATTTAATATCAGATGCCAGACCCCAAATGAGTGATCTCTGTGGGCAGTTGTGCCATTTAATACTAGATGGAAGACCCTAATGTGTGATCTCCATGGGCAGTTGTGTATTTAATACCAGATGCCAGTCCCTAAAATGGGTGGTATATCCATGGGTAGTAGTGCCATTTAATACCAGATGGCAGACCCTAATGGGTGATTACCATGGGCATTTGTGCCATTTAATACCAGATGCCAGACCCCAAATGGGTGATCTCCATGGGAAGTTGTGCCATTTAATACCAGATGGTAGACCCTAATGGGTGATCTCAATGGGCAGTTGTGCCATTTAATATCAGATGCCAGACCCAAAAATGGGTGATCTCCATGGGCAGTTGTGCCAATTAATACCAGATGCCAGACCCTAATGGGTGATCTCTGTGGGCAGTTGTGCCATTTAATACTAGATGGAAGACCCTAATGTGTGATCTCCATGGGCAGTTGTGCCATTTAGTACCAGATGCCCGTCCCTAAAATGGGTGGTATCCATGGGCAGTAGTGCCGTTTAGTACCAGATGGCAGACCCTAATGGGTGATCACCATGGGCATTTGTGCCATTTAATACCAGATGCCAGACCCTAAAATGGGTGATTCTCCATGGGCAAATGTGCCATTTAATACCAGATGGCAGACCCTAATGGGTGATCATCATGGGCATTTGTGCCATTTAATACCAGATGCCAGACCCTAAAATGGGTTATTCTCCATGGGCAAATGTGCCATTTAATACCAGATGCTAGACCCTGATGGGTGATCTCAATGGGCAGTTATGCCATTTAATACCAGATGCTAGACCCTGATGGGTGATCTCAATGGGCAGTTATGCCATTTAATACCAGATGCTAGACCCTGATGGGTGATCTCAATGGGCAGTTGTGGAGGATATTACCACTACTCCTATTCAGTTGTAAGAGGCTGTGATAGAGTTATGCATGTAAATATTTATGTGCCAGGCTATCCATCTACAGCTGAAACCCTGCTGATCGAAAGGATGGATATGGTCCAGATGTGGTACAGGAAATAAGACCATCTTTCAGCAGTTTTATGTTTCATCACAGATGTTATTGACCTTGTTAACTTGATATTTATGGTGCTGAAAAATTTATATTATAAAATGCGTTTGAAAAAAAATCTTGTGTAGACAAAGTAGAGGACAGGACATACATGTGCATCACCTAGAAGATGAAAATGAAATACTTAAATAATGGCTTCTTTAAGATTGTAGGATATAGATGTGGTAAGTTTATAAATCTTACAAGAACTGGGGATTCATGTAAGAAGAATTTATTTTCAAAATGTGGTATTTTAGCAAAATGTTTTGAAAAGTATGTTTAGTGAAAGCATCAGTAAATACAGATTAATTTGTTTCCAGGCATTCTTTTATTTTAAAATTAGGTTTGGAGAAATGTATAAAATGACATGTCTCTAAAGCTTTAACAGACAACATGCTAGATGTCTGAATTATGATAATTTTTATAATTTAAAACAATATACATAAAGTTGTAGTGAGTATTATTCAAAGCATTTTGTCTGGAATAAAGTATCTTCATAAGATTAAAAGAAGTGACAGAATATTTTCAGAAAAAGGTGATTGCTACCTAGGTGATGTAGAGGGGTATATAGCCTTGTTTGGGTAGATTTATTTATTCAAGTTATTATTCACTGACTCTTTTATAGTATGATAGACTGAGTCCTATGTTAGAATGGGACATAGGGGTAATCAGAGGTAATTTTGTCACTCGGTAGATTCTTCTTCCTTCAGATTATTGCTTCTTTTCAACATCAAGCTCATGTCGAGCACCTGTGCTTTGTCCCGGTTTGGTGTTGGCCTTTGCTGTCATATTTCAATCACCTCCATTGCCTTCCTTTTCCATATATTGTTCTCTGATGTGATCACCTTGGTTTGATTGTGATGATGGAATGTCCCATATTGCCACAATGTTCATATATGACTGATGACTGTCTACTGATGTGTTCCTTAATCCTGGTTTCCTACACTCTGTCTGTATCACTGATGCAATCTTTCTCACAGTCATTACATTTGATATAATAAACCAAACCACATTTTTTTAACATTTTCAGTTTTGTCCTTCACAAGGGCAAGTTGTTAGTTGATGAAGGCACTGTGGTTTTGCTGAACATTTTGAACTCTTGAGATATTTATGTTCTGAGCAAGGGAAATTATTAATGATCATGAACTAACCATAGCAAAGACGCAACCTCTTAAGTTAAGTATAAAATGATGTTGAGTCCAGGTGAATATGTGGAAAGGATTAAATGAATGCTAGGTCTCACTGAATTTGTGACAGGTATAACACAAACATTAAGTCAGGGCAAATAAGCAACATGCATGAAATGAATGTTAAGTCAGGTTAAATAAGTAATGCATGTAAAATTAGGTTGAGGTGAATGAGTAACAAATAATAAAATGCACAGACTCATTGTTGCATATGCCACATACAGAATGTACTGGCATGTTTGCAGTTCTTAGTTTTACCTTGTGATGTATGAATACCTATTGCTGAGTGGTCATATGGTTGGTCAATAGTCCATTTCACTATGGCTTGAACTAGTAAAAGGAAATTAATGGCTGTAGGGGTTGAACCAGTAAAAAAAATTGCTTTTGGGGTTGAACTAGTAAAATCAAATTAATTTCTGTCAGGGTTGAACTAATAAAAACAAATTAATTGCTGTCAGGTTTGACCTAATAAAACAAATTAATTGCTTTATGGTTTGAACTAGTAAAAATATATTGTAAATTTAAAACAGTGCCATGCAGTAAATTATCCACAACAAATTACAAAAATGACAATCTATGACAACCCTTTTCTTTTAAAAATAATTTTATTTATTATATAAATTTAGAAAATGTCCAGGTCTCCTAACACTGCAATAGAGTATTGTTCCGAAAGATATTTTTTAACTTTGACAACTTTTCAGGGTGAGTTAAATTAGTGACATGAACCTAATTCTAAATGTTTAAATGTTTAGCTGTTTATTATGTCGTGCCATCATTTTCAGCATATTTGAATTTATAATTTTTCATTTTACAAACGTCATTAAACTTTGCTTATACTAGTCATTTATTTGTCTATCAGTCAACATTGATTTGTGTTGAATTTAATTCTGTAGATAATATGTCTGAAACTTATTTTCTGTTTTAACTTTGACAGAATATAACTAAAGTTTTAAGAACCTATACCTGTGAAGAACTTTATTCCTCCTTCCACTGGACATAATGGTAGAAGTTGTCTCCCTTGTCACTGCTCTGCTGTATGGGTTTATAGTGGTACTGCTGTGGAAATTCATCCGAGTTCTAACTGAGTACAAGCACGTGCTAGATGTAACCAGGCACATTCCAAAACTTAAGTACCATCATCCAGTATGGGGAGACTTCTTTATGGTGAGTTTTTAAACAAATCCTGTTGGGTGGACTCAGAGTTATTATCCCTTATGTTTGTTCAATCTTTCATTCTTAGGCATGATGCATTATGAAGTCACCAATGTCATAACCTTGAATTTGTTATTCAAACATTAAAGTTCTGAAAGGATTCAGAATTGTAAACTGTAATCAAACTGGTCATAATAGAATCATTTTCACTAAATCCAATCAAAGTGAAGCAAAAAATTATATAAAAAATAAAATATGAAATCATGACTTGTCATGAAAAAGGATGAAGGAAATTCAGTTATGAGAAATTGTTGTATGCTTTTATGCAAAACATTTATTTTCCAATTAATTGATGATCCCAGGAGTATTAATTGTTCCAGCTGTGGTCTTCGAAGGTCAAAGCTGACCATCAAGAATCTCGTGATGCATAAGATTACAGGTGGTTAGACAACTCGAGTTTTTGTTTGATCTGTAATGTTTTATTCTTTATCACTGACATTGATAATGCAACAGATAATAAATGGTATGAAGCATACATTTTGAACAACATCAACAACAACAACAATGACAATGACTGCTGAATCACATCTATTTGTATTTCACCAGATGAAGGAGGTAGGTGATTATCACAGATGGCTGATGGAGGATGTGCAGAGGACTGGCGCCAAATGGCATGTGCTGTGGGTGTTATTCCTTTATCCGGTCTACAGCGTAGAACACCCTGACACCATAAAGGCCATTTTGAAATCCTCCACCTCAAAGACCAAGGGGGTTGGTGGCGCATACACAATTCTGGAGCCATGGTTGGGTAAGAACAACGTTGACATAGCTTTCCTCACCCACATTAGTGAAATTGCAATTCTTACTGCTCTTATTATGAGTCCATTATCTCGGGTATTTTGTCTCTGTCTCCTCATGAGAAGCACATGCTAACAGGTTTCAGCAGAATACCATATATGTAATTGATATACCTTAGTTTGAGAGATTAATGACATCTGTTTTATAAACAATTATGTATATTGCACATCAACCATTACAAACTACATGTATATAAAAATAAATTATATGACTCGTTTATAAATAAATGGATAAGCAAATGGGTGAGAATGAATGGCACAAAGACAAGCGAGGATTTAAATTTTTTGTCTTGTGGAAGATTCATTGAGACAAGGATTGATTTTTTGGAGTTTAACGCCATTTTTCAGTACATTATAGGCGATCTCCAGCGGACAATATATTTGGTGGAGGAAGAACCCCAAAGACTTCAGAAGAAACACTGACAAGCTTTCTCTCATTCCCATGTTAGTAGAACCATGACTCGAATTCATACAGACAGAGGTGAGATATGTGAATGTGATGTAAAGGCAAGCACCTTAGACCACTGCCCTATGCGGGCCCCACCTGTTAAAGTTATGCATTTGTCCTTTGCTCTGATGAGCCCTGCTAAACAAAACATAAAATATAATGGAATCACTAGATTGATATCCTTGTCTCAGTGTCAGTCCCAACACAAATGCTTATAATATCTTGGAATGACTTGGAATTTTTTAGTATGAATGTCTTCCTTTTAGCTTGTTGACTCTTCCATCTTGAACTAGGTGGTGTAGACATCTGATGGAATGTTACAGGTTCTGAAAGGATGGGGGTAAAAAGAAGACTCCCCCCAAATAAAACATGAAATACCAGGAATCACTTGTATCTTGAAAAACAACACCTAGTCTAATATCTATCATATAGTTGATTCTCCATGTACACTTTAGTGACATCTATTATCACATAGTTCATACACTTACATACAGACCGCTCTGGTGGCCTAGTGCTTAGAGTGTCTGCTTCGGATGTGGAAGGTCGTGGGTTTGAACCCCAGCCAAGTCATACCAAAGACTCATAAAAACGGTACTAACAGCTGCCTCACTAGGCGCTCAGCATTAAGAGGTTAGTGTTAGGACTGGTCAGCCTGGTGTTGGGATAATGTCACTGGGTGAGACATCATGCTGTATGTCTGTGGCATGATGCCCCAGTGCTAAACATCACTATAAACTGACACACTACAGACATTGTAGTGATATGACTGAAAAATTGTTAAAGCTAAATTAAATATCCAAATCATGCACACACATGCACACACACACACACATTGTTTGCATTTTAATACTTTTGATATGTCAGCTTGTTAGCATATCACTTTTTGTGAGTCTGATTGGTCCAAATAAGCCCATGACATTCTTGTACAGTATTCTCATTACTCATTGGCTGCAACTTTGAGAATTTTCTTGTTCTACCTTCTGTAATCTTTTCTTCTTTAGTATTACTATCAACATTTTTATGGCCATCTTTACAACTGATGGCCCTATTTTTATTTGGAAGACATGGTTACTTCTGTCCAAATATCACCAATTTATCCCACGGGGGCTCATTTACAAATGAAATTAAGAGTATCGGTCAATGAATAGAGGGCTGGAGGTCCAAATGTAAAACTAGAACATGGGTACAATGCACCCTAACTCCATGACAAGAATGGTTTAAATGTCAGTTTATAGGAGTAAGTAAACTCACATCTCTTTTAAAAGGAATGTCGTTCTGTGCCAGTCTCCCAAATAAAAGCAAGTTATCCAACTGCAGTGTTCTTCCAGAATAAATAATTCAAGTATCTGGTCACAGTACATTAAATCTTGGTTCACTATTATGCACTCAACAGTAATACCTTTATAATCTGGATTTAGTAAAATTTCTGCATCAAGTAACAACCATCCTTTCACATGAATATCCAACAACTGGAATGCTACTTTAGTGGAATCAACACACTTTAGGTGGAAACACTGTAAAAAGTGTGAACTGTCGTCGAAAGCCATGTATATGACATATCAAGTACTCGAAGCAAGTGTGTGAGTTATATGCCATGACACGGAAACTTTAATTGGAGATCAAGTGTTAAAATTGATGTCCATGTTAAATAATCAATTTATTTAGAAGGACAGTTTCTCTTGGAATTATAATTTAAAAAAACAACTAAAGTCTGCTTCTAAATGTTATTGGTTATCAGATTGTGCATTATTGTTTCAACTAATGCCTTGGACTATTTTATCATGAGCAAGAATTGAAATGTACAGCATCTAAACCAAAATTTAATGTATGCCAGAATTCATCATTTTTCTTTCTATCCAAACTATTCCTACTAAAATAAGAACTATCTCATAAACAGAGCAAGGTTAACTCATTTCATAACTTCAGTATTAGATCATTACCAATTGGAGATCTTCCATGTCTGGTCTTCATGTACATTTGGTTCTCCATCTAAAGTTTAGTCTGACCTGCACTATGGTCAATGTAAACTTTAATAATTTCTTGTCTTATCTTTAAATATGATTGGTTCTTAATGTAAACTTGAGTAATGTCTAATCTGACCTCTACTATATCGATAGTTCGCCACGTAAACTTGAATAATGTCTAGTCTGATTTCCACTATAGAGTTGGTTCTATGTATAAACTTGAATAATGTGTTGTCTGGTCTCTACTTTATTTGCTTTTCCATGTAAATCTGAATAATGTCTTGTCTGTTTTCTACTATAGAGTTGGTTTGCCACTTACACTTGAATAATGTCTTGTCTGATTTCTACTATAGAGTTGGTTTTGCCACGTACTCTTGAATAACGTTTACTCTAATTTCTACCATAATATTGATTCACCACATAAACTTGAATAATGTCTACTCTGATTTCTGCTATAGAATTGGTTTGTCACAAACTTGAATAATATCTTCTCTGATTTTTACTATAGAGATGGTTTGCCACATAAACTTAATAATATCTACTCTGATTTCTACTACAGAGATGGTTCACCACATAAACTTGAATAACGTCTACTCTGATTTCTACTATAGAGTTGGTTCCCCACATAAACTTAAATAATGTCTACTCTGATCTTTATACTATAAGGTTGGTTCTCCATGTAAACATGAACAATATCCAGTCTGACCTCTACTACATGGTTGCTTTGCAAAGTAAGCTGTAATAATGTTATTCAGCTAGAAGTTGAAAAGTAAATTTGTAAGTTTGATTTTACAGAGAATGTGCTTTTCATATTTGTTTATATTTTATATCCCAATCTGTAACTTCATCTAGTGCAGTACTTATATACAGAGATTAATATCAGTGTGATAATTACATAATTACTTTCAAAGTAGTAATTATATACAGACATTAATATAAATGCAGTAATTATATTAAAAAAATTATTTTCAATGCAGTAATTATATACAGACATTAATAGCCATGTAATAATTATATACCGACATTAATATCACTGCAGTAATTATATACAGACATTAACTTCTATGTAATAATTATATACATGCATTAATATCAATGCAATAATTAAATACAGACATTAATATCAATGCAGTAATTATATACAGACATTAATATCAGTGCAGTAATTACATATATAAAGAAATTATTTTCAGTGCAGTAATTATATACAGACATTTATATCTATGTAATAATTATATAAAGACATTAATATCAATTCAGTAATTATATAGACATTAATATCTATGTAATAATTATATACAGACATTAATATCGATTCAGTAATTATATACAGACATTAATATCGATTCAGTAATTATATACAGACATTAATATCGATTCAGTAATTATATACAAACATTAATATCAGTGCAGTAATTACATATATAAAGAAATTATTTTCAATGCAGTAATTATATAGACACTGATATCTATGTAATAATTATAATCAGACATTGATATCAATTCAGTAAATATATACAGACATTAATATCTATGTAATAATTATATACAGACATTAATATCAATTCAATAATTATATACAGGCATTAATATCAATGCAGTATTTATATACAGACATTAATATCAATTCAGTAATTATATACAGACATTAATATCAATTCAGTAATTATATACAGACATTAATATCAATTCAGTAATTATATACAGACATTAATATCAATGCAGTATTTATATACAGACATTAATATCAATGCAGTAATTATATGCAGACACATCAATGCTTATTGCTGTTGCAGGAAGAAGAAGAAACAATATTTATATCAAACAATATTAAAACTTATGGTTATCATTCTGTTCAATCAATACTGGAAGGACAAAAAGTATTTTTTCTTAGGTGAGCCATCAAAAGTTAATGATCATAACTTGAATATATATAATTTTTTTTACTTTATTAAATTTCGGATGTAATGTGTATTCCAATCACCGACATTGCATATATGAAATATTTTTCCAATAGATAAATATTTATTTGAACATTATTATATTCATGAGACACATACACATATATCCAAAAATTTGGCTAAGGGAAAAAATATGATGCAAACTCAGCCTGAAGGTAGATAAATTTAAACGCTTGTTGTAACCAACTGCCATGGTTATGAATATTTCCACATCTTCATATCGACTTTTGATGGCTTGCTTTGAATTTGGATAACAAACAGACGTACATGCTTCTTAAGAAGGGCAATACCTTGTTAGGTCTCATAGCTATAGTTATTTTGCCAGGTAACAGTAATTTTATTCAGCTAGAATTGTGGAAATGTTTGAGTACAAATTAGTTTCTGATCTTGAAACAATGTATGTTTTGCTTGTAATTTCCTTATCTGTTTTCATTTTTAAGGCAATGGACTTATAACAATTATGGGAGGTCCACAGTGGGAGCGGAACAGACGTTTACTGACTCCTGCCTTCCATTTTGACATTCTACGGCCTTATGTAACCGAATACAACCAAGTGGCGGATATCTTACTGGTAACGGAAAAAAGTTAGTCTGTGGTGATTGATGATTATGAGGATGGTAATGATAATGATGATAATGATGGTTGTGATGGTGATATTGATGAATATTGCGAAGTTTCTCATCCTCCTTCACATCATGTACTTTGTTTACTTTTTCATTATGCAATATTTATTTCATCAGTCTTTTTCAAAGTGAACAACTTAATTGAGCCTTTTCCAGACTTGTTTTTAGCAAAAATAATGATGGGCGATGTTATAAGAAGCAGAGTAAATGCCCATCATACATTTTGTTATTCTGAAAAGAGTAAGGACACTTTTTTCAACTTGTCAGGTCATGTGACCTTTTTGCTTAAGATATGAGAAAAAAAAAATCAGTAGTGATTTGGAAAATTCATAACTCTCTCTCTCTCTCTCTCTCTCTCTCTCTCTCTCTCTCTCTCCATGAGTGTGTATTTGTGTGTCTGTGTGTGCATGGATGGAATGTATACCCTGTATGGTTAGCAGATTCTGGTATACGTGTGATTGATAAGAAATTTAATTTAGACAAAACGTAAACAGCAGCATTATAAACAACAGCTTTAGACATGGAGTGATTGAACAATAGACTCACTAGGAAACTAGTAACGCTGTTGTATATTAATGAAACAGGCTAAAAAGTACCGTTTCATTTGAAAATCATCTCAGATTTGAGCCTTTTTGCAATAAGAAATGCATTCTAACATTATTTCAGCAAAGTTTTGTTGCAATATCGGTGGTAAACAAACTTACATTTTATTGCTTTTGTTTTTATTTTAGACCAATCTTGCAAGTGCTTGTAAAACAGGGCAAAGCATCGAGATATGTAGTCATGTGACACTTGCTACGTTACTTCGCTGTGCTCTTTCCTATGAAGGAAATGTTCAGGATAAAGGGTAAAATTTAAATAAACTCAGAATGGGACTTTCTAAAATTAATCTCATACTTACCATTATATTTGTAACAGTTGGCCTCCTGCTTTTTATTTTATTTATTTCCTTTTAAAATCACTTGCTTCCACACATTTCAAGGATAAATTTTTAAATTTTGTTTGTAAGGGCACTTTTAAAACATTATTGGCTATATTACGCTGAGGAAATGAGAGCTAAAAAATGTCTTTCCCAAGGAAATGCCTTGTTGGCCTGAGTGGGCATCAAACTTGTGATGCATGTATTGCAAATCTGATGCCCCACCAAATGTGCTACCATGGTCCAAGAATTTATGTTAGGTCACACATCAGATTTTACTTCAAAGGAAGCAAATTCATTTTAAATATGGTAAAAAAAGAACCAAAAAGTCAAATAATTGACCCTTAAGTGACTTTTTTGACAGTTGAATTTTTTGTGATCAGGCATATCTTATGGAATAATAACCTGTGGATGAGTTTTCTAGCCAATTTATTATATGTATATTAACACAGTATGAGACAAAGATGTTTTTGGCACAAATGTTGTATATCTAATAATTTCTTTGTATTTATGATAGATCATTGTTCCTTTAAATAGCAACATTACTTGTATTTATGACAGATCATGTTCCTTTAAATAGTAACATTACTTTGTATTTATGACAGATTATGTTCCTTAAAATATTAAAATTACTTTGTATTTATGACAAATTGTGTTCCTTAAAATATTAAAATTACTTTATATTTATGCCACATCATGTCAGACATGCCAACTTGTATCATAATGAAACCGGGAATTTGTTGTTGTTGTTGTTGTTGTAGGGTTTAACGTCATTTTTCAGCACACGATAGGCTATACATGGCGGCCAGTATTAATGGTGGAGGAAGAACTGGGAAAACCCCCGGAAAGAACCACCAACCCTCGAGAAGCTACTGGAAAGCTTTCTCACATACCCACATTGGCCAGATCCGAGACTTGAACCTACGCAGACAGAGGTGAGATGGCAGTGATCTGTAACGGAGAGTGCTTTAGACCACTTGGCCACTCGGGGCCCCCTGGGAATTTGTTCATTTAAAGTGGGAGACTGGGTTTGTAAAGTGGGATTATCACACACGTGTGCCCCATCCATTATAATCTATTTATGACCTCATTCTTTTTTTTTTTTTTTTTTTGTTTCTTTTTCAGAAAACAATATTATTATTGTATATATAAGTTTAAATTATCATCTCTCAATGAAAGTAATATGGTAAGTTTTGTTGCTGACCCTACCAATTTATCATTAGTTATATGAGTGGAATTCTTGCAGTGTTTTTCAGCATGGTTTTTCCTTCCATGAAATATGCAGAAGTTGCAAATAACACAGAATGCGTATTGGTCACCTTTATTTTTTTCGTTAAATGCCTAGATTGCATTGTCAACGCAGAAATAAATTTACACATAATTTTTTTCTTTCCATCTAGTGATTGAAGAGAATTATTACTGGAATCTTTCTTTTAAGCATTTTTTGGTGTATTTTCTCGGGAAATATAAAAGAAGCAAGATATTTTGGTTAGTCTATAACAGATATCCAGTTACTTCCTGTCAACTCAGAAAATATAAAGACAGTGATATTTAAATTTTGTCGTCTTAATTCCTATTGACTCAGAATGACTTGCAAATATGAAAAACCAAGATATTTCGATTTGTCTATATGACAGTTGCTCTGTTACTTCCTGTTGACCCAGAACAACTTGAAAAGATTTATCTATGGTATTATGTTTTAATGAGGAGGATTGTGCTCTGTGCTATTGCGTTTTCTGTACATAATCAAGAGACTCCAGATGAAATAGGAAGAACTGTCATGTCTGCAAAATGTTCCTTTATATTGTAGTGCATTTGTGACAGATTATGTTCCTATATATTGTAGTGCATTTGTGACAGATTATGTTCCTATATATTGTAGTGCATTTGTGACAGATGATGTTCCTATATATTGTAGTGCATTTGTGACAGATTATGTTCCTATATATTGTAGTGCATTTGTGACAGATTATGTTCCTGTATATTGTAGAGGCATTTGTGACAGATTATGTTCCTGTATATTGTAGAGGCATTTGTGACAGATTATGTTCCTATATATTGTAGTGATGACCATCCTTACGTATCTGCAGTGAAAACGCTATCAGTTCTTGTGATAGAGAGATTTATGTAAGTAATCCAATATATTTTTCCCAAACTTAGTATTGTGTAGACAATAATGGCAGGTTCTTTTCCCATGCTTGGTAATTTTCTGCAGCATTTTATCAATTTCATTGAGTCTAGTCCTCAATGCAGTGATTTAAAAACAAACCAAACACACAAAGAAGTAAAGAAGTTGCTCAACATTTTCTGCATTTGGAGTTGATAAAGAATTATTATGTTCCTAATTATTATTGTTGCTATTCCTGCAGTATAGTGGAGGAGATAATGATATCCTATATTTGTATGTTTGTCTGTCCATTACCACATCTCCAAACCTTTATAATTTTATTTCCTTTATGCTAACCATCTGTAAGCGGTGATGGGCTCATCTTTGGTTAACATAGCTGAGGCCCTGGGAGGGGCTTAAATATCATATGTAAACAATTACAGTTACAATGGCATTTTCAAAACGTTTCTGACTAGACATTATAAACACAGTCATAGCAGTATGACACTTCATATATCTAACAGATTTAGTAGTATGATCATTGTGTTCATGTCTGGGATGGGTGTTAGCTGGTTGTGGGGTGTATGAGTATAAAGGAAAGTAATGGAAAGGAATTTGAATGTGCAATAAAGAACATGAGGATTTGCATTCAGCAGCCATTGCAGTTGCTCTGGTTATTATTATTATTGTTATTATTATTATTACTATTGTTATTATAGGAACCCGTTTGTGTATCCTGACTTTGTGTATTACCGGACAAAAAATGGGAAGAAGTTCCTAGAGTTATGTGTCTACGTCCATGAATTTGCAATGAAGATAATAGGAGCTCGCAGAAATGCGCTGGTAATTATTTGAACTGGTTCTTCAGTAATGAAAGATCATTAAATAATTTCCTTACTGTCATATACCTATGTAGATTAGAAGATTAGATTTTACTTCTTTGAGATTAATTTTTTTTCTTCAGTACATCAGCTTACATCAGAAAAGTGTGACACCAAATTTATCATAGGTCAAGCTGACTTAACTCTTGCTCATTGTATGATAATGGTTAAAAGCTGGGGGAAGGTATATATGTGGCTTGAGGATGGGGAGAGTCAGCGAACTCGGTTAAAAAATGAGCACAAAACTTCTGAAATGTTTCCTAAGTAAGTTTTTCTTGCAGCTAGCTGGTTAAAAATGTACCTTGGAAATGCAAGAGCTTCTTGGATCTTTGCCCTCGTGATCACCGCCTCCTAAGGGGTTCCATCCCACAGATCCCTTGCCCTCATGATCACTGCCTCCTAGGGGGTTCCATCCCACAGATCCCTTGCCCTCATGATCACTGCCACCTGGGTTCCATCCCACAGATCCCTTGCCCTCATGATCACTGCTATCTGGGTTCCATGCCACAGATCCTTTGACTTCATGATCACCGCCTCCTGGGTTCCATCCCACAGATCCCTTGCCTTTATGATTACTGCCTCCTCGGTTCCATCCCACAGATCCCTTGCCCTCATGATCACCGCCACCTGGGTTCCATCCCACAGATTCCTTGCCTTCATGATCACTGCCTCCTCGGTTCCATCACACAGATCCCTTGCCCTCATGATCACCGCCACCTGGGTTCCATCCCACAGATCCCTTGCCTTCATGATCACTGCCTCCTCAGTTCCATCACACAGATCCCTTGCCCTCATGATCACTGCCACCTGGGTTCCATCCCACAGATTCCTTCCCTTCATGTTCATGATGCTCCTAAATGATATTCCTGAATCTGCCCCATGAAAAGGGAATAAGAAATTTTTAATGCTGTCCACAGATATTATCATGAAGTTTGTTGTAGTTCTGACAGCTTGCTTGGTATATTAATTCATATTACAATGAACTACCTATTTCTGTGATAGCCAGCTTCTTCAAAATGAGACACGAATTGTCTCAAATTATTGTTCTTCTTTCTTCTGTTTTTTGCATCAGAAGGCAGTATTAAAAGTAATGTAAGATTGATACCAAATATGATTAGTGATGTTTTGTTTCTGTGATGACTCTTGTGGGGGTTGGGGTTGGGTGGGGGAGAGTATTTTGTATTTGAAGGAGAGGCTAAGGATGAACTATCAGCAGGAGAATGTTCAAAGCTTTAGAAGATGAACTTTACCAAATTTTCATTGAATTTAGTTATTTGCAGAGGAGACGATGGCATGAAGATAACATTTCAGATTGAATCAGAAATATTTTCCCTTAGCAAATATTCTGTATTATCATTTTGCTTTTAAGATTTTGTTTTATATTTATTTATAAATGAAATTTTCAGTGCCATGTCAGAACAGTTAAATTAGTTTCGTGTATTTTTTCAGCTATTAATTACAGGAGGTAACATTAAGCAGTGACATTTTCAAAGATGGTTTTTGACAGTTTGTCTGATTACAAGTGAGCTTCGGCATAAGGCCACACTTTGATGTAGAAGTATTTTGATGCGAATTCAGTGATAACATTTTAGGGTGATGTACCACACAAGTAAATCTTGGACTTTTAAGGGAATGCAGCTTATATAAAAATTATATCCATGTGTTTTAAGGCTTTTAAATATTTTCCCCTTTTTTGTATTATGTATCTTTTAAAGAATTATAACAAAGTTTTCATTATTGTACTTCATATTTAAATTTTTTTGGAAAGGTTTAGAACATTACCTTTTATTTGCACCATATAGCCATTATTGTGCTGTTAAATGCTATTACACACACACACACACACACATGTAAAAAGTCATGATCTGGTGACCTTCGAAAGTTTCTGTTCTGAATATTTATACTTGCCATTGATTTTCAGCTTGTAGATCGTGTTAGGGAAAGTCGATAATGGACTGATATAGTTAGCATTGAAGTTCACCAAATGGTGTCTTCACTTTTGAAAATATGAACTCTGTCACTTGATTCGTGAATCAAATGACCAACAAAACCTGAACTCATAATGGTGCCAATAACATCTGCCATTTTATGCATATCTCAAGTTTTATTAGATTGAAAGATGGTTGTGATATCAGTATGATATCTGTTGGCAGAGAACATGTTCTTAAGTTTGGCTGAAATTTTGCAGTGAACATTCCAAATATTCATATTTTGTAATTTGTGAGTTTTTAAAGTTCAGAAATATGGAAACATTTCACAGGTATATGGAATGTTTAACCAAATTTGATATTTGATACATTCAGTCTTG
Source organism: Sinohyriopsis cumingii (assembly GCA_028554795.2). NCBI lineage: Eukaryota > Metazoa > Mollusca > Bivalvia > Unionida > Unionidae > Sinohyriopsis > Sinohyriopsis cumingii. The sequence goes on along the minus strand of CM068838.1, from coordinate 121,495,553 downwards.
GAACAAATAATTCAAGGGCGGATTATGGATTTGGGGGTCCTAGGGTCATTTCAGCTTTGTAGCCATTTGCGTGAAAGATACATATCTACAAATACACCCTGAAAGCTGTCACTGAACTCGCCGTTATATGTGTATAATTATTATAGTTTTGTTAGGTTAAGTATTAGACAGTTCAGACCGTTATATGGTTTAATTAAACACAGTATTTTATCCATGGCAACCAGACTGGACCTCTGTAACTAGGGTGTGGGTGTGGGGCAGGCAGTGTATTCCCTAAGGGTGCAAGACTGAGAGTTAAAAATCTCCATGGTGTAAAAAGTTGGGGTCAGACTGAGTAAAAACCAAACTTTGGTATCAAAACTTGGAGTCAAATTAAGCATTTGGGTGTCTCAGAAGCATAAATGAGGGTAAAGGGAACACTTGGCAGGGGAAGTGCCTCCTGCACCCCAAATTAATCTAGCAATGTAAATATGAATAAAGATCCAAATTGGAACTAAACACTTTTGGACATGGTTAAGAGATATACAGAAACTTGAAGAGTACAATTTGTTTATAGTGATTTGTTATGTGAAGGTGAAGAAACTTTAAAAGTTCACAATTTAAGGATGGTGCAGATGCTGACTCAGATATTTGCCAAGAAATGTTGATCTTTTAATGATGGGGTTGTAATATTGCTTTGACCCATCATATCCATAAAAATATTAATTGGCTCATTTCAAAGCCTGAAACGACAGGACAAGCAGCTGAGATTGTTAGGTTGTTTTTAAAACAATGAATTAAATTTATCATCACTGAATGCCATTGGATGTCAAAGTTATACAGTTACCTAAAATCATTTCTGTCTGACTTAACATGATCTTCTCGCAGGCCAAGAATCCAGATCAAGTGAAGAAAAGACGTTTGGACTTCCTGGATATTTTGTTGACTGCACGTGATGAAAATGGACAGGGACTGACCGATGAAGAGATAAGACAGGAAGTGGACACCTTCATGTTTGCAGGCAATTTCCATTTAACATATGGTGGCATATTGAGCAAGATGTAACTTGTCGTATTTATCCCAAACAGAAAAAAATCATCGGCCAAATTATTGCTGATACTTTTTTCTTTTAAAGAATGGCAAAAACAGGTCCATTGATTGCCCTTTATAGACCTTCCATTTACAGTTTTAAAGGTGACAGCCATATTCGTATTATGTGTCATTCTGCCATAGTGGTACTGATATGGTTGGGTGCTATCAAAAGAAACTGTATTCATACACATTTACTGTAAATATAATTTATTTGCACAAGTATTGAAGTTAACAGTGCATCAGTGTAAAACAATATATGATGAACTGGTTACCCTAAAGTTTGATTGTTATATTTTACACTTTTCCTGAAAAAGTTTTGTTTGATTAGTTCTTTTTGTAACTCGGGGCAGTAATTCAAGTATGAATGTTTTTCTCCAGAATTGTTATATCATAGTTCTAAATTTGAATTGTTTAACTAATTTCATCAAAACTTTTATAAAAGAGATTTTTTTCATGGAAAATGTTAGATTTATCATTCAAGTTAGCTATCCCTTTACCTCATGCAAGCACCTTTGGACGTCTCTACTCCATTTGCATGGAAGCGCCTTTTGATGTCTGCTGTAAACAGCAGCCATTTTAAGCCAGTTTTCATAGCGCCACCTTTGGGGAAAACCCCCTATTAAATACTACATTCATTTCTGCAAATGACAATTATGTCAGATCACGTGGTCACTGTTTATGCTCTGGTCGATATCTGCTATTTAAAGTAACTGGTTCATAATCTTCACTCTGCAAAATGGAGGTCACGGATTTCATTCAGTACTTACGAAGTTTTCACGATTAGAATCACAACTATGAAAGCTTCAATAACTTAGGTAAAGGCTCTTATATCAATGTAGGCAGCAATTAGTTTTTATAAATTATCAAATTCAGATGACTTAGTGATGTAGATGCGGACAAAAAACTTGTAAATTTCGAGTATGAGAAATGGCAGCTACATTTGGTCATGCTGTCTCACTGACTTGACGGTGAACGAGTTCTCTCAAGATCGTAAAGCACATGAAAAATTCTTCTGTGAAAAATAATTGCACAGCTATAACAATCAGACTTTACTCTTAAATTTTTCCACACAAAATAGATGTGTCCCAAAAATGTAAAATGGTTAAAATTGCTGTTAAACGTAACATACACTACATTGCTTAACAGTTAACAGGCAGGCCTATGCATAAGGAGTGGAATAGGTAATAGGTGTTCTATTTATAGCTCGCTGCACTTTGTGACTATGCTTTGTGAGGTAAAGGGCTATAGTACGTCACAGATTTCATAATTTTACTTTCATTGATCTATTTTTTCAGTCACTAAGTGTCTAAAGATTTTGTGCAAGTATTAAGTAAGTGGGCATGTAAGTGAGCATAAGAATAATTAGTCAGGTAATGATCTAAGCAAATTACAGTAATTAATCAATCAATAAAAACAAATATATAATGATCTAAACAAACTACAGTAATTAATCATTATTTTTTTAAATAATTATCAAAACAAATGGCCATAATTAATCAATTAATTAATCAATAAAAAGAAATATATTATGATCTAAATAAATTACAATAATTAATCAATAAACAAAAATATTATGTTCTGTACACTCGTGAATGAAATTTTTAAATTGAGCTGAAAACACAGAAGTGCGGAGTATTTTGAATATCTGGTATTTTTTAGTATTATCACAATATTGAAGGAAGGAAATAAATCAATACTCTTACTTTCATCCTGACTGATTTTCAATATATATCAACTTGTTCAATCTAAAAGGTGCCATTTATTATGCTTAATATGGTGTTCTTTGTAATTCACAGTGAAATAACCAGTATAGATTTTAAAATTCTTGAATGTTCACACAAGTTTAGCTATCAGATGACTACACCATACACAGAACAGATTGGTTGTTGTTGTTGATGATGTTGTGGGGTTTAATGCCATATTTCAGCACATGATAGGCTATACATGGTGGCCAGTATTAATGGTGGAGGAAGAACCCGGGAAAACCCCGGAAAGAACCACTGACCCACAAGAAGCTACTGGCAAGTTTTCTCACATACCCACATTGGCTGAATCCAAGACTTGAACCACCGCAGGCAGTGGTGAGATGGCAGTGATCCGTAACAGAGAGCGCTTTAGACCACTCGGCCACTCAGGGCCCCGAACAAATTGGTAGTTTTACACCAGGGTGATAGTATATCAAAACTAAAGAAAAGAGGCAAAGTCAGGTTTCATTAGCAGTCTAAATTCTTACTTTTACAATGATGAAAACACAGGCTAAGTCCTATGGGTCAGCATATTAATCAGTATCAAATATGTGAACTAAGTAGAATTTGTTTCTTACATTACCATGTGGTACCACTTAAAGTCCTTTTGACTAAAGCTACCACATAATTCTATGTCTCTTGTCTTAATGACAATCAGTTTTATACAATACCTTGGAGGGAGTTATTAGGCATTAATATGACGGCAGCAGTTGCCATTACTTCATGACCTCAACATGTAAATGATCCTTAATTTAAGTTCTAATTACCTTCAATAAAAGCAGAGCTGTTATGTTATGTTGTCCATCCTTCCATATGCTTAGGGTAAGGAAGAAGCCTATCGATAATCAGGTCAAAGATCAAGGTTACTGTGACTGAAAGAAAAAAATGTTTTTTTATCAAATATTTCAGTCATAAACAGAGAGGACTATTAAACAGAGGGGGCCCTTTCACTGTACTCGTTTTATATAATTAGTAATCGTAATGATCATTAGTGAAGTATAAGGAACATCGTGAAAGACACATATTTCTTCCCCAAATTATTTGTATGATAATATTGCAGAAAAGAGAATATTTAAGAATTGCATTTAGTTCAGATTTCAAGACAAGGAGGACAATATTTACAATACTCATAAACATATTTTCTCCAATTTGTCATGCAGGGCCAGCTTTAGGTGGATTTGGCCCAATCGGACCCTGCACTCATAGGGGCCCCACACATTAGAAATTTTAAAAAATATATCTATAGAGAAAAAGTAATTTTAAAACGATGAAAGAAAATTTTAAGTTCAGTGTCACATAAAACTTGTTTAAAAGTTTTTTCCCAAATGCAGTACTCACAAGGGGCCCATAGCATAAATCCGTGGGGGGGGGCATCCAAAATGATTCAAATTGGGCCCTGCATTTGCTAAGGCCATTCCTGTTCTCATGCTATGTTGAAAGGTAATGAATTAAACTATGATGTTTTTCAAATGGGGGAGGCTCTTAAACTTTGATATTTTGGTCTTGTTTTTAGAGGGATAATGCTAAGTCGCATAATTACTCTTTAAGTTGACATTTTCAAAGTTTTTCAAAATTTATTGCAAATATATTTGAGGATTTCATTTAAATTAATGGCACAATTTGGATATTACAAAATTGTACTATAATATGACTTTTCAGAATATGGACAATGAATTAATAAACATAAAGGTCTTTATTTAAGTGGCATTATTTCTTTACATCTGTTGAGTACAGAATCAAAGCTTTCTGTAGAAAAAAAGGTTTTCATATGGAATTAAAAAATGTTTGAGGTTTGCCTTTTTAGCTCCACTCGTTACAAACCAGAAGAGCTTATGAGATCACTTGTTGTCCATCATCTGTTTTCCAACTGTCCATTAGCACAAGTTTGTCATTGCTACTTCTCCTAAACTACTTGGAGGATTGCCAAGAAGCTTTGCACACACATTCATCCCTAGGTCTAGTTGGTTCAGAATAAAAATGGTGCTCCTCAATCATCGAATATGGCCTCCATAGCAGCCACCTTGAAAATCGTGTTATCTGTACTCTTCCTCAACAGCAAATCATTTGATAAGGGGTTCTCACATCTTACTCTGGCAGTTAGTTTTAGATGAAAATGCTGCTGTTAGGACATGTGAAATTCCCACCACAGTGGTCATATTGTAACTATGATTATAACTATTTGACTTGTATGGATGGCCATATTTAACAAGGTGCTTGCTAAAAGACATCTTATAAAGCCTAGTTAAGCCTAATTTAAACGTTGTCAACCTGAAATCCAGTATTGCCGATACGGCAGCCATCTTGAAGATCTTCTAATTGCTATCTTGTTATCAAAAATATTAGAGATGGTTTCAACACTCCATGGCTAAAAAGAAGAAATACTTTTATCTTGAATTCCTGTAATATCTTTTCAGACTGTATAGTGTTCACTGAACCCTTTTTTTAATTCAATCTCTTCAGAGTCGGGCACAAATGTAAACAGTGTTTGTAACCATTACCTTTATGCATATGCATCTTGTAGCATGTTGTGGCCTGTGTTTGTGTGTGCATGCATAGTGTATGTAGGGGTATATATATATCTATATATGAAAACGCTTTCCACCAGAAGGTTCTATAGAACACCAATAAAATGTGTTAAAATATACTGCATCCAGCTATTTAAGCACAAGAATAAGTCTCAGACCTTGGTCTCAATTTCAACAAATCATACATTTATTAAAGCCTAATTTTTGCATACTTGATCAAATATTTTTTTTTTGTAGGCATTTGAATAAAAGAAAACTCTGTCATGCTGATATATGAAAAAGATTTTGAGACATTCAGATCCAAAGTAACAGATCTATTCTATGCCTCAAATAGAATAATTTACAGCACATTAATTTGACGATTCTTTAGGTTGCAGTTTTTATATTTATCCTCTGATAAGCAGCTGTTATAAATAAATAAGTACATTGTTATTACAATTTTATAGGTCATGACACAACGAGCTCAGCAATTTACTGGGGAATTTATGCTCTTGGGAAATACCCTGTGGCACAAGAGAAAGTGTACGAAGAAATTACAGGTATCATGGGAGAAAAGACATCTCTCGATTGGTAAGAAAGTATGGTCTCTTTTGTCACTTTTGTCTCTACACCTCGAAAGTAAAATAGTAAAAAGATTACATTAATAAAATGAAAAATTGATGAAATGTAATGTCTTAAAAAACAAAATAGTTTCAAATGGAAACCTGTCTTGAAAATAATCTGTAGAATATCTGCAGCATTCCGATCTCAAAATGCAACAAGTTTAAGAAATTTCACACAAGCGGCAATAATTTTTACCTAGGGAGATACACATATCTTTTAAGAAGCGATGCAGATGTTCTGAACAATATCAGGAAATTTAGTTGTAAAATTGTGTGTCAATGAAAATACAGCAAGCAATTTCTTCTTCAGTTTTACATTATATGCATTTTTTAATAATTATTTGTATCATGTGCTGTCAGCCACTTCAGTAGACATTTTTAAGAAAATCTTGATACTTTCACATAAAAGTACAGTTTCATCAGCCTCCATCAAAAATGAGCCTGACAAAATTGCAAATGTAAGTAAACTATGGCTAATTTATGAATTTTTAGAGTATACTGTACTTTTAATCATTGTATGGATATAAGTACGTATAGCTGTATATAAATTGTATGGAAGGATTAATGCACTTATGTATGCATGTAGATAAGGAGGACAGACAGACATACATTGGTCACATGACCCTCAGACAAGTTTAGTAATGCAGAATGAAGCTGAAAATATGTCACAAAATTCCATTCAAAACGTTAGTAAATATTAGTTTTAGTTTCAGACTGCTTATTATACTAACTCTTCTGGTAGTGACTGACTGCCTCCCCCCATGCAAAATAATCCTGTGGGTGCCCATGTGCATAAGCTCTCTTCTTGTCATTACAATATCTACTGGTGTTTATTAACAAATGGACAAAGGACTTCACAGACCACACCTTTAAATATTATCACTAATTAGTTCTCCTTATTAAGTTCGTCACCGTAACAAAACACCATGTGCATTTTAAAATTAGTTTTGAAGACCTTTGATGTTTTCTTATCCAACAAAAATTACTTCTCAGTACACACTAAAGTGAAGACCACAGACCATTGGTCAAATAGTCTAATTGTTTCATTATAGTCATACAGACATAAAATATAAAAACCTAGTCATTTTTTATCGTAAATATGAAAGTTATTGACTCCATTAAATTGATTCTTATATATACATATACTATCTTTTAAGTACTTGTCCTGTTTTGACATTGATATAATTAACATTTTATTGCAAATCTATTCTATGATATACCCCACTGTTATCTTTATTGGCGAGTTAGAATAACAAGTAATGCGTATGATTGCTTGTCCTTATAACATCTGCTGTATGGACAACGACTTCAATAATACAGTGACAAATTTTCATTTCCATAAAGAGAGCCTACTGGCAGCCTCACTGATTTGACCTCTTCTGTCCATTCTTGCACTCAATCTGGTTTCAACTGGAATAACACAAAGGCTAAGCATGTTTAATTACCATGTAAATAACACTGCATAGCTATGTGGCTGTTGTGATAATGTACATTGTAATTAAATCAAGAATGAATTTTTGATTTAGCGGTGTTTATTGGTAATGGAATATTGTAGGGTCATAATACATGAGGATTATCACAATCGTCAGGTAACAGTCTTTTTTTCTTCTTCTCTTTGCAAATGCTACAAATAAAAACCACCCTGAATAAATACAGTCTTGTACACTGACAAAATTTTGATTCATCTCTCTCACACACACACATATGCGTTTGCACGCATTAACTAATAACAGATTTCAAATTCTTTATTTTTTATTGCAATTTGATAATGAGTTTATTGTTAATGTAAAAATACAAGTTGCACTTAATTTTTTGACAATGTGGTCTCATATCATTGCGTACAATTTACCAATACATAATACCCGTAACTAATACATGTTAAAACTATTTTAATCATTTTGCCAACATTACATAACATAACAGCTGCATATATTCTAAATGCAGACGAGCTTGCACACCGAGACATAATCCTTTCTCTCTCTCTCTATCATAAAAGCAAAAATTTTGGAGTACTTTTATTTTTATTGTAATTAGATTCTTGAGTTGAGATCATAATGAGACAGAAAATATACATTTACTTCGTACGTTTGTACCGTTAGGTTGTTGAGTAGCGTTTGTTCCGTAGAACTTGTTTAGGTAAGATCCCTTTGGTTTTCATACACGGTCAGTACCACCAAATGGTAATCATTTATTTTACATATAATTTTCTTACACTGAAATTAATAATTATTTTTTCGTGTACGAAAAATAACACGAAATATGGTATATATCAAGAGAGATATATGGGAAAAAATTTAATGGTAAATGCAAAAGGTCATTAATCATGCCTATTGCAAAATACCACTGTGTATTCTTTTTTACCAGGGAAGACTTGCCACAACTACAGTACCTGAACATGGTGATCAAGGAAAACATGCGGATGTTCAGCACGGTACCTGCTATTTCACGGCAGTTAGATGTTCCCACTGTGGTGGAGGGGATCGAGCTCCCAGCTGGGTCTCGTATTGATATCAATATGGACACCGTCAACCATCGTTCAGATATATGGCAAGACCCTATGGTAAGGGGGAGATGGGGAAAGGGAAGTGTTAGATTCCCAGCTTTTATTGATAGGGATTGAGCTACCCACAGAACCCCATGTTAAGGTATTAAGCCATCACATGGTACTTGCACGGGCGAGAACTTTTTGGTGAGGAGGGTATGATTTTGGACAGAAGAGGACAAAAAGGAAGAGGAAGAGGGTGTTGGAGGTATATATTTTGTTTTGGGGAGGGGTAAATGTGGTGACCAAGGCAAGCCACTAAGTTGGAGAAAATCGGCTGTGGTCAGGCCTGGAGAGGGTTGGACTGTCCTAGACACACCCCACAAAAAATGACAACCATTACTCATCCCATACCGGCTCAGTCGTCGCCGAGTTCAACAAGGGCTGCGCCTTCCGTCATGCACCAGGGTGGAGGTAGAAAGTATATGACTGGTGCTCAGAGCAGCAAGATTCATGTCAGGAACATCACCACTGGCACCTGGAAATATGAGAACACTGAGAGCAACAGGAAAGTTTGAGGAACTTACATATGAAATGAATAGATTCTGTTTGAACATCCTAGGACTCTGTGAGATACGATGGAAGAACATTGGAGAAACAACTACCTTGGAAGGACACAAACTGTACTTCATTGGTAGAGAAGACAAACATGAGCAGGGAGTTGGGCTCCTTGTACACAAGAACAGCGTGAGTAATGTCATGGGATGTTGGCCAGTCTCCAGCAGGCTGGTTATCATCCACCTCAGGGCAACTCTGTTCAACATCACCATAATACAGTCATATGCCCCAACATCAGACTATGGTAACACAGATGTGGAAGACTTCTATGACCATCTACAAGAAGTTGTGGACAAACACCAGAGAAAGATATTCTGGTTGTGCAAGGCTAATCAATTGCCAAGATAGGCAAGGATGCTTGCATGAACTGGAAAGGAACATGTGGGTGCTGCTGCAATGCACAGATGAATGAGAGAGGACTGAGGATCCTGGAATTTGCTAGTTACAACGACCTTATGCTGGCAAACACCTTCTGCCAACACAAAGTATCCAGAAGATGGACATGGCACAGCCCAAGCAGAGACCATCACAGTCATATCGACTACATCATGGTGAAGAGGCACATACAGTCAAGTCTAAACATCGCCAAGACTCAAAGCTTTCCTTGAATGTACATAGGAAGTGACCTTGATCTGGTGATGATGACCTTCAGGCTACATCTAAAGAAGGTCAAGAAAGAGAGCCACACAAGAATAAAGTTTGATCTGAGAAACTGAAGGATCCCGAAGTAGCAGAAGCCTTCCAGGCAATGATTGGTGGGAAATTTGCACCACTCACCATCCTTGATGCTGACAATACAGACATGGACATGTTGATCATCACCTTCAATACAGCAATGACCGAAACAGTCAGCGAGATCCTTGGTAGACATTGGCCAGTCAAGAAGCCCTGGGTCACGGCTGAGGTCCTAAATCTGTGTGACAAGAGGAGGGAACTGAAAAAGAAAAAGAATGATACAGAAGGGGCAGAACAGTACAAGGCGGTCAACTGGGAAGTCAAGAAAAGCATGAAAAAAGCAAAAGAGAACTGGATAGAAGAACAGTCCAAAGACATTGAGGGAAACTTGAAAAGGAATGACAGCAGGAAAGCATACCAACTGGTCCAAGTTCTAACAAGCACAAAACCACAACGGGCTACCTCCTTACAGGACAAAGCTGGAAACTGCCTCATAGAAGAAAAATATATTCTGAAAAGATGGACAGAGTACTGCTCAGAACTTTATAACCACTGAGCCACAATAGATCCAGAGGTACTGAATATCCCTCCAGCAACTAACAATGACAATCACCCTATCCTACATGAAGAAGTAGAAGCCGCAGTGAGATTGCTGAAAAAGAGGAAGTCAGCAGGAGTGGACAACATCCCAGCAGAACTGATCCAAGCTGGGGGAGAAGCAATGATTAGCACCCTCACAAACATCTGCAACGAGATCTGGAAAACAGGAGTATGGCCATTGCCGTGGACCCAATCACTGATCATCACCCTCTCCAAGAAAGGCAACTTGCAACAGTGTCAAAACCACTGTACAATCAGTCTTATAAGACTTCCAAGCAAAGTCTTGTCGAGGATAGTGCTGAACAGACTAAAGCGACTGGTTAAAAAGATTATTGCAGAGGAGCTGGCAGGTTTCAGAGCAGGGCGCAACCTCAGGATATTGTGTGAGAAGTACCTCCATCACCAGCAAGATTTGTACCATGTCTTCTTGGATTTCAAGAAGGCATTTGACAGGGTAGGGCATGCAGCCTGGTGTGCAACCATGAGACTGTATGACATCAATGCCAACCTCATCACAGTAATAGAGTACCTCTATGCCAAGGCCACCAGTGCAGTATACTTCACTGGCAGCATAGGGGACTGGTTCAGAACGACAGAGTCAGACAAGGCTGTTTTCTCTCTCCCACACTATATTTTCTGGAGAGAATCATGGCTGATGTACTTGAAAAGCATGAAGGGCTGGTCAGCATGGGAGGCAGATTGTTACATTTTGCCAACGACATTGATGGACTAGCAGGAAATGAGCAAAAATTACTAGCTTAGTAGAGAGAGCCTCGACAAAACCTCTGCAGCCTACGGCATGAAAATCAGTGCAAAGAAGACCGTGCAGAGAAGACCAAAGTCATGACCAACAACACAAAGGGTATCAACACTGACATCAGGGTCCAAGGTATGAAGTTAGAAATAGTCCACAGCGTCAACTGTTTGGGGGCAATTGTATCAGATGAAGGATCAAAGCCTGAAGTACTCTCCAGGATTGCACAGACAACAGCAGCACTGACAAAACAGAAGTCCATCTGGAATAACAAGAACATCACACTCATTTCAAAAGTCAGACTGATGCACTCACTGGTGATCTCTATATTTCTCTACGCCTGTGAATCATGGACCATAACAGCTGACTTAGAGAAAAGGATACAGGCGACAGAGATATGTTTTCAAAAGATCCTCTGCATCATATACAAAGACCATGTCACCAATGAAGAAATACGGCAAAGGATCAGGCAAGCCATTGGGCCTCATGAAGACCTCCTGATCACAGTGAAAAACAAACTGCAGTGGTATTGGCATGTCTCATGATCATCAGGACTTGCCAAGACAATCATGCAAGGTACTGTACAATGAAGAAGAAAGAGAGGCAGGCAGAGAAAGAGGTGGGAAGATAACGTTCGAGAGTGGACAGGCTTGACATTGAGCGACTCACTGAGAAAGACAGAAAATCAAGAGGAATGGAGGAAGCTGGTTGTGTTGCCCCAACAGTCTACCAGAATATGGGACTGATGATGATGATGATGATAATGATGAAATATGGTGTACTTTTCTTTAGTTCATTTTGCTGGGAAAGTGCTTTGTCACAAACATAGATTTTATTTTCTCCATAATATGCTACTTAAATGGTTTAATAAAATAATCACCATTTCAGTCAACAACATTTTTGTGTTCCATCTGCATTAACATTATAGATAGTGTCATTGGTCAGTTGTTCTACTTTAATGTCCTTTTTGACATGGCATTTCACTGAGAAAAAAACCCAAAACCCCAAAAGAAACTAAAACAAGTACAATAAATAATATTGCACTTGATTGCATTGAAATTGTCAGAAATAAAAACTGAATATATTTCAACTCCAGCTATATAAACTTAAAAACATATATAATAAAGCAGCCAAGCATGCAAGAGAGGTTGAGTTTTAATTATGTAATATTGATATAAATACCTTTTACATGTATTTACAGGAGTATAAACCTGAAAGGTTCGAAGAAGCAAATATCGAAGATATATACAGCTACATTCCATTCTCCATGGGATCAAGGTACATTTGTCTGTATTTGTATACATACATGTGTTATTTGTGTGTGTTTATGCCAATGATTTTCTCTATTCCAAAACAAAAACATGTAATTTATCATTATCTGAAACAAAAAGACATGGTATGGGGTTATAGTGAAAGATTTGTAAAGTCTGCATGGATTTGTTTATTCAAAGAACAAGGCTTGACATCTAGATTAGACTGAAAGTGGGATACATTATAAATCTTTACACAGATGATGTTTGATGACATATTTTCTTGTTAGCTGCTACACTAGGTTTAACGCCAAGTCTACATGTATTAGGGTTTAACATTCCATGTGTATTATGGATTAACACCTGTCTCTAGTGCCGATGAAAGTAAATGGGTAGGTATGCATTAAGGTTTAACGCCATGTCTGATCAATACTTTCTGTATGGTGCCAATTTAAAGGAAAGTTAAGAAATGTAAATTTAAAGAATTGCAAACGATTTTAGGAAGACAGATCTTTCCATATAAATGTTAACATGAAATACTGCAAGGTTAAATACACCGATGCTAAAAGTATGTAAAAGTTTGTAAAATGAAAGATAAAATTTCGAGTCAAAATTTGTCATTGGCCATGTACCCTCAAAAGTCCCAACTTTATCTGACTGGGGATTGTCATAAAGTTTCCTGTATTAACAAAAATAAGAAAATAAGAAACAAACTTTGTTCTCACAGGGTGGCAGTTAATACGCTTGAGATGAATCTGTTTGAGTTGAGGAGGCAGTAATGGGTAAGGTACCAGTTTCCCATATGCTATCGACCCTGGAATCTGGTCAGGATGCCTTATGACTGCATAATTAACATTCAATTATATATAAAAAGTGGGAAAAATAAAAACTTAAAATAAACGAAAACAAAAACGTTGCTATAATGTCACACATGAACTGCGTCCATCCACAATTACCAAACAAGCAAGCAAACTAAAACAGTAAGAAATGAACAGGGATAAGGTGAGGTATTTTAAATACTCATACAGTAGTCCCCCTCTTGAATGGCCACCCGCTTCTTACGGCCAGAATCTGTTGGCACCGACGAGTTTGTGTTCAAAAGTACCCCTCACGAAAGGCCACCTGGCTAACGTGACCAGCATATTAGTGCAATAATATAGTGCAATAATATAAAATTTACCCCTCACAAGCAGCCGCATTTTATTTTAATATGTATCCAGAACCAGTATTTTATTCATAACGTGTGTTGAGTAATCCGATTTCTGTTTCCCAATGTCAGGTTTTCGTTACTGAAAGAAGTGTTGATTAATGTACATGTACCACTAAGGTTAATATAATATCATTTACGCCTCATGAGAAGCCACATTTATTCCATAAAGCCAAGAAAGACTCAAATTTTAATCCATACAAAAGGGTAAGTACATGTAATCCAATTAGACATACTGCTGTGTTATCATAAGATGTCCAGTTTAGTCACTATTATAATTGTTAAGATTACAATTATTGAACAGTAGTAACAGCTGAGAAGTGGCAGCATTGATGTACATACACAAGTCAGCAGTAAAATGGTTTGATAGCCTTTATGGCTTCCCTTAGTAAGATGTTGAGCTTGTTCACTTTGATAATTAATGGCTACTGACAATAACTCAAAATTACAAATCCTAACAGCCGTGAGGTCAAATCTGCGTGGTGTTAATGCTACATATCGTAGCCTATCGAATCACTTAGTGTAAAGAAATGTATAAAAACAATAGGGTACCAGACTGCGACTAACGAGTCACGTGACAAGATCAGATCAACATGTCATCAAGGAAAAGAAAAATTCTCAGTTTAGAAGAGAAAGTGAAAGTAATTCAACTGACCGAGGGGGGGGGGGGTCGAGGATACTTGCAGAAAACTAATGTCGGAAACACTCAGATAAACAATATCGTGAAAGATAAGGAAACAATTCTGCAGAAGTGGGAAGGTGAAATGGATGGCGAAAGGAAGATTGTTTGAGCCAGGAGATGTTTGTATCCTGATTTGAATGACAAGAAAAAGCAACAATTTTGTCAGTTGAATTGGGATATGATGACTTTACCGCAAGTAACGGATGGTTGACCAGATTTCAAGTGCAACACAATGTTAAGTGTTCTGTCCTTAGTGGAGAATCAGCTGATGTTAATAATAAAGTCATTGAAGATTGGAACAAAAGACTAAACGATATGTGCAGGGGATATGACTGCAAGGATATTTTTAATTGTGATGAGACTGGTTTGTTTTTTAGACTGTTGCCAACAAAGTGACAGATGATGTGATCTGTAACATACTTATAGTTTTAAAACTATATCTATGGTTATTCATAACATTCTTTTGAAAATGATGAAACAGTTTGTTTTACATTTATTTCACAACATGCATGTGATTTTTTAATGAAAATATTAAATGTTTTAGAATTAAATATACTTGTGACTTCGTAAGTATTTACTATTCGCATTTGTCATTCCCCTCTAGAAAGGCCACCCTCATTATAAGGCCACTTCCCTGTTGCATTAGGGGTGGCCTTATAAGAGGGGGACTACTGTATATAATAGAAATATGATGGAGAAATCAAGCATTAAAAAGCAATATTTTAGTGTTCATTTTTCCCCCAATATTATTTCAGAAACTGCATAGGGAAGAACTTTGCTTTGAACGAACAGAGGGTGGTTCTTGCTCGCATCGTGCAGAGGTATGGAGATACATTTTTCAACTACAAATGAAACTTTAGATTTAAAACATCATACCGTCTGCCAAAATGTTTGAGAAAGGGAGCATTTAGGATTTTGGTTGTCCATTTGTTACTTATTTTAACATATACTCTCCTTCTCTCAGTATCACTCCAGCCTTTGGGATGGGGCCACAGCATCGATATAATACATGTATTGGAAACAAATTTAAATTTGCTTATTTTCATTTATATTGTCGTAATCCTTCACCTGATTCATGGCATTTTTGGCATATAATGCCATTATATATTCCTCCTTTTTGAGCACTACTCCTCTCCCTTGGGACTGCCCCTGGGTGGGACCAGAGGACCAGAACTATGATGGTACTCATTTTGGTTGAAGTTGTTGTTTCATTACTTATGTTTCCACAACCCTTTTATGACTTTCCTTTATATTTGGAATATTATGCCATCTGATTCATTTTCTCAAAGTATCGTATATAATTGCATATAAGCCAAATAATTTAGGAAAATATAAAGCCCTGGAAGAAGAGGGGGTTGGCTTATCTGCGGCCATTGTCTAAACTTAACAGTTTTTAAGTCTTTTTGTTGACTACTGTAATGGCTGTAAATCTTGGGACATGAAAAAAATTTGTTCCATGTCCTAAGATATATGCATGTAAAAAATCATTTTCAGTGTCCCGACACTTATTTAACTGTTACAAATTATGGTGTGACCCCACTATAGCGTGCTCCATTATAATGCGAATTCGGATATAACACGGTCGTGGTGTGGCTCCCAGAATTTTATATACATGCATTTTTCTCGCACACGAAAAAACAATAATCTCAAAAGTATGCAGAAAATGTTAAACATTTATTGTCATTTGGGGGAAGAGATCGCGCATGAATAATACAAGACGATCATGGAGTGGCTTCTGAAATTTCATATGTATTTTTCTAGTACACAAAAAGAAGTTTTTTCTTCTTTAAAGTATGAAAAATAAAGTGTAAAATGTTTATTCTAGGATCGCGTAGGGCTTAGCCAACATCGCAAACTGTGATTTTATTTTCCTAATTGGCAGCAAACATATAACATTGGTGATTTTTGTTATTGGCAACATTGTTGTCTGTTTAAACTTTTATATATAACCATTGGTTTGGAGTGGAGAAATTCAGAGGCCCCATGAAAGGAAGTCGCAAACCTGATACAAAATGCACTGAAATTTATCTGTTGTTACATAAACAATTTCTTTGTCCATATTGACAAGTCATCTTATCAGTGCGTTGTTATATCATAATCCGCTTATGTTGACATTGAGCATGAGTAGTTATGTTGTGAGATATCCGCTTTTGTTGTTGACATTTCTGGTAGCAGAGATCATCCTGACGAGGCATTATCTTGTAATCTATCTTTCATCAGAGTTTCGGCCGCTTGCTAGTAATTAACATATTTACATAGTCTGACATTTGTGTGTGGATAGTAAGTAAAATTCCTCTTATTTCCACTCAGAATTAAATCTTTCAGAATACCCACATATTATGTACTAATCCTTGTCATCAGACCAGAACACCTGTGTCTGGAGCATGTTTACTGTGCCATGAAAGTTTCCTTTTTGCAGGGAAAAGTTTGTGCTTATGAATGCTACAAACATTGGCTTAAAACGCAAACTAACTTTTACCTACTTGGTATGTACTGAAAAGTAAATGTTCTTCATCATTTGTTATGTGATTGTGCTATGTTTATCCACTGAATTCAAACCTATATGACCTGTGACAAAATTATTGAAATATTTTAAATCTGTGTGGATTTTTTCGATGGAATTACTTGTATTGTGGATTCAATGCATGTGATGAGATTTGCGGGTGAGTATATGGTGTTGATACTCTATTCATGCTATACATAAGACATGTATATAAAAACAGTATACACATATATGTAGCAGTCCTTGGTTCTCTGAATAAAAATATATATACCTTATCTGTTTTCACTACAGGTGTATTTCACATTTAATGTGCATCGATTTAAGATGGTAACTGTGCCAATGAAGCACATATTACCTATCCCCCCCACCCAGCAAATTTGTTGGGGTACATGCATCATTTTCTTCAGCTAACTGACCTGGTTGCTTATAACACGGTTCGGTCTATTACACAGTCGGTTTCAATGGCTCCCATCTACTGTGTTTTAGTGGGGTCACACTGTACCATGATTGATTTTGTGATTATTTTGCATGTGCATATTTTCTGATTTCTCCATGCGAAATTAAATAAAGGTAAAAAAATACAGACTTCATTATTCGCGGGCCTGTTGAGTTTACCCAGGAGACCAGGCTGAACTATAATGTACAGTAACTTACACAGTGTAAAGCATGCATAGCATCACTTAAATCCTTATTTATTCCCAAACATATTAGATGCAGATTTGGCTTTATTCATTGTTTCAACCAAATTGCATTCTTCCACATAACATTTCAGCTAGTCCTTAACAGCTGTTTCATTTATGTTGAATCATGTGCTCACAGATTACTCATTTTTAAAGATACAAGTGATCCTACAAACTGAGGTAATATTTATGGAAAGGTATGCTACAAACTGAGGTAATATTTATGGAAAGGTATGCACGTTCAATTTACAAGGCACATAACCAGTATAACTTACATGTTCACAAAGAGTGGTAATAATAAAGGCTAAAATATTCTCATAATCATCTAAGATCATCATCAATCAACTTTAGTATTGTGTTATGGCTAAACAAATTCATAACTATCCACATAATGGAAAGCTTGATGTTTCGGAGTCTCCTTTGTTGATAGTTGGCCTGAGTTGTCTTTCATTTTCCAACAGCAATACAGACCACTTAATCATTAAAACCTTGAAACTGGCGTGTGTTAAGAGGGAATTTTGACCAGCAACTATACCAGTACAATGATGTGTAATTGCCTTTCATTCCATAATATTAGCTCAATTACCATAATTTTGTAAAAGGGATGTAAGGCATACCTGTAAACTTTTCAAAATCCAAGTAGGGAGACTGAATACAAAAAATATGGAGATTGGTTTTTTTTGTGGCATTTTTAAAATCTTGGTTTCACTAAATATTGACCAATCTTCCGGGTCCAATATGTGTGAAATTTGCAAAGGATGCACTGTTTTTCCCTGTGATTCCCCTTACTGTCCTCCAGGACATGCCCTGTTTTCATATTCTGGTCAGCTTTGGCCAAACTACACAATAGCTAAAGGTTAGTCTTAAAAAAACAAGCAAGAAAGCCAGTGCAACTAATTAGAAGTTAATCCCGCTTATTGATGCAACTATTATGTGAAAAAGACTGGCCCTCAATCATAATTCAAAGAAACCATGTTCTACACTACTGTGTGTTATGCAAGCACCAACAATTGATTGGCAAATAAAAGATTCCCAATTTTATTGAACTAAAGCCTTTTGATTCTGTCCCTGGATGAAGTCTCTCAGTAGCAATCATTCCTATTGATTTTTGGCCCTGGATGGGGTTTGTCAGTACCACTAATTCCTCTAGATTTTGACCCTGGATGGGTCTATGAGGTCAATAATTATTAAAGGGACAACTGTTTTGTTTAAATGTTTTTCTTTTACTTGTGTCCAATTCACTTCATGTTTGGAATCATACACTTTGCCTCATGGAATATACCACTCCAACCCCTAAGGCAAGTTGCTGGGTGGGATTTGTAAAAAAATTTTTTTTTATGTTTTATAATTTCATGGTGTTTGTTTTTTGTAATCGTATCATTATACATGTTTTTTATGTTATAGATGTTGTCTAATGTTGTAAAGCGCTTAGAGCTTCTAAAGATTAGGTGCTATACAAAGTCCTCATTATTATTATTATTATTATTATTATTATTATTATTATTAATTATAAGATCAGTATATTGGATGCCTTTTGGTTAAAATTTTGATTATATTTCTCATGCCTTAATTAACCTTTATGTACAATTCATTACAAACCTGGAATATTACCTGTATGATCCTGTGTCACCTTTTGTCCCAAAACTGTGTTGTCTCTTGGGTTACATTCCTAGATGTGGCCTTGGGGTCAAAAAGTAGACCACCCATTTCTTGTTTTTTTTCTTCTTATTTTTTAAAGTAAATAAGATTTCACATAATTCACTTATGCTTATCATAGTTTGGATATTATATGATCCCATCCTTCCCTCTTTCCATAGGGTCATGGATGGTTGAGTGGTCAATGGCCATCGATAGCTGAATGGTCTGTGGCCATGGATGGCTGAGTAGTCTAAGGCCACGGACGGCTGAATGGTCTATGGCCATGGATGGCTGAGTGGTCTAAGGCCAGGGATGTCTGAGTGGTCTATGGCCATGGATGGCTGAATAGTCTAAGGTCATGGATGGCTAAGTGGTCTTTGGCCATGGATGGCTGAGTAGTCTAAGGTCATGGATGGCTGAGTGGTCTAAGGCCAGGGATGTCTGAGTGGTCTATGGCCATGGATGGCTGAATAGTCTAAGGTCATGGATGGCTAAGTGGTCTTTGGCCATGGATGGCTGAGTAGTCTAAGGTCATGGATGGCTGAGTGGTCTAAGGCCATGGATGGCTGAGTGGTCTAAGGCCATGGATGGCTGAGTAGTCTAAGGTTGTGCATGGCTGAGTGGTCTATGGTCATGGATGGCTGAGTGGTCTATGGGCATGGATGGTTGAATGGTCTATGGCCATGGATGGCTGAGTAGTCTAAGGTCATGGATGGCTGAGTGGTCTAAGGCCACGGATGGCTGAGTAGTCTAAGGTTGTGCATGGCTGAGTGGTCTATGGTCATGGATGGCTGAGTGGCCTATGGGCATGGATGGTTGAATGGTCTATGGCCATGGATGGCTGAGTGGTCTAAGGCCAGGGATGGTTGAGTGGTCTAATGCCAGGGATGGCTGAGTGGTCTAAGGCCAGGGATAGTTGAGTGGTCTAATGCCAGGGATGGCTGAGTGGTCTAAGGCCAGGGATGGCTGAGTGGTCTAAGGCACACGCGTTTACAGATCACTCACATCTCACCTCAGTCCATGTGGGTTTGAGTCTTGGCTCAGCCAAAGTCGATATTTGAGAAAGCTTGCGAGTAGCTTCCCATGGGTCGTTTTGTTGTTTCCAGGATCTTTTCAGGTTTTTCCTCCACAAGATATACTGATTGTCATGTATAACCTAACAAGTGCAGAAAATGGCATTAAATCCAGAAAGCAAACCAAACCCTCTTTCCAAAAATCACCTTTGCCTCATGCTTATGTCCTAGGTTGAGCAATATAGTCAAGAAGTAGGACAACAATTGTGTATCCTATTCATTTAAAAAAAATATGATTACATATTTTTTCATATCACCTTGTACCAATTTTGCTCTTGGTCTCTCTCTTTGAATGGGAGAGGTGGAAAAAATATGATAATTTGCTGCTTACAGTTGTTCTTTTTTGCATCTGATTTACACATATATAAAGACATCATATTCTTCCCTTATACCTGTAGCATTCATTCCCTATGGTCCTGCCCATGGGGAATAAAGGTAATGCCCATGGGGACTGAGGGTCATGACCATGGTCCTGTAGGACTCAAGATCATGCGCACAGCCATAGAGACTAAGGATCCTTCCCATGTGCCATCAGGACTAAGGGTCATGGCCATGGGAACTAAGAGTCATGCCCATGGGGCCATAGGGACTAAGGGTCATGCCCATGAGCACTTAGGGTCAAATTACGTCCTTAGATTTTATTAATAGGTCATCTTGTGGGCATATCAAGTATTTTTAAAGCACAGTTTTTATTTCTGCATGATTAGATTCTAAACATTATTATTATTAATTGAGAGTTTATAATTTGTTATGATTCATTAAAGCAGATTCATATTTATTTATTTTATAGCCTTAGTCTGTTTGCAGAAATCAATAAACTTTGTTACTATTCATAACGCATGCAGTACTAATATCTTTATCATAACTTGTAACTCATACAGTACTAGTATCTGTATCATAACTCATACAGTACTAGTTTCTCTATCAGAACCAATACAGTGCTAGTATCTGTATCATAACCCATACAGTACTAGTATCTGTATCATAACCCATGCAGTACTAGTATCTGTATCAAAACCCATACAGTACTAGAATCTGTGTCATAATGCATATCCCATACAGTACTAGTATCTGTATCATATCTCATACAATGCTAGTATCTGTATCATAACTCAATCCATACAGTACTAGAATCTGTCATAATGCATAACTCATGAAGTATTAGTATCTGTATCATATCTCATAACCCATACAGCACAGTCTAGTATCTGTATCAAAATGCATAACCCATACTAGAATATCTGTCATAATACATACAGTACTAGTATCTGTATCATAATCCATACTAGAATATCTATCATAATCCATACAATACTAGTATCTGATCCATAACACATACAGTACTAGTATCTGTATCATAACCAATACATTACTAGTATCTGTATCATAACACACACAGTACTAGTATCTGTATCATAACTCAATCCATACAGTACTAGAATCTGTCATAATGCATAACCCATACAGTACTAGTATCTATATTATAATCCATAACCCATGCAGTACTAGCATCTGTATCATGACCTATCACCCATACAATACTAGCATATGTATCATAACCCATACAGTACTATTTCTCTATCATAATCCATAACACATACAGTACTAGTATCTGTATGATAACCCATACTGTACTAATATGTGTGTGATAACCCATAACCCATGCAGTACTAGCATTTGTATCAAAACCCATAACCCATAAACTACTAGTATCTGTATCATAACCCATACTAGAATATCTATCATAGCCCATACACTACTAGTATCTGTATCATGACCCATAACCCATACAGTACTAGTATTTTTTATCATAATCCATACAGTACTAGTATCTGTATCATAATCCATAACCCATACACTACTAGTAGCTGTATATCATAACCCATACAGTACTAGTATTTGTATCATAACCCATACAGTACTAGTATTTGTATCATAACCCATGCAGTACTAGTATTTGTATCATAACCCATACAGTACTAGTATTTTTATCATAATCCATACAGTACTAGTATCTGTATTGTGACCCATAACCCATACAGTACTAGTATCTATATCATAACCGATACAGTATTAGTATCTTTATCATATCCTATGCAGTACTAGTATTTTTATCATAATCCATACAGTACTAGTATCTGTATTGTGACCCATAACCCATGCAGTACTAGTATCTGTATTATAAGCCATGCAGTGCTAGTATCTGTATCATAACCCATAACACATATATTATATCTACATCATAACCCATAACCCATACAGTACTAGTATCTATATCATAACTGATACAGTACTAGTATCTATATCATTACCCATACAGTACTAGTATCTATATCATAACCCATACAGTACTAGTATCTGTATCATAAAATATACAGTGTTAGTATCTGTATCATAACTCATAACCTATAGAGTACTAGTATCTGTATCATACACCATAACCCATACAATATTGGTATGTGATCATTACCCATAAGCCATTTAGTACTAGTATCTGTATCATATCCCGTAACCCATGCAATACTAGTATCTGTATCAATACCCATAACCCATGAAAAGTTTTACACAAGCTGCTTTAACTTTTGCTCATTATTTTAGGTTCAAAATAAAAGTCGACCTGAGTCATAAAGTGGAGCGTTTTCCAGATTTGATAATGAAAGCAAAAACAGGGATTAAAGTTTTTCTGGAGGAGCGCACCAAGCAGTCGTGATCCATGCAGACCTGCTTGCCATTGTGTCCCTTTTTGATTCAAGGCATATTTAGTTTTGCAGAAATATGGTTTATGTTAATTACATGACTAAATATGTACCTGCTGAATATAAATTATTACAGAGCATTAGGAGTGTACCTATGAAAGAAATATCTGAGTTCATGAGGTGATTATTTGCTACATGTTTTGCTTTCTGTCAGTAGTATATTCATATACAACATTGATTACTGTTTTAATGTAATAAAAGACAACAAAGTTAACTGATTTGTATCTTACCATTCAGTTGCATATTTGAAGCTCATAACAGAATTTCAGTTTGCATGGTCACATTAAATAATACTGTTTGCTTGGTCACATTAAAGAAAATACAGATTGGTCATATTAAAGAATGCAGTTTGCTTGGTCACATTAAATAATACAGTTTGCTTATGATACAATATGCATATTTCTTTGGTCATATTAAATAATACCATTTCTTTGGTCATATTAAAAAATACCATTTCTTTGGTCACATTAAATAATACCATTTGCTTGGTCACATTAAATAATACCATTTGCTTGGTCACATTAAATAATACCATTTGCTTGGTCACATTAAATAATACAGTTTCCTTGGTCACATTAAATAATACTGTTTGCTTGGTCACATTAAATAATACAGCTTGCTTATGGTACAACTACAACATGCATATTTCTTTGGTCATATTTGAAAATTCTGTTTCCTTATGATGAAACATGCATATTTCTTTGATCCAATTGTTTGTGTGTTTGTGTGCTTGTAATTTGCATTTTTAATGAAGCTTTAAAAATTTTTCAGTCATATTGCTATGATATCTGCAATCTGGCAGTTTAAATTGATGTCAAGCACTGGGGCATCATGCCACAGACATGTAGCATGATGTCCCACCCAGTCACATTATCCTGGCACCAGGCCGACCAGTCCTAACACTAACCTCTTAATGCTCAGCATCCAGCAAGGCATCTGTTAGTACCATTTTTATATGTATTTGGTATGACTCAGCCTGGGTTCAAACCCACAACCTCCTGCATCTGAAGTGGACGCTCAAACCACCATTGGACTAGCATTGACTGCTCTGGTGGCCTAAGCTGTTAAAGCATCCTACATGGATGTGGGAGGTTGCAGGTTCCAACTCTGACCAAGTCATACCAAAGACATAAAAATGTTTTCTAGCAGCTGCCTGTTTAGGCTCCTAGTATTAAGAGGTTGGTGTTAGGACTGGTCGGCCTGGTGTCAGGATAATTTGACTGGGTGGGACATGAAGCTATTTGTCTATGGCATGATGCCTCAGTGCCACACTGCAGACAGCATTATGACTGGAAAATTGTTAAAGCATTGTAGAAAAATCCAGTTTCATTTATCTGTCTCCACTGGTGTGTGTGTTTGGATCAAGTACATTGCACATGCATGTAAGCCTGTACCAATGTAGTTATTTCACTGGTACATGTGTAATATCCTTGTACACAAAATCCTAAGAAATTTGGTAGTCAATCCAGTTTGATCAGGTGATGGGAATTGAACTTGCATCTTTTAGGTCATGTGCCCTATGCATTAATCTCTGAACCACCACATCTGTTTTGGGTGCTAATCTCAACGGTTTCCAAGTTGAGTCAAAGAGAGCAGGTTGGGGGGAAGGGGCCAACAAACCCAGCAATCCACACTCACTGCATGTATTACTCCCCTTATAATACTATGTAGGTGTACATAATTTAAGGGTAGGGCTATGAACCACTTCCAAGGTTATTAATTTCAAGTTGAGGTTGTGCATGATCATTGCGACAGCTCTGGTGTATACATTACTAAAACATTTTATGCAGAGAAAGTAATCCTAAATAAATGGTTTAGGAAAGAAGATAAATGACACCAAATTTAACCAAAAATGTAGCAGCCATGTGCTTATTTCTTTCCTTTTTGTGTTTTTTTCAATACAGTAAAACCTGTCATGAGCGACCTTTGCTATGAGCGACCACCTGTCATTTTCAACCACAATCGTAATGCACGGATCGATTTTACTATATAAATGCTCTGTTATGAACGACCACCTGCTGAACATGACCAGCGACCGCGATTTCTTGGCAAAATATGCATTTTGACACTGCTATGAACGACCGCATTGCCAAACAAACAAAACAGATTGACACCACTGACCTTAACTTAATCCTTTGTAAACACTAGAGCTCGGGATAAATGTAGTATGCAAACAAAGTGCACATTAAATAACACTATAGTTGAACAACCATATATTGAGATAAACACCTCTAACCATCATTTAATCCTTTGTAACAAAGACTGCATAAATAGTAAAGATTGCTCTAATAAAGTATTTAAAAAGAATTTGTCTTGCTACAGTACCAGTTTTGTAAAATTTACAACTCCAGCATATGGTGTCATTTGTAAACTGCAGTAAACCAGACTAAAGTACATGTCACTAACCACCATTGTAGTGCCGAAGTCATGTGAATAGCCAGTAAGAGTAACATCAAAGGGAGTAATGATGGATATACACAGTCAACAGCTGAGTAAAACATGTCAAGAAAGAAGTATAATGGATTTCTTAAAAAACAAGTGAATAAGTGTATAGAATAAGATATATACATCATATCTAACTGTTCATTTTTTGTACATATTAATGTGATGTTGAAATATAAATTTTATTCTCGTTGTTTGATAGATGTATATCTTGATTATATAAAGATATTTTGAGAGGAATGCATGCAATATTTAACAAGATTTATGAATAAAGGATATGATACATGTACAGTGAGTATGGGTATTATTTATTTTTCAACAATGCTAACTATTGACCCTGAAATCAGTCCATTTTCACACAACTCTTATGAGAGACCACCTGTCTTGAGAGACCACTTTTGGTTGGCAGAAGGGGCGGTCTCTCATAACAGGTTTTACTGTAGTTGCTTGAACTTGCATTTATGAGCTGACATGCACATTCGCATAAGGTAGCCAAAGATCTAAGCTTTGACAGGTTCAAGATTCCAAAGAGGTTCAGAACTAGAAAAGATGGGAGTGCAAACCCAGCAGTACACGTATTATATTATGACACAAAAATGGACATTGGTATGGGGAATATAACAAAGTTTCTGCATGTACTGACCTCAAGTAGTGTCCAATAAAAA
Source organism: Sinohyriopsis cumingii (assembly GCA_028554795.2). Taxonomy (NCBI): domain Eukaryota; kingdom Metazoa; phylum Mollusca; class Bivalvia; order Unionida; family Unionidae; genus Sinohyriopsis; species Sinohyriopsis cumingii. The sequence continues at coordinate 121,469,585 of CM068838.1, read as the reverse complement.
AACATACATAGAGCCACAAACACAAAAAATAATGCACATAGATGAACAAATATCTACATTTTTCAAAAAAGAAGCAACACTTTGCCAACTAAATGAAAGAATAAAAAGACAAAGTAATAAGAAATAACCACATGTTTAGAAATCAGCTTGTTTGTAAATAGGACTGACATGTTTGGCTGCAAGCAAACAGCACTCTACTACCTGGTGTGATTAGTTAGCTACATCATTTTACATCTAACTCGTCAATGGTAGGGAAAATAAACTGTCAGATATGGCATATAAAATGATGCGATTAAATGTTGGTTCTGATCTATATTAATACAAATTGATAACTGGTATAAAGCTAGTTCATAAAAAAGCCAATTTAACCTTAAATAACAATCTGATTGAAATCGAGATCATTTTATTATAAATAGATATGTCTCTCTGACACTACCAAATGTTCATTTTCTGCCAAGTTTGGAATACCTGGTCTTAATTTTTAGTAACCTGTAGAAATAAGCTTTGCATTACATATTAGGGACTGTAATTGTCAGAAATGGTATATTCTGAACGAAGTTTTTGACTTTCACAAGTAATTTAATTGGTTACTCCAAAGGTCAGCAGAGTATGACCTATTGTCAGTTTCCAAAAAGTCTCAGCTATGTCAGAGATCTTTATTTTAATCAAATTATGTCAAAGAAGATAAATTTACAATTTTAATGTTAAACGGAACTATTTTGAAACTGCCCTCATAGATCAATGCAAATGTTTATCTGCTTTATAATAATTGTCAGAATAATTTTTAAATACAAATGTATAAAATGGGCATCCACTTTGATGAATATTGCATAAAGGAAATTATACATACCTGTCTACATTTATGACGTCAAACCATACTTAATCTGTTAAAATTAGTTCGATGGTAACAAATTAAACATCATGATATACAATTGTCCCAAATGTCTGAATAATAATGTGTTGGGTGATGAATACAGTTACATGTACCTCTTTGTGTGTGAATTGTTCCAAATTTCTGAATAAAGTGTTGGGTAACAAATACAGTTAACTCTGAGTGTGATTGAGAAATATATGTCCGACTATTAAACAAATACAACTAAAATAACAGCTCAAATAACTGTAGATGAGCTTGAACATATTTGCTATTCCTCTAAGTATTACATGTGTAATATAAATGTATAAATAGAGTATTACATATGAAATATAAATGTATAAATAGAATATTATATGTGTAATATAAATGTATAAATAGAGTATTACATGTGTAATGTAAATGTATAAATAGAGTATTACATGTGTAATATAAATATATAAAGAGAGTATTACATGTGTAATGTAAATATATAGAGTATTACATGTGTAATATAAATATATAAATAGAGTATTACATGTGTAATGTAAATATATAAATAGAGTATTACATGTGTAATATAAATGTATAAATAGAGTATTACATGTGTAATATAATTGTATAAATAGAGTATTACATATGAAATATAAATGTATACATAATGCATTACATGTGTAATGTAACTGTATAAATAGAGTATTACATGTGTAATATAAATATATAAATAGAGTATTACATGTGTAATATAAATATATAAATAGAGTATTACATGTGTAATGTAAATGTATAAATAGAGTATTACATGTGTAATGTAAATGTATAAATAGAGTATTACATGTGTAATATAAATATATAAATAGAGTATTACATGTGTAATGTAAATGTATAAATAGAATATTACATGTGTAATATAAATGTCTACATAATGCATTACATGTGTAATGTAAATGTATAAATAGAGTATTACATGTGTAATGTAAATGTATAAATAGAGTATTACATGTGTAATGTAAATGTATAAATAGAGTATTACATGTGTAATGTAAATGTATAAAAAGAGTATTACATGTGTAATGTAAATGTATAAATAGAATATTATATGTGTAATATAAATGTATAAATAGAGTATTACATGTGTAATATAAATATATAAATAGAGTATTACATGTGTAATGTAAATGTATAAATAAAGCATTACATGTATAATATAGATATATAAATAGAATATTACTTGTGTAATGTAAATGTATAAATAAAACATTACATGTATAATATAAATATATAAATAGAATATTACTTGTGTAATGTAAATGTATACATAAAGCATTACATGTATAGTATAAATGTATAAATAGAATATTACAGGTGTAATATAAATGTATACATAATGCATTACATGTATGATATAAATGTATAAATAGAATATTACATGTGTAATATAAATGTATAAATAGAATATTACTTGTGTAGTGTAAATGTATAAATAAAGCATTACATGTATAATATAAATGTATAAATAGAATATTACATGTATAATATAAATGTATACATAGAATATTACATGCGTAATATAAATGTATAACTATAAATAAAGGATTACTTGTCATTTTTAATACACAAGGAAACAGATTAAGAAGATAAATGAGAGAGAGAGAGGGCACTGGATACTTAAACATCAAGAGGATAAAAGTATCCAAAGAAAAATGAATGCCACCTTTTAAATGCTTAATGTGATTTTGGTGATTTCTGTTTAAAAACTAATATCAATAATTTAAATGTGAAATCTGTTGCTATATTTCAGTTAATATACAATAAGGACACAGTCTGTTTAAATGTGAAATCTGTTGCTATATTTCAGTTAATATACAATAAGGACACAGTCTGTTTAAATGTGAAATCTGTTGCTATATTTCAGTTAATATACAATTGGGATACAATCTGTTTAAATGAGAAATCTGTTGCTATATTTCAGATAATATACAATAGGGACACAATCAGTTTAAATGTGAAATCTGTTGCTATATTTCAGCTAATATACAATAGGGACACAGACTGTTTAAATGTGAAATCTGTTGCTATATTTCAATTAATACACAATAGGGACACAGTCTGTTTAAATGTGAAATCTGTTGCTATATTTCAGTTAATATACAATAGGGACAAAATATGTTTAAATGAGAAATCTGTAAAGGTATTTTATTGTATTCTGGTGGGGCATTAAACAATAATTCTCTGTAAGCATTTTCTATTGTTATTACATGCTTTATTTTCTGATTTATATTATTCTGTATGTAGGATGCATATTCTGGATTGCATCTTTACATCTGTCAATATTTATTACTGAGTGTCTTAGATATGATGCAGTTTTGTTCATTGGATTCCATATGAGTGATTTTATGTGCATTTTTAATATTATGTTAGCATTCTTAATTGTGCCTTTCCAGCTCTAAATTTTCTCTTTCAAATTGACATTTCATTTTATAATACACTGTTAAAGGTCACTGGCCATACTTCAACATTTTCCTGTTTATATCAGATTTGCATTACATGATTAAAAATAGTTATACTTGCACAAAAAGAACAAAAATATTATCAAGTGTAAAGAAGAAATAATAATTTAATAACTTGAAATAGAAGTATACAACACTGTTACTTCCCCTTAGTTACAATTTTCCACCTATTGAGAATGCAACCGGAAATGACGTACATTTATCCCTACAAGACGAAGTATATGCTTCTTGTTGTCAAAAAATAAAACACTATAAACTATGGATAGGGAATATTTAGATGAAACTAATGAAAACTAATTTACTGTTCAGCCTTATATCGGTATGTGTGCACAACGCACTAGATTGTGTCGCTTTCAAAACTGTTCCATTGTTTCAATTTATTTTGAAAATTTCCATTAATACATGCAAAAATAATCAATCCTGGCTTCCCTGTGTCGGCAGACTTTATAGTTAAAAAAAGATGAAAGAAATTGACACACTTAAAGAATCCAAAGGAACCAAACTTAACTTCTTTTGTTGGCCGACTTCAGAAGAAAAAATTGGCACACTAAAAAGATACTTAAGTCAAATTTCCAGAGTTGGTTTGCATTGTAATAAAATAACCTATGTATTTGATATCCTATTGGTAAGTTTAAGCAATGAGTTTATTGCTCCCTGCCGGTTGTGTTTATCACCTGGGCTTCTATTTGTTTGCCATATGTAATCATAATTGATGTTTGCAGGGCAAATAGTATACACAATAATAACTTGCTTTAATAATACTTTTGTAACTCATGCTAGCAAAAAGATTATCATTTGCACTCACATTGAATGTAGTTTAAAATAGATTTTCATTATTTGCGAGATACAGACATATAGTTAACCTGGATACAATGAATCTGGGTCAGTTTGCAATAAGTAACTTATCATGCATAAATGGCAGGTGCCTTCAAGGAGTCGGGTGATACTTTCGTCTCATTTGCGATTTTGTTATTTGACATAAGTGATACACACTTCACTAAGGATGTATATGCAAGCCAGCATCCGCTACGTATACAGAGTTAGTGGATATATATTTTGTAAAAATAATTTTCGCATGATGAAAAAAGAAGGAATATATGATAACAATGCAAGGTTAATTTCTTTCATTTTATTTTCAAACAAGTGTATGTTTATCAATTTATTTTGTACTGTAAGTGTGTGTATGTGTGTGGAGGGGCACAAACTAAACACAAAATTATTTCCTTTCTAATTTGTATGGAATGATGGAGCAAATATGATTGACGATATTGACCAGTAATGACAGGCTTTCCATTTACGCATGCAAAAGCTTGAAAAATAAAAACAAACAATAAAATTAACTGGTAAGAGCTTCATATTGCAGCAACTAAATACTGTTAAAATACTCGTCATTAGTTTCACTCTCTCTCTCTCTCATATGTAATCTAGTATGTATTTTATGCAGCTGTGTTACAACGTGAAACCTAAAATTAAGTATATTTGTTATAATATCTCATGTACACTACCCTTAGCAAAATGTATATGTATTATGTAGAATATTATCTGTTATGTGTTTTTGTTTTATAAATGATTATAGATAATTTGACCGGAAGACTTAAATTGAGAATTTCATTGTGCAGATGCATACATTTTTTAGCATAAAAATGTATATAAATATTTTAATTAGAACAAGGAAGATATGTCAGTTTGTGTTTTCTCTCATAAATATGTCTGTTTTGTTCTGGAAGGATGACCATGAGACCCTTATCCTGGAATCTGTTTTGCATCTTAAGTCAACCTTATACCTAATGTTTTGTATAGAAATAGTCAGTGGGCTTTAAACTTTTGACATGTTAAATTGTGTTATTGTGACTCGTTTGGGCATAGATTTTATTTTCTTCACATTATTGGATTTTAAGTGATTATTTTCCCTGGAAATGCTAGTGCTCTAAATTAATTCTTGGGCAAGGAGATCTATCGAAATTTATACAGAATTAAAAAACTGGAATAATATTTTCTGTGATTCAACAAGAGACTGTTGACACTCCATCACTTCACAGGTTACAACAGATGTCATCTTCCATTTTGGATTTCATCAGGATTTGAACTCATTTTATTCAGGACTTTTAATTACTAGGACATTTTTTTCTCCTTGGATTATTTTTTGGATTTGATTCGTAAAACTAAGTTCTTTTTTTTCATTTTTCACTTGAAATTATAGGAAAATAAATTATTTGTTAAATTTTACAAAGCTTGTTGTCTTCACTTTTTTCTTGTTACTTTTTATAAGAGCCTAGACACATAACAAGAGATATATGAATTTTGGTTAAAATATTTCTAAAAACTTTGTTCTTTCAAATTTAAATTCCTCCAGTTTTTGAAATTTATTAAATCCCAAGTATTATTTCACATTTTAGAAATCTTTAGTGATATCAACAGGCTTTTTGTTTTACGGTAGAATCAAATGAAGATAATTTTTTAATTTTACCCAGGAGTGGTAGGCAGTTTTTAAATAGGAAGTACAGTTTAAAAAGTTTGAATTAGAGATAAGTTCAGGTTCAGATAGAAAATATACAAATGGAGAGAGAGAGGGAAGTAAGACAAATTCAGTTGCAGAACGAAAAACAAGATAGGCTAATGCAAATGCACAGAGAAAAGAAAGAAAGGAAATTTCAAATTAAATTATAAGAATTAGAGCTGGCAAGGAAAATCACTCTTCTACTTTTGATGCTTTAAGAAATATCAAGTTAGTACCCCCTTCTCTGGTAAAAGAAGTAGACAAATATTGTCTTCGTTTTGAAAAAAAATTGCTGAAATGAAGTGGCCAAGAGAGCATTGGACTCTACTATTACAATGTGTACTTACTGGTAAAGCTCGTGATATTTACATTTCACTGTCACTAGAGCAGAGTGCTGACTAAGATTTAGTTAAGGACTATGTCTTGAAAGGTTATGAGTTAGTCCCTGAGGCTTATCAACAAGGTTTTAGGAATTCTAGAAAATCAAAAGACCAGACCTGTGTCGAATTTGCATGGGAAAAGCACGACAATTTGATAGGTGATTCACTTCTAGAAAAAATGGTCAAGAGTATGAAAATCTCAGACGACTTGTATTACTTGAAGCGTTCAAGAACTGTCCATACTGACATTAAGAATTATCTTGATGAGCATAAGGTTGAAACCTTGGAAAATGCTGCTCACTGCTGACGAGTCTTTCTTAGCTCATAAAATTTATTTTGTAGGCAAGTCTTCAACTCGGCAGTTTTCTGGTAGAAATGTATTTCAGCCTAATACAAGCACTTGATTTCAATCTAGCACAACTTTTAGAAATCAAGCTTCTGATAAGCTTGATCAAAAATTCTTGTCTCTTCTTTCGTGTACCTATTGTAAGAAGAAAGGACACGTTATTTCTAGTTGCTACAAATTGAAAAATAAGCATCAGAATCAGGACAGACCAGTTCCAAATGCCCTTATTTCTAGGAGGTCAAGGTCTCGGTCATGATCATGTATTGAAAGCAATACATTTGTGGGATCTAATAAACCCCAGTCTGATTTTATTATAGTGAATTATGAAGCATTCATATTGAAGGGTTCTATATCACTCTTGTGTGATTCGGCCAATCCCATCCCTATTAAAATTTTAAAGGACAGGATATTATCAGTCTTTTATTATAAGGTATGTTGTCTTTTACGGAGAAATCTTCTTCCAATGAGTGTTTTTATTCAGGGAGGCTTTATTGATGTTCCTCTCCAGTGTGTGAATATGTCATCAGACTTAGTTTCAGGACCGATGACAGAACAGTGTCTGTTTCACCTGTTGAGGGCATTTATTTATTACTAGGCAACGACCTAGCTGGATATATTGTTATGGGTAATCCACTTGTAACTCACAAGCCTTGTTTGATTCAGGAAGTCGATCCTATTGAAAAAGAATTCCCTGATTATACACAGCTTGTGCAGTTACTAGTGCTATGACAAAGAAAGCTCTTGAGAATGATGCTGATCAGGAAAGTATTCCTTTAGTTGTCACATGTATTGGTCAGGCATTTGATGAGGTCACTTTCACTCCTTGTTTGGATCAGTCAGAATGTATTGATCACAGTGAACCTCTTGTAACTACTCAATCTCTTTATTCTAATCAGGGTGATAAATAACAATCACTTGTCGTCGAACAGGTAAAAGATCATGAGATCTCCTGTTTGTTTTAAATGGCCATTAGTGAAACAGAAGCGACTGAAGTTCTTGTGTGTTATTTCATTAAAAATGGAATTTTTGTGAGAAAATGGAGACCTCCCGATGTACTTCCTCGTGATTGGTGATCAGTGAACTATAAAATTGTAGTTCCAAAACCTTACAGACAGGAAATACTTAGTGTGGCCCATGAAACTCCTTTGGCTGGTCATATAAGGATTAATAAAACTTGTCACAAGATCTTGACTCACTTCTATTGTCCAAAAATAAAATGTGATGTTGGTAAATACTGTAGATCTTGTTATACTTATCAAATGGTAGAAAAACACAATCAGAAGATACATAAGGCTCATCTACAATATAGTTCTGCCTTTGACGAATCATTTAGTAGAATTATGGTAGATTGTGTTGGTACCTTACCTAAGACCGTGTCCGTCATCAAGGTTTCCAGAGGCAATTTCTTTGAGGAATATTAAAACTTTGATAACGTGTTTTACTCAATTTGGCCTTCCCAAATCTGTCCAATCGGGTCAAGGGTCAATTTTTAAGTCTGGATCTTTCCAACCTGCTATACTTGAATTTGGAATTCAGCAGTTCAAGTCAAAGGTGAAATTATGGCTTGACAACTACAATGGAGAGAACTTTTAAGTCTGGTAATTGAGTTCTGTCTCTTGCTCATTCTTGAAATTTTTCTTTAGATTAGATATTACGGCCCTTACAAACTCAAGAATAAAATGAATGAGTTAAATTATAATGTTAATGCTCCTGGGATCTTAATAAATTATAGGAGTACCATTATATTGAAAGAGATAGCCAGGTTAAACGTGCAATTAATTTTGTTGTACCTGTTCCATTCAGTGAAGATTTAAGTGAACGAATATCGTCGTTTTCTATTGATATTGGAATGACAAATCTTCGGAAATCAGAATTTATGAAAGAATTGGACCAGAAACTTTCACAGTTGCAAGAATAAGAAAGAAATGAATTTAAACAGGTATTATTTGAATATGGGCACTTATTTCCAGATGTTTCTACAAGAACCAACAAAAATTGTCATGACGTTGAAATTGTAAATTCCAAACCTGTGAAACAACACCCGTACAGGATGAACCCTCTCAAACAGAAATAGTTGAAAGAGAAATTCAGTATTTGCTGGAGAATGATTTTACAGAGCCCAGTAAAAGTGACTGGAGTTCACCATGCATACTTGTTCTAAAACCAGATAATACTTTCCATATGTGCACTGATTTAGGATGGTGATTAGTGTGGAAAAAACCCATTCATTTCCATTACTCAGAATCGATGACTATTGATTAGATCGGAAATGCCAAGTATGTCACCAAATTTGACCTTCTGAAAGGATTTTGGCAAATTCAACTAACGGAAATAGCAAAGGAATTTTCGGCATTCGTGACTCAGGATGGACTTTACTAATATAAAATAATGCCGTTTGGAATGAAAGGGTCGCCAAGTAAATTTCAACGTTTATGAATATGATCACCTCTAGTCTAGAAAATTGTGATGCTTACACCGATGGTATCATCATCTACGACACCCGGAAAGAACATTTAGCAATAATTCGTAAATTCTGACATACTCAGATGCAAGTTTGACAATTAATTTATCAATTTTTTGATTCACGAAGATGAAAATGGTATTGATCATCCAGTGTGCTATTTTTCTAAGAAATTAAATCCGCATCAAAGAAATTATTCAACAATCGAGAAGGAATGTTTGGCTTTGATATTGGCATTACTATATTTTGAAGTTTACATTATTTCAGCCCCTTCTTCGATTAATGTATTTAGTGACCACAACCCCCTTACTTTCATCGGCAAGATCAAAAACAAAAATCAAAGACTACTAAGGTCGAGTTTGTTGTTACACTATAATAATCATGCATATCAAGGGACAAGATAATTTAATAGCAGATGCACTTTCCCGTGTGTAGAAATGTATTGTCTCATGTGCACTGTGTATAATTCATGAGAGTACTTTTATGTGTTTCTTTAACCTCGTGTATAATTAATATATGGTAAAAAGAAAGCTTTATCATAGAAATCTTTTTCTGTATGGGGGAAAGTGTTACGTATATCTGATTTAATTTATATTTATTTTAATTTTATTGTTTGTTTCTCAGATTTAATTTTATATTCTGTTACATGCTTTTTTAATATAATAACATTGTTTACATGATTTTGATTTTTTCTTCTTCAGAAAATCAATTTGACCTGACTGTAATTGTAAACACCTAATACTGACCTAGTTCCTGACCTTAATTTAAAATTAGTAACAGCCACATGAACAAGTTGTTTTTTTTTTTTAAATTTATTTTTATTGTGGGACTAATAAGAGTGAGATCGAGGCTGTATGGGATATGCGACCCTAGACTTGTAAATAGTTTTAGTGAAGTAAACAACTTTTTAAAAATATTTTATTCTTAGAGTAAATTGATCGGTTTTTGTCAGGGTCATGTTAGGAGTACGTGATATAATCACGATTTCGTGACCCTCATACGAGTACATATTCTACGTTTCAAATTACTGTATAATGATTGTTTTAGAGAAATAATCTCAGTCTGGGCTTAAAACACTTGATGTCAAGTCTTTTTCTTCTGTTGCAACCAGTTTTAGAGTTATATGTTAATTTTAGTTCAGATTATTTGGATTCTGAAAGCTTAATTCGTTTCTCTGTAAAAATTTGAGTGCTCATACAGAATTCTTGAACAAAGACATTTCTTAAAACTTTTATTCGGATTTCCAACACCAGAGTGTTATTTCTTGTGTTTCTACAAGAGACTGTAGACTACAGCAATTTACAGGACACAGCAGATGTCATCGCCTTCCATCTTGGATTTTCATTGGGACTCGAACTTGAATTCATAAGAACATTTCATTATTATGACTTCTAAAATTGTATTCGTCGAATATTCTTGGAATATTTTTGGATTTGATTCTTAAAACGGTAAGTTCTTATTTTTTCATTTTTACAGTGTTTTTCCAGGTTAATATATTTTTTCTTAAATGTTTCAAAGCTTGTTCTTTTCACTCTTTCTTATATTACTTTTTCGAACCTAAACAGCTCACTGAGCAAGATAGGTCCAGTATGTTATACCCGTAAAGAGGGCGATACGAGTTACCAAAATGCGTTTCACCAATGGATGTTGGATAAATTTTCAATAAAGTTTTTTCCAGCCACGATAATTTCAACAAATATGACTTTTTTCCACTTTATTTTAGTTACTTCTCTATTTTTTTAAAATAGTATTTATTTGCAATTACTTTTATCGCATTGACAGTTTCGTATGTTAAATTATTTTAAAATATATAGAGATAATGTTGTAATTTCAATACTTAAAGTAGAACTTTTTTCTCGTATTATTCTAAAATGGTAATTTCTTCACTTCCAATATTTGATATAAGATCCATATTCATGAGTTTGAGATGTTTTTATGTGACATTTAGTTCCTGTTCTATGAAAAGATTTTTTTGCAACTCCCAGTGGTATAAAAGTAAAAGAGTTCGCCTTTACGTCAGTATACATTGCAGTGATACAACTTCGTTTGGGTGATCTTTGGTGACGGTGTCTCACCATATATAACTCCTTTCTAATTAGTCATGTGTGGTCATTGAATGAGTCCAGTTTCTCTTTGACATACCACACTTTTGCTAATATTAGTTGTGCGTGGTTATTGGATGAGCTCTTTTTCTCTACACATACCACGAGTTTACTAGTATAGATCGTGTGATGATTGGATACAAATAATTATCTCCTCATATGACACCTATTCAATTCTATAAATGTACGTGTGATCATTGACTGTATATATTTGTCTTCAGATATCACAGTTTCATTGTCTAAAACTCTCCGTCTGATGAACTTACATGCGTTCGTCAGGCGAACATAATCTCCCTCCTCCTTAACCCCCCCCCCCAAATTCAAGTAGTGCTCGGTTCGGACGCTTTCTAAGTGTTTAGGAACAGGTGCACGCGAGTTGTCTCCTTGATATACTGCAGTCCTATTAACTTCAGTCAACATTATCTACAAGAATTCTAAGTGATAAAGTCATTTTCCGCCCAAAATTGTGTAATATAAGAATAAAGAGAATGTTCTCAACAGTACCCGTCCCCCCTTTTTTCACAGCCAGTAAGCAATAATAAACTATGTAGGAGACGAGTCGCATAGATACAGAGAGTTGACGATATCCCCCCCCCCCACCCAATCAGCGACTGCAAGCAAGGATAAAAATCAACTGTACAAGAAAAAGTACTCGAATGTCAGACCTGATGTCAAAGTTCGTATCTCCACCACCATGATGTGAATCTAGGTGATTGTTGATTATTCAGTTTATTGCTGTGTAATGTATTTGACTCTTGCCTCTTGAATAAATGTGTTTAGTATGTTTACAAAAATCTGGCTCTGTCATGTTTTTAATCGAGTTTATTGCATAAGGTGTCAATAACAAAAAAAGCATCAGATGTACATGTGTTGTTGTAACAAAAGTGATAGAGAAATAAAGTATCAAAACGGCCAAAATCCGTTACACTACGTTACCAGCAGAGATTTGGATATCAGACACAAGGATGAAATTTGTTTGAGAAAAAGAAAGTTAAAAAAAAAAAAAACCACAAGTAGTAGTGAATATTCACATTTTCTTTACCGTGTCCGTATTTGGTCTTGACTCCGATTTTATAACTTGTAAAACATGGACATTATTTAAATATTTTCTGTTGGAAATTCTCACAAGTCTTAAAATGTGTCATTTTGATTTTTTAACGAAGCTTTAACAATTTTTCAGTCATATATTGCTACGATGTCTGCAGTGTAGCAGTTTATAGTGATGTCTAGCACTTGGGCATAATGCCACAGTGCTGTAGCATGATGTCCCATCCAGTCACGTTATCCTGACACCAGGCCGACCAGTCCTAACACTAACCTCTTAATGCTGAGTGCCAAACGAGGCAGCTGTTAGTAACATTTTTGTACGTCTTTAGTATGACCCGGTCGGGGATCGAACCCACGACATCCCGCATCTGAGGCGGACGCTCTAACCACTAGGCCACCGGAGCGGTCTTAAAATTGGAAATGGTCCCCTAAAACCATTCTAATGTAGGGAAAATTGAAGTCAATTTATCTGTCCGGAAGCATACATGGGTATTCAATTTTTGTGTGTTTTCTACGAACAATAAATACAATTATAAAACTTCAGATCCATAACTGTAGGTAAGTTAATTTTCGTTATATATAAAACAGTACTGGAAAAAGAAGGCCCAGTCTACTGTATATGTAAACTGGTCTCTCCTCACAATGAATTAATCTTGCGCTTTGGTTTTCTCTACACAGCGAAGGATCATCCCATGATTGAAGAAAAAGCGAAAACCTTATAGACAAAACGCTTTACGAAGGGCTCAGTCTAATTAGCTCAGATTACTAAGCGTGTGTTGTAAAAGAAACACAACAATGATCACAGATAGAAAAATGTCGCGGAGATACAGAAATGACCAAAAGCTCTGTCAGCAACCTATCTCAAAATGAGCCAACCCAACTAAACCAGCTTTTCAGCGCGCAGGTCTGACACAAAACAGAAAACAACCCCCCCCCCCCCGATTTTGTTTTTAATAATGTACATATTATTGTGGATACATTATTGTATCTTTTTATCATGTAAAACATGAACAAACACGGACGGAAAAAGCACAGCTGCGTTGTGTAAGATATCTCTGCGAAGTAAAAATATTCCAAAATATTATAGGAAAATTCTTCAAATTGGGTTAAGCACAAACACACCAGTTTTAGAACATTTATTTATGACCTACATCAATAACAATAGAAAATGAACAAATATAATTAATTTATCAATCTGGTTTATATATAATCTTAAAATAAAAACCTGTTCGACATACAGTATCCAGACGCTGAATCCAAAACGGTTTTAACAGTAGTTCCATTTCCTAATTAACAATGCCAATTGCAATTAATGAAAACAAATGAAATATGTTATGGAAGGCATCATTAAAGCGCGTGGAGACATGAGACTTAAAAGATGGATGATAAAGTTATTTATGTCAAATCTATGTTTGTTTGATACTTGCCGACGGTGTTTGTCCGACATATTTCTTTTTACAAGTTATCAAATAAATATCATTAGATGTTACATAGTTAGTATTCTAACACATTTTACATGCTTTGCTTGGAATTAGTAATACTGAAATGAATATATGCATCCATGAAAGAACTGTGCGAACATCTGTGCCTATTGTATTTAGTTGACGAACCAAGACTTTTAAACATTTAACAACAGTAACTCATTGATATTGAAATATGCTAAAATTGTGAAGTCAGATTTCAGAACCAACATGCCCAACTCTCTAGTTGTATTGTTTCATACTTAAAACGCATGCTTATATTTCATCTTTGACCGTTATTATTATTATTATTATTTATATTTATGTACATATGTTAAGTTTTTCCATTCAGGTGTATTGGATTAAGTGCTGTGTTCCTTTTAGAATCTGTACATATTTACAACATGGGTAATAGTTACCTATCACTACTGTAATTACATTTCTCGTTTTTCTTTTGTTTCTATTATACCCTTCTTTTTGTGATTATACAACTTTCTCGTATGTGCCACAAAATATGTGTCTTATTTGTCGTATAACAAACTTGACCATCACTTCATATTCAAAATAATGTTTTTTTATAAACACAATAAACCCCATGCAGCAAAAATTGATATGCAACAAACAAGCTTCATTTTCAAATATTTCATACATATTAACCTCATTTACAACTTTGTTACATGCCAGTACTCTTGCATATTAACCTCATTTACAACTTTGTTACATGCCAGTACTCTTGCATATTAACCTCATTTACAACTTTGTTACATGCCATTACTCTTGCATATTAACCTCATTTACAACTTTGTTACATGCCAGTACTCTTGCATATTAACCTCATTTACAACTTTGTTACATGCCAGTACTCTTGCATATTAACCTCAGGTATAACTTTGTTACATCCCATTACTCTTGCAATTTAGCCTAAGTTACAACTTTGTTACATGTCGCTACTCATGCTTGTTAGCCTCAGTTACAACTTTATTATATGCCATTACTTTTGCATATTAACCTCAGATATAACTTTGTTACATGCCATTACTCTTGCAATTTAGTCTAAATTACAACTTTGTTACATGTCATTGCTCATCCTTATTAACCTCATTTACAACTTTGTTACATGCCATTGCTCATCCTTATTAACCTCATTTACAACTTTGTTACATGCCATTGCTCATCCTTATTAACCTCATTTACAACTTTATTACATGCCATTACTTTTGCATATTAACCTCAGGTATAACTTTGTTACATGCCCATACTCTTGCAATTTAGTCTAAGTTACAACTTTGTTACATGTCATTGCTCATGCTTATTAACCTCATTTACAACTTTGTTACATGCCATTATTCTTTCTTACATGCTAGTATTATTGCATCTTCTCATGGTAATTTTGTAAAGGACTGCTCCAGTGGCCTAAATCGTTATAGCGTCAACCTTAGATGCAGAGGTTGAGGGTTCGAACCGAGACAGAGTCATGCCAAAGACTTATAAAAATGGTAATTGCAGCTGCCTCGTTTGGTACTCAGCATTAATATGTTGTGATAGAACAGGTCTGCCTCTTGTCAGGATAATGTTACCGGGTGGGACATCATGCTACATGTCTGCGGCACGATGCCACAGTGTTAGACGTCACTACTAACTGCCACAGTGCAAACATCACAGTGGTATGACTAAATGTTTTAAAGCTACATTAAAAATCCATAAAACAATCACTTTTATAAAGTATCAATCGTATTGTTCTTATTATCATTATCGAAGTACTAAACACCAGTCTTAAAACCCAATTATTTTAAGAATATTATGCGTTTTCTCTCTTAGTTTGCAATCTCTCTGATAACATTCCCCAGTAGTATTTATTAATATGTTGACAAAGTCACACTTTTTAACCATTATGCGATGGGTATGGGAGTTAACACTAATGTATGGATGTAAATGGATAAGAAAACTTGTGTAAAGCCAAAGGTGACATCTGAACATATTACAAGTCTCGTCCAAAAGCGTTTTGGTTCACAGGCCCTGAAAAAAATCGCACCTCTTGTCGGATTTAATGATCTAAATTTCCTGGTTCAAGTGGCACGGGATCAGGTTAATGATCAGTCTGACAATGTGGAGAAACACTGCACCGGATATGTTTTGAAGATCGTTGGCTCGGAAAGTTTGGCTGACTTATATGATTTAGGTATGCATAATAGCCAGTGGCTAGTGTTACTTTGTATAGATTGTGATTCACTTTGAAATCTGTACTTTACATTGTGAAAGTAAACTGAAGACTTTATTATATTTGGGGCAAAACGTCTAAGACAACGAAGAAGAGCAGCAACCATCTTCGTCGTCATCGTCCTTATCATCAGCAACAAGAGAATTATGTTTTTGTGTTTTGATATGTATTAAGTCAGCATGTTTATACTGATCCATCAGTTTCATTCAAAGTAAGCCATGAAGAAAACGGTAACACTAACACGATAGTTATTTCTTCGAGAGAATGTCTGTAACAACGACATGACAAACGACGATAATTAGGTTATTCTGAAGATGACAATTTTACATTCCAGCTCTTGTGTTTATTGAAAAGTGGTAAATTGTGTTGTATTACTTTTTCACATTAAATTATGTTGTATTAATTTTTAACATCTTAAGTATGTTGTATTACTTTTCCACATCCTATGTTGTGTTACTTTTCCACATCTTAATTATGTTGTATTACTTTTCCACAACTTAATTAATTTGGATTACTTTTTACTTGTTAAGTATGTTACATTACTTTTCACGTCTTAATTATGTTGTATTTTTCACATTTTAATTATATTGTATTACTTGTTTCACATTTTAATTATGTTGTATTACGTTTCACATCTTAATTCTGTTGTATTGCTTTTTCATAGTTTAATTATGGTGTATTAGTTTTTCACATTTTAATTATGTTGCATTACTTTTTCATATCTTAATTGTGTTGTATTACGTTTCACCTCTTAATTCCGTTGTATTGCTTTTTCATAGCTTAATTATGGTGTAATGGTTTTTTACATTTTAATTATGTTGCATTACTTTTCATATCTTAATAATGTATTTCCTTTCACATCTTAATTATCTTGTATTACGTTTTCACACCTTAATTATGTTGTATTACTTTTCACGTCTCTTTTAATGCAGAAGCCTAAGGTCAGTTAATTATGCATCTAAAGAAATCTGGAATCCCGACCAGTGGGGTTATTCTCAATCTGGAAAAAACAGCTGTTTAGAGTAGAGCATCTGCCTACAGAAGATGGATTGTATCAGTACGTACAAGATATTTGCTTGTCTGTCTGTCATTTTCTCCAACGGTATCGCTATTTTTGCTTTCGCACAGTGCATAAATCCAGAACTACCGTGGTATCATCATCATTATCATCGTCGTCGTCGTCTTCGACATCATAATCAAGCTCAGTACGTAACTTTGATTACATAACAGACCCGTTAAATGAAATTTCTACAATCAACGATTATTCATAAAGTTCTGAATATTTTGTCTTAATATTTTTGTTTCTTTGTACCATGCAGTAAATTTATCTTTGATCGATATGCAAAATAACGTTTAATAAAATGGTATGCATGTCACAAATCACGCATGCAGTATTTTCTTGACTCTATGAAATATCACTTTCAGCGACAATACATAATAAATAATTAGATAAATAAATAAGTAATCTTAGGTTTAGACGGCTGGAGTAAGGTTTTGGGTCCCGATTATGCCAATTTTCTAACGTTTATGTATAGAGCGTTCAGTAACACAGATCTAACGCAGAAAAAGAGATTTCCGTTGCAGAGTTTCATTTAATGTGTTTACTACATCAACCGACACCATGATTAGTGTTACTGTTAATATATAGGAGCGCGCATACTGCTACGCCTAACCTATCCTATCACGTAAAAACCGATGTCATACTTTATAAATAGACATTAACACTGCCAGGTCACGCAACGTTTGTTTACGCGATCTGTACAGCGATTATTCCCCTATTTGAGAACTCCAATGTTTAGTTGATCACAAAGAACGCATATAAGTAGTGTTAACCTTCACATAGAAACTGCGTATTTATTTTCCTTAAGAATAGATTATTTGAAAGGTATGATTGGTGTTGGTGGAGCTGGTGAGACTGATTCTAAGTCGGATACTGCTGAGAGTCAATCTGAACCGGATTCAACAGAGGATAAATCAAAACCCGGATCAAAAACCGGCATGATAACGGTAGAGAAAGTCGAGAGACCACAAGTTGTTCGGCATGACAGTAAAGTTTTAGATCTGGCTTTTGCCATGGACTGTACTGGAAGTATGGGGTCGTACATCAAAACGGCAAGAGAGAATATTCGAACAATTGTAGAGGAAATAGTGGCCAGTGAGAAAAGTGATATT
The DNA here is from genome assembly GCA_028554795.2 of Sinohyriopsis cumingii. NCBI lineage: Eukaryota > Metazoa > Mollusca > Bivalvia > Unionida > Unionidae > Sinohyriopsis > Sinohyriopsis cumingii. The sequence goes on along the minus strand of CM068838.1, from coordinate 121,451,542 downwards.
AAATTGGCTTTAGTTGAGTACCGGGATCACCCTCCCGAGGACAGTTCATTTGTGACGCGGGTACATGATTTTACTCCATCCCCCAAAACCATGAAATCATGGTTAGACGCATGCAGCGCTGAAGGGGGAGGGGACACGGCAGAAGCTGTCGCTGATGCTCTTCATGATTTGACAAAACTTAGTTGGCGTCCGGAGGCGACCAAAATTTGTGTATTTATATCAGATGCTCCCCCTCACGGGCTTGGATGCGGAAGTGACGGATTCCCCAATGGCTGCCCCTTAGGACTAGACCCCATGGAGATCACAAGACAGCTGGCTGAAATGGGAGTCACTATTTATTTAGTAGGATGTGAGCCTAGTATCACACCTTTTAAAGAATTCTTCATGGCCATTGCCTACATAACAGGTGGTCAGTACGTTCCCCTACGAAAGGCAAATCTGCTAACTCGAGTTATCATTGGGGGCGCGAGAGAAGAGATGTCCCTGGAACAATGGATGGCGGAAGTGGACGAGGAAGTACAGCAAGAAGTGGCGGCTGGAAGGGAAATTGATGAAGATGAAATTCACGAGCGTGTATTCTCTAAGCTGAAGAGTAAAGGAGCAAAAACTAACGTTTTATTGCGAAATTCCAAGGATATTGAATCGGCTTCCGACCATGCTAAAAAAATCTCAGAACTTTCAAACATGGCAGATGTAAGGAAAGAATTCAAATCTACCGCCCCTATGCATGTCCACTCATTCTCCGTGATGGAGGGAGCTTCGATGGCACCAAGTGGGAGAGCCTCTGGAGGCATTTCTGAAGATGACATGGCCGAGGAATCATATCTTTGTGTGGAATCGGAAGTGACGCATCATCAGGCAAAGCGAATGGTGCAGAAATCTATGATGAGGAATTTTGCTAAGAAGAAAGCTTTGTAACGATTCTCACCACATGTCATCAGTTTAGGAACCATTTTGTATGTGCTGCCTCTACGAATTAGTATTAATATACAAGGCTTTGTGGGCTCCCATTAAAAATAAGTTGGCCATTTTTGAATGACTTCACCAGCCAGAAGAAAAAATGATTATGTAGATATTTTGATTGATGTACATTTTAATCGCATTGATTTTTTTATAAAAACAATCGTGATAGATTTTGCATAAATCGAAGTTAAAGTTTTTATCTCAGTGTAAGCATGAAAGCCATATTTTTTAATTGCTTTTCACAATGTACTAGTTTTAGTGTAAGCGACTGGTAGTCACTCTAATTTAAAATAACGATACGTGATTATTTAGATAGATTCATATGCATACAATAATGGCAGGTGCATACTTAGTATGACGCACATGCATACAGTAATGACGCGTTCTTGTTAGAATATTTCACGTGCATACGGAATTTACACGTTCTTAGTATGCATACAGTAATAACACGCTCTTAATATGACACACGTGCATACAGTAAGGTCACGTTCTTTGTATGACTCGAGTGCATACAGTAATAAATCATTATAACTTAGTACGATTCACGCGTATACATTAATAACGCATTCTTACTGGGTGTGATTCAAGTGTATTCAGTAAGGACACGTTCTTAGTACGATTCACGTGCATAAAATAATGACACGTTCTTACTTACTATGATTCACGTGCATACATTAATGACATGTTCTTGTATGATTCACGTGCATACAATAATGACACGTTGTTAGTATGATTCACGTGCATACAATACTGACACGTTCTTAGTATGATTCACGTGCATACAATAATGACACATTCTTACTTGGTATGATTCATGTGCATAAAATAATGACACTTTCTTAGTATGATTCACGTGCATACAATAATGACACATTCTTACCTGGTATGATTCATGTGCATAAAATAATGACACTTTCTTAGTATGATTCACGTACATACAATAATGACGCGTTGTTAGTATGATTCACGTGCATACAATACTGACACGTTCTTATTATGATTCACGTGAATACAATAATGACACGTTTTTAGTATGATTCACGTGCATACAATACTGACACGTTCTTAGTATGATTCACGTGCATACACTAATGACACATTCTTACTTGGTAAGATTCATGTGCATAAAATAATGACACTTTCTTAGTATGATTCACGTGCATACAGTAATGACATTTGCTCAGCTAGAATGCATGTTCTTACTTAATACGAATAGCTGCATACAATAACGACACATGCTTGTTTAATATGATTCACGTGTATACATAATGACACGTTCTTAGTATGATTCACGTATGGATAATAATGACCCGTTCTATGTGCATTCTCATTAGTACCAAAGTTATTTTAGAATGAATCTCTTTTATCATTTTACAAGAAAATCTTCTCGTCAGAAAGTGTCACTGTTTTATCATTGTTTGTATTATATAGATACATTTTGTTTCCTGTGCTCACATGCATGCGTTTGTTTTGTTTGTTCGAAATTTACTCCAAAACTGGACATTTTGTGTGACACAATTTACTCTTCTTTCTAACTGACCCAAGGAAATAATGTAGCGTGAAATATTTTGTAATATTAACTTGTTTGTTGTGTGTGATTGTAAACATTTACTCCTTTCATATTTAAACTTGATGTGAAAAATCGTTTTCATTTCAATGAAGCATGAATTGTATGTAACTTTTTCATAGCTTCTTTCAGCCTTTTTTATTTGTCCTTGTCGACGTGTTTTATATTGAAGAACACCACATAAAAAAGATTAATACATCAGCGTTCATTGTCATACTCTTCCATAACATACTATTGCATATTAGAAACATTATTTGTCTGTTTCCTTTCCCCTCTATCTTTCAGTGTGTTAGTGTTTGCCTGTTTATAGTAGACACACGCCACCACGATCTCCCAGCAGGCTCAGATTTAAAGCATGATAAAATATACAATTTTGAACTTAACACTTTCTCTGTGTTTTCTATTTTATATATAAAATCCAAAAACTTTTATCACTTGCTTTGGACGCTGAGATGTTGCCTTCCGGTGTTGAATGAGGTAGATGTTGCCTTCCGGTGGTCAGTGAAGTAGATGTTGCCTTCCATTGGTGAATGAAGCAGATGTTGACTTCCGGTGTTAAACGAAGCAGATGTTACCTACCGGTGGTGAATGAAGCAGATGTTACCTACCGATGTTGAATGAGGCAGATGTTTTCAATTCTCCAGATTTAATTTAAGAGAATTATTTCGCATTCCAACGATGTACCATATATTCACAGCTTTTAGCACTATTCACTCCATCACAGTAACTCTGGTACTTGTGACATCACTATTGAAACTCAATTTATACTGATTTTCAATTCTCCAGGTGTAAAGGTCTCGTAGACTACCTTAGGTTGGGGTTGGGTGCTCCCAGTATTATCTTTAATTATTTCAGAAGACCCACCCTGGCTCGTTTTTGTTAGAAATTGAAGTAGTGATAGAGATGAAAGCTCCGAGCCCCCAGTCAGCGATGCCGATAGTTAAATTACTGAATACACAAAAGGTGAAATTCAAATAAACAACAAATTTAATGCCATTCAATAACAAATAGTCCTTCCTCATATGAAATTCAGTATTCCAAACCGTATCACTCGTGTTTCACTCGACCAAGTGACGGCCTATTTCATGATCTGACTTAGTGTGATAAATTTTCCTCCTGTCCTGAGTTTCTACTCATCTGTAGTATTTCTTGACTGGTACCCAGTACCCCTTCAGTCCAACAACCACGTTCTTCACCCTTCCAGTTCCTCCACTTCCGTTCTCTCCTTTCCTTGTCTCCCAGAGACTCAGGAAAAACTGTACCAGGGTATCTCCCTTCTCTGTCTCCTACAGCTCCTCCGGTCCCTAAAAGCTTCCTGTCCGAACACACACAAGGACATTAGTATATTCCTCTAGCTATCTAGTCTCATACTAAACAACCATCTATCATCAGACAAGCCATTACCTTCTTTGGTCACGCATTCGTGCACATCGAAATACCCATACTTTCTGGTATGGTATACACGGCATCAACTGCTTATCATGCATATATCAATAGATTTCATCACATTGGTATATATAGATTCTCATAGATCTTATTATACAGAACAATATCACATAATCAGACGCATTGCTGTACGTTACACTACTACAAAGTGTACACAGATATCCACATATCCATGCGCTGATATATCCTTACACATTATACTCCTACAAAGTATACACAAATAGTCAAATACCCCTATTAACTAATGTTGCGCACTGCAACCATTATACAAAGTTATAATTCAATTCAACATTTGCAAATCTAGAATATCACATGAAAAAATGCACGAGGTTACTTTGCTCATATCTCAAAATATGCACGCAGATCCAACACTATAAAAGGACAATTCTACGTACTAACGACTCTAGTAATGATGTATACATACCGCACATAATTAAAGTACAATTACATTGCCGTAATAGATTGCGACAGTCGAGCAAAGAAGTCACTGACCTGTCCGAAGCTCCTTTGTAATTCCCAGAATAACAATGTTTCCCGCCAATTTCGAATAACGTCGGAGTAGCGTATACTTCCTTATATAATTCCCGCAAGATGGTTTAGCGACTACTGACGTTTAGTTTCAAGACACTAGATTTAAACTTGCGATTCCAGTGGTGTCCACGCCTTGCTCAATTCCGAGTGGATGTCGATTCACACATGGTCTACATAATTAGCCGACACTGCCCCCTCCCCGGTAGTCTGTCGGGGTGAATTTACGACCCCCACTTGATGTTCCTTTGAGCCCAACACCGGCAATTCATGCCACTTACATGTGAATCGCATGCAGCCAAATAAGGCGCCAGTAATAAGTTCCTATGGCCATGTTATATACAACTGGCTTCCCACCCGTCCTTTTGATGTCGGCTTATACTATCGTAACATAAGCCGGCCGGCCAGCTGTGCACACATCGCTTTGACACTCATTGTTCGCAGGCTGACATTCGCAAAATTTATGAGGCGAATAATTAGCCTCAGGGCCTAGCATATACATGTTACAATCTGGCTATTGTTCCTTACTTATAACGTGACCCCAGGTTTAGTTTAATATATATTTTATCGCAGTCAAGCTACGTACCATCTATTCAGTTCTATAGCAATATTCACTACATCTCAGTAACGCTGATGACTCACACCCGCTATCCCTCCGCCGGATTTGTTGATAATAATGTTGAACCCTTTATCTATGCATATTAACGTTTGTTAATGCATGTTCTGTCATTGTCAACGTATGTATATTAATATCAGTTAATGCATGTTCTGTCATTGTTTACGTATGTATATTAACCTCTGTTAATGACCGTTTTCTCATTCGCCAAAAATAGAAGGGAAGCAGAAACAGCAGTACTATAATCGGAGAACTGGCATTATTATAAAATCATTTTGGCGTAAGCGGTCGTCTTTTGTGTGGTCTAACATTAGGCTTTTACAATATGCTTATTATACAACTTAAATATGACACACGATGATTCAATGAACAGTAATATTATTTTGGGTAAGATCATTTTTTTAAAGCAGACATGCAATAAGTACATAAGTAAAACAGGCCTCAATGACGATTGGTTGTCATTAGTTTGAACTTCATTTTTCAACTCCTAATGTTATTAATAATTTACTAATGGCATTAAAAACTATTTGCTGCTGCATAAAAAAAACATTTTGAGTTTTCGTTTGTCTGCACAGTCCGTAGCAGTAACACCTTTTTTAATTTATTTATTTATTTATTTATTTTTATGTCACATAATAATTCATTTTGAGATTGTTGGAATACATTCCGGGTTTTACCGTCTTAGATGCCGGAAATCCTGTTCATTTGCTCGCGGAAATAGGAAAGCTTACGGGAAAGGTGGATAACTCTCCCAGGGTACGTGTGTAAAGATTGCAAAGTATGATACATTGCTGTTTGATAGGTCATTTAAGAAACTGTCCACCACCACCCGCCAACAAGTTGTCATTTTGTGATTTCTAGAAAAGAAATAGCTTTTCTAAAATTAATAAACAGTTTATTTGATTCAGATGTTAATTGAAATAAAGCATTAGGAATATATAAATGCAGCTTCGAAATGACGATACGAATCTCTTCATGTGACGTCAGTTTTTCTTTTAAGGTGTTAGATTCTCAGAAGAGACGCTTTTTCGCTTCGCTTTTCATATGTAAATAACGTAATGAACACAACTATACCACGAGGAATGAATTTGAGATAACAGTTTCACTTGCATCAATTTTATCTGCTGACCAACAGGAATTGGGAAGGGCAGTAATACAAGCATATAAAGAAAGGGTCTTACCGGTACTGGACACTCTGCAAAGAATTAATTTAGTAATATTATAACGTTGTATAAAAGTAACATTTTTAGGTAGTCTTTACAAAGTAGAGGAGAGTTACCCCATATATATATACTTTTATTGAAACAAGCCAATTCGTGTACCGTCTAGCTTGGAAAAAAGCACCTTGATACCCGTGTAAAGGAAGTGTTTCTCACCTCCGCAAGGACGGATCTAGAAGTAGGCAAGTGGTCTAGAAAATGGTAAAGCCCGAAATCTCATGTATCTGAACCGCGTCCTGGGCATAATTGCAACTTCAAACTTGTAAAGAAAACATATTTTCTAAACCTCCGCTTGTTATGAGCTCATTTTTCGTTGGGGTGTGTGTGGGTGTGTGGGTGAATTACAGCTCCAGCAGCTCATGGACTTTACCTGTAAGCTATAATTTAATAACGCAGATTAAAGTAATTGACAGGTGAACTTACGTAAAATGGTTGACAGGTGAACTTAAGTAAGGAAAGCATTCCCACGCGCCACTTCATTTCAGAAAACAAGTACATACTCCACTGACATTTCTTTCACTTGGGTTTCACTGGATAGTTTCGTATTTTGACACCCCCTAATTTTTAAGGTAGAAGGCATGAACCAAATTATCACAAGCCTAGCATTTATAAATTCACACATAAGCTAAATCTATAATGTGGTTTAGATTTACTTTGAGTTAGGCTTGGAAATAGGTTAGCTTGTTGGTGACTGCCTGTCACAGATGAGCAGTTGAGATCAAATGCGTAACTTGGGCTGCAAATGAGCTGCCAACTTGGCTTACGTATTTAGGTGGCAGGGTCCAGTTTCGTAAATTGGCCCCTGGCAAATTTCTTAACTTAAGGCTATGGTGTGACTTTTTCAGCTATTATTGTTTAGTATTGATAGGTATGGATATATTTATGAACTAGGTGTTTTGGGCTGGTGTTGTTCTTGAAATTGATGTCTGTCATGTACACCTTCCATAGCTGCTCTGCAGTATGTTGATAGTGAAATACCAATAGTTGGCTAGGAAGAAGAGCTAGCCTCCCATAGCAGTAAACACGTGGGTTCAAGGCAACTAGAGTATCTCAAAAACGGCTTGGATGACAACTATTCTGAATTGCATCCAACTATTTAGTAGACAATGTTTTTCAAAATTTTCATCCAGGGAAAGGGCTTGCGTTTGCACTGTGAGCACCACATGCTGTCAAAAATGGCATTTGGATGTGAAAAATTCAGGTATAAAATAGGGGTTGGGGTGCATGATCCTCTTCTGCTGTGAACTGCCATTGACTTCTCTGGTCAAGTGAATACTATTATTATGCTTTGTTTTAATATAGGTATCTAAAAATATGGACATTTTTGACCTCACTTGTGTATTTGATTTTTTATGATTTTTTATACTAGGTCACTGATTGCGGCATTAAATTTGTACATAAAAACTGGACCCTGCCCCCTTATGTGTGTCTGCTACATAGGTAAATATCTAAAACTCTAGATGGTTGAGGGGTGATGAAAAGTATGCTAATTTGTTATAGGACTAGTGAACTTTATTCATGCATAAGGCACATACTGATTCTTTTAGCTGCCTTGTCACAGGAAAATATTCAAAATAGCTATTTCTTGTCAAAAATGAATGTAAAATTTAGGGGTTGGTGGCAGTGTTGGTTCAGTATAAAGTCACCAGTTGCATCAGGAATTAACCTGATTACTGCAGTCAAAATCTCCCATATATGCTTTCTACAAAAATCATTAGTTTGTTTTTATTTGTATCTTCAGTGCAAAATTATTCTCATTTTTCTCTAATTGATCATTGCTGGATGAAAATTCACCAGATAAACTGTCCAGTGAGACCTTGTCGTATCTCGTGGATTGCTCAGCGATATGAAACTTCCAGGTAACCCTTTTAGGTCAGTTGCCCCAACAATTTTCGGCCGATGTCAAATGTACTACGCTTTTGGTTTGTTGGCATTACATACTACGGAATGCAACTCATGGAATTCAATAGATGTCGCTAGGACAAGGCACCAATGTATCTGTTCGATCCGCGAAGGTGTTGATATGATTATCATATCAGAACCTTGGCTAGCAAAGGTGAACATGGGTATGTGAGATCACTTTTCAGTAGCTTTCCGTGGGTCTCTGGTTCTATTCAGAGCTTTCCAGTGTTCCTCCTCCACCAGAATATATTGGCCACTATATTTATAACCATATAATGTATTGAAATGAGTTTTAATGTAATGATATGACGCATCGTTAGATTCAAGTTCTAAAAGTAATTGATTACGATAATTGTATAAGTTTTAATTATCACTGTCGTGTGTGTGTGTGTGTGATTTACGCAATACGCAACATTATCAACGTTTTATTTTTATTTTAATGCTTTTCAGGTACGTGCCACGGCGATATCAACATATGTAACGTAATTGCAACGAAGAATGGATCCTGGACGATACATCCATTCCATAATCTCCATTCTTAAAAATATGTACTACATTAACATTTTCCATATGGTTCGATATATTTTTGATTTTAAGATCTACTAAAACGAAGTAGAAGGAAATGCTCGCAAAAAAGATGAAAAAACAGTACTGGAACGCCGTTCTCAGAGCACTACATCCATGCTCGTCATCAGTGATGAAGACTGATGCAAAGTTGTCATTCAGATAGGTTGCTTTTTCCTTCAAATTTAATTTGTCTGAACCATTTTCTTTTTCAGCAAGCAGAGGAGCATAGAAAAATATAGCACAAGGTATTTCCACTTATCACTAAAAAACGACAAAGGTAGTGATCTCGCGTTAATTTTCTTTTGTACCCTAAGTACTGAAAAATGGCGGCCTAATGTTAAATTCCCGTTTAGCACTATAATTCGCCGACCCTTTTGACACAGGATTCATCCGTTGTGCCTCACTACACTACTTAGGACGCTGGAAGGGTTTCATGTTTGTACATGGACGGATGTATAGACAAATTGGCTTAATAAAGCATTTAGTAATATGCTAAAAGCATGGACGAACGGTTTATATTTTTAAAAAAATGCACTGTATTAATGCTCGCCTGACTAAGCGGCGGAAAACAAAATGAAAAAAAGGCACAATTAACGAAGAGACGTAATGGAGAGGCGATATTTCATTAAAATGAGCGTGAACTTGATTTATTCAAGCATGAAGTTGTTGAATTGAATAAACGATACACAATATGGAAACCTAGTCATAGCAAACATATTTGCATAAAACAGACAATCAAATAATAGAATATGACACCAAACTAAAATTGCGTACCGTATCGCTGTTTCTTTCAGGACTTGTGCGTCATAACACTAAACATGCCTTCTTTTTACACGACGAACACCTGGTCCCTTGTTTCACGAGGAAAGCACTAATGGCTTTAGGCCTCCTCGCAGTCGACTAAGTTTCATCTTCTAGGAAATTTTCAGACTAAGGTCATCACTTTAAAGTCAGATTGCTCTAAAGTGAACGCCCTAATTTATTCTGCCCAATCATAGGCGGTGGTCTCTAATCTTTCCCAAAGAAATAATTCCTTTCATCAGGTTTATAATCTGTAAACGGCAGTGCGTGACAATTTCCCTTTGAAAATATGATAAGTGGACATAGGTTGGCAGCTCAAATGTTTACTTTCTAAGGACCGTGTCAAGATACCCCTGTCAATTACAATGGGTCGGAATGATGTCCCTTTGAAGTTTACACTGACATGGGGGAGATGAACGGAGAAAGGTCGAAGTGACCCTTCACAAAGACTGTTCAGGCTTAAATGCGACAAGACTTTAATGCTCAATGCATTCAGCTTTAAAATTTTCCGTAATTCAAAATTCGAACTTCACATAGGCCCCTCTTTAAGAGTAAAATAAGGGAGTTTGCTCTCCGAATTCTGAAGCTGTATTCCCAGTCATTGTTTACATGTCCTGAAGTGACCCCTTCACCTCAGAATCAAGTAGTCTACTCAGAAAATCTGCTCCTACATTGGCGCTTTCTTTAATGTAACGAAACTGAACTTGATATTGCTGGAGAAATAATGACCATCTCATTAAATGACCATCTCATTAAACGTCCATTTGTCAATTTAGCTTGGGCCAAATAAGCAAGTGGTTGGTGGTCAGTTTCCAGAATAAACTTTCGTCCATACAGATAGCGCTAGAATTTAGAGATTCCAAAGATAATCGCTAGGCATTCCCTTTCGGTAACATAATAATTACGCTCTGCTGGCGATAATTTTCTGCTACCATAAGCAGCCGGAAATAAGTTCCCATCATGTTCCTGCAGTAAAATTGCACCAAGACCCTTGTCAGAAGCGTCGGTACGTAAGACAAAGTCCTTTGTCACGTCCAGTAGCCTCACTACGGCGTGTGACGCTAACCTATGCTTCAACTCTGAAATGCTATCTCACAAGCGCCTGTCCAAAAAAATCTTCGTCTTAGCATTCTTCCGTGTCAAGTCAGTCAACGGACTAGCAATAGCGCTGAAGTTTGCGACATACTTACTATAATAACCTGCAAGTCCTAAAAAAGATCGCACTTCTGTCTTCTTAGTTGGACGTGCACCATTACGAAGTTGGTCGACTTTAGCACTGTCTGGGGTTACTGTATCTCCACTGAGTGTGTGTCCTAGACAAGTCATTCTCCGAAACCCGATGTGACATTTAGACGGTAGGGCAGTGAGCCCCGTTTGTCTAAGTCGTTCCTGAACTTTTCTCAGTAAGACCATGTGTTCTTACCAAGTAGGTGTCGCCAAGAACAAATCGTCCATGAAATTTGAAACTCCGGTCCCTCATAAAGGTTCTAGCAATTTCCTCATCATTCGGGTGAAAATGCTGGGTGCATTCTGGACTTCGAAAGGCATGACTACCTATTGGTATTTCCCATCTGGTGTTGTAATGGCAAGTTTTGGACGGTCTTCCTTGCGAACTGGAATTTGCCAATATCCCTTGGACAGGTCTGTTTTAGAGAAATATTTGGCGTTGGTTACTCCTGCAAATATGGACGCCGGATCCAGTAACATTTCGACTTGAAATTCTGTTATCCTGTTTAATTTCCGATAGTGGGCACAAAAGCGGTGATCACCATCCTTTTTCTTGACCAAAACAACCGGTGAACTATATGCAGATTCGACTGGTTCAATGACCCCTAAGTCAAGCATAGTTCTAATTTCGTCCCGTACAGTTTCTAACATCGCATGAGGTAGTGGATACGGTTTCAATTTCACAGGCGTTTCATCCAGCAGCTTCAAACTGAAAACTTCCAAATATGTCATGCCTGGTCTTTCTGTCATTACACTTGAGTAGTCGTGGAGTATTTCATCCACCTCCTCACGTTGTTCTGAAGTTAATGTTACGTCAAGGATGACGTCGACGTAGGTTTCAACCCTCGTCAAAGGACAACTAGGAGGTACTTCCGCCACTCCTCCGTTGTCGTCGGGTTTTTCAGTCACAACTGTAGCAACCCCGAACTCAATGGGTGTCTCCTTTTCACAATAGCGTTTAAGAAGGTTAACGTGGTACAACTTCTCTTTATCTCCTACCCGGACACGGTAATTCTGCCCACCCTTCTTTTCCGTTACAACGAACGGTCCCTCCCAGGATACTTGGAGTTTGTTGTACTCCAACGGTAACAACAACAACAACACCTTGTCACCCACTTCAAACTTCCGTTCCTTCATCTTCTTGTTGTAGTACTTGGCTTGACGTCCCGTGCGTCACAGAGATTCTTATCGGCCTAGTTGCAAACTTCGTCCAGTTTGTTACGGAGATCAACAACATGCTGATACGTTGTTCGTACTTCCTCTGATGCTTTTTCATCCGTCTACAACTGTTTCAATACCGCCTTATGCCCTCTCGCTGTCCTTACATATACTAGTTGGAAAGGTGAAAATCCTAGACTAGCCTGGGTACTTCGCGGTACGCGAAATGTATCGCGGGAAGGTATCGATCTAAGTCGTTGGGTCGACCTTCGCACAACTTTTTCAGAGCTTGCTTCAACGTCCCATTGAAACGCTCTACTAGACCCTTGCACTGCGGGTGATACGAGGTAGTAGTCAGGTGCCTAATGGAAAGTAACCGGTTCACTTCTTCCATCACCTGGCTAACAAACCGTGTCCCTTGGTCGGTTAGTATCTCTTCAGATACACCAACCCTGGACCAAACTCCTAACAAAGCCTCAGCCACCGAAACTGAATCAATGTTCTTCAACACAACGGCCTCCGGGTATCGGGTAGCATAACATATAACGATTACCACTTTCCAACGCAGGCTTTATCGGACCGAACAAGTATATCGCCACCCTCGAGAAAGGTTCATCAAAAAGAGGGATGGTTCCTAGTGGCCCTGGGCGATGTGAGGTCTTAGGTGCCACCCGCTGACATCTGTTACACGACAGACATAACCTCCTTCCATCCCCATAAACACCTGGCCAGGAAAATTACCTCACTGACCTATCTCTCGTCTTTGCTACGCTCATGTCACTAACAAGTAGACTCTCATGTGCTAGTTTAAGCACTTCTTCTATTTTAGACTGAGGTACAATCATTTGCTTATAACTCTCGGATCCTTTCCGGGCGTATCGATACAAGATACCCCGTTTCAGCACGAACTCTACATCACCGCCTGGCAAGTTCCGCATGGACTCTTCCTTTGCATACCAGCGTTATGTCGAGCGCGCGACTAAGTTCAAATTTGGGCGGAGTTATGTGCACAGTAATAATGTTGTTGTTGTGTAATGATGAATATGCGCTTGTGTATTTAGTTTGGAATGCGGCATACATTCATTTACGTTGTTTCTTGTAGTGTATTGTGTTTATATAATTAAACCTTAGGTAGAATACGAAAATGAGCATATAATAAAAAGGTTACTGTATTTGTATGGGAAAATACGAACTCGTTTTGTCGGAAGGATATACTTCACTCCCCAGGTCGTGCAGTATTCCATCCCAAAACTCGTTCATATTTTCCCATACAAATGCAGTAACCTATAAATACTGTTTACTTGTGGTACAATAGGCGTATTCTTTGTTTATGGTATAACATGCATTTTTCTCTGGTCATATTGAATAGTATTGGTTACGTATGATACAGCATGAATATTTCTTTGTTCATATTAAATAATACTGTCTGCTTATGTTACAGTATACATATTTCTTTGATCAAATTGTGTGTGTGTGTGTGTGTGTGTTTTTGAGATGGATTTTTAGCGTAGTATAAAAAATTCCCATCATAGTCCAATAGCATTATATTATAAAATTTGTAAACAAAATACTACTTCACGTATCTTGTAATTGAAATGGGTAATTAATTATACTCACATACCTTAAAGAGTAGTGTCTTAATTTTCCAACAACAAAATTTATTCTTTGTACAAAGCTTGACCTGTAGTAGCCATTTATATTAAATTTCAACGTATTGTTTAGTTTCATTGTTAAAGTAAGTTTATACCAATGGCCACACAACAAGAATATAGATATAAAATAATCGAACTTTTCACAATATATTTTACCTTACGTAAGTACAAAGGTGTTGGCTCAGTTTTGTACCCACTGGACTAGCATTGACATAAATTTAATTTATCACCTCTCCGATGGCTTAAGTGATTTAAACATCAGTCTCGAATGTGGGAGGCCGCAGGTTCAAACCCTGGCCGAGTCGTACCAAAGGCATAAAAATGGTAAAGATGCAATCTTAAATGTTGTTGTAATGAGGCATCACTGGAGTGACCAATTATGACAAGAGAAAATGGAAAATAGAATGCAATATAATATAAAATACAGCAGATACTAATAGAAAATGGACGCATAGACTGATAGACAATACATGCATAGACTAATAGAAAATGCATGCATACACTAATAGAAAATACATGCATAGACTAATAGATAATGCATGCATAGAATAATAGACAATGCATAAATTGACTAATAGAAAATACATGCATAGACTAATAGAAAATACATGTACATATTAATAGAAAATACATGCATAGACTAATAGACGTAATCTTCCTCCATTGTACTGCTGTGGCCCATATTAAGTTTATAAATTACTCGTAATTTTGTTGCTAACAAATATGTTTTATTTGTTTAAATTTCTATTAAAATATTGGAGCACACACACCACAAAGACATACGCAGGCAATGTATGTTTCAACGATTCAACAATGGATGTTGGATAAATTTCAATAAAGTATTTTTCCCTGATGATAATTTCAACAAAAGTATCGTTTTAATTGGAAATTATAATTTTGCATAGATTTATGGTCTCAAGATGAGTTAGGATTTTCAAACAGTTTTCCAACTTATCCAACATCTAACACTTTTCCAACACTCTTCCAACTTTCAACGGTTTTCCAGCAAAATTCCAACTATATGGTATTTAAGTCCCGGGAAAGTTCGAACTGGGAACCAGAACTCCAGAACGCCGATGCATAAGCAGGGAGGCAAGAGACCTTCCGAAGCCAAGATTTGTTGGGTATATAAAGTAACATGTAACAGCCAGGTTTAAGAGTCAATATAGTGAGACATGGTTGTCTACTTCAATTTATTTTAGAATCTTCTATACATTTTTTTAGTATTTATTTGCAATTACTTTTGTCGCATTGACAATTTCGTTAGTTAAATCATTTTCAGATACATAGAGATAATGTTGTAATTTCAGTACTTAAAGTAGAACTTCAGTTTCTCGTATTATTCTTAAATAATAAATTCTTCACTTCCAGTATTTCATCTATGATCCATATTCATGACTTTGAGATATTTATCTATGTCACATTTAATTCCTGTTTTTTTTTTTATAAGACTTGTTTGCAAGTCCCAGTTGTGTAAATGTAAAAGAGTTTGCCTTGAGGTCGGGATACACTAGAGTTAGAAAACTTCGTTGGGTGATCATTGGTGACGTTTTCTCACCACATATCGCCCCTTTCTAACTAGTCATGTGTGGTCATTGAATGAGCCCATTTATCTCTTCACATATCACGCTTTTACTAGTAAAGATTGGGTGATCATTGGATGAAAATAATTATTTTCTCATATCGCACCTATTCAGTTCTATAAATGTATGTTGGGCGAACATAATCTCCCTCTATTCAACATCCAACTTGAAGTAGTCGTCGGTTAGGACGCATCTCCCCCTCCCATACCACATCCATATTCAAATAATCGTCGGTTAGGACGCGGTCTTTGGGACACAACTCTTTTATGTTTAGGAAACAGTCATAGGACGAGTTACCTTCATTGACTTGCAGTCCCATTAACTTATGTCAACATTATGTATTAGAATTTCTGCCCAAGATTGTGTATTATATGAATAAAGAGAAACTTCTCAGTAGTACCCCCCCCCCTTTTGATCACAGCCAGTAAGCATATATAAACTATTTAGGAGACAAGTCACATATGTACAGAGAGTTGGAGATATTCCCCCCACCCCCATCAGTAACTGTAAGCAATGATAAAAATGAACCGTACAAGAAAAATACTCGAATGTCAGACCTGAAGTCAAAGTTCGCATCTCCACCACCATGATGTGAATCTAGCATGATGTGAATCTAGGTGATTGTTGACTATTCAGTTTATTGCTGTGTAATGTATTTGACTCTTGGCTCTTGAATAAATGTGTTTAGTATGCATACAAAAGTCTGACTCTCTCATGCTTTTAATCCAGTTTATTGCATAAGGTGTCAATAACAAATAAAGCGTCAGAAGTACATGCCGTAGTTGTATCAAAAGTGATAGAGAAATAAAGTACCAAACGGCCAAAATCCGTTACACTACGTTACCTGCAGAGATTTGGAAATCAAACATAAGATTGAATTTGTTTAAGAAAAAAAAAAAATACAAAAAAAAAAAAAAAAAAAACCCCACACACAAGCAGTAGTGCATATTCACATTTTCTCTACCTTGTCCGTATTTGGTCTTGACTCCGATTTTATAACTTGTAAAACATGTACATTAATTAAATATTTTCTGTTGGAAATTCTCACAAGCCTTAAAAATGGAAATGGTCATTAAGACCATCCTAAAGTAGGGAAAATTGCAGGTAATGTATCTTCCAGAAAACTGTCCGGAAGCATACATGCGTATTGACTTTTTGAGCATTTTGTTTCGAATAATAAATAAAATTAAAAATCTTCAGTTCCATAACTATAGCTAAGCTAATTTTCGTTATATATAAAGCAGAACTGGGGAAAGAAGGGACCAGTCTAATGTACATGTATCCTGGTTTCTCTTCACAATGAAATAATCTTGCGCTCTAGTTTTCTCTGCACAGCGAATGATCATTTCATAATTAAAAAAAAAAAAACGAAAGCCTTATAGGCAAACACACAGATGGCTCACTAAGCCTAACCAAATCAGATTGCTCTGGGGGATGGGGGGGGGGGGGTAGTGTGTGTGTGTGTGTGTGTGTGTGTGTGTAAAAGAAACACACCAATAATCACAGATTGAAAGTAGTCATGGGGATATAGAAATGACCCAAAGCACTGTCAGCACACTATCTCAAAATGAGCTTAGCCGAACTAAATCAACTTTTTAAAGCACGGTTCTGACACCAAAAAAGGTGTGGTTTTGTTTTTAATCATGTACATATTTTTTTGGATACATTTTTGTATCCTTTTATCATGTAAAACATGACCAAACACGTATGAAAAAAGCACAGCTGCATTGTGTAAGTTACCTATGAGAAGTAGAGATACTCCAAAACATTGTAGGCATATTCTTCAAAGCGGTTTAAGCCCAAACACACTGGTTTAGAGTATGTGTTTATGACCTACACCAAAAACAAAAGAAATGAACAAATATAATTAATTTATCAATCTGGTTTATGTATGATCTTATAATTAAACCCGTTTGATAGATAGTATCCACACGCTGAATGCAATATGTCTTTAAACATAAGTTCCATTTCCTAATTAACAATGCCAATTGCAATTAATGAAAACAAATGAAATAAATTATGGAAGCCGTCATTAAAGCGCGTGGAGACACGAGACTTAAAAGATGGACGATAAAGTTATTTATGTCAAATCTATGTTCATTTATGCATATAAATACCTGCTGACGGTGTTTGTCCAACATATTTGTTTTTGCAAGTTATCAAATAAATAACATAAAATGTTACACAGTTGCTTTCGTAGTGCATTTTAAAGGCTTATTTGGAATTACTGATACTGAAAGGAATATCTGCATCAATGAAAGAAAAGTGCGAACATGTGGGTCTATTATATGTAGTGGATTGAACCAAGACTTTTAATCATTTAACTTAACTCACTGAATATTAATATATGCTAAAACTGTGAAGTCTGATTTTAAAAACCAACATCCCCAACTTCCTAGTTGTATTTTTCATACTTAATGAGATATATTTATATTTCATTTTCGACTCATATTATTGTTTATTACATAGTCTGTACACTTTACAAATAGCTTGTGCAGCTTAATATTTTTTATATTATCATACGTTAACATGTCATTTTATGTGATTCTGATTGGTCCGAATAAGCCCTTGAACTTCTTGCACGGTATTCTCTTTACTGATTTACTATGATCGTGGGAAAATTATCTTTACACTGCCTTATGGAGCGTT
This sequence comes from Sinohyriopsis cumingii, assembly GCA_028554795.2. Classification (NCBI taxonomy): domain Eukaryota; kingdom Metazoa; phylum Mollusca; class Bivalvia; order Unionida; family Unionidae; genus Sinohyriopsis; species Sinohyriopsis cumingii. The sequence goes on along the minus strand of CM068838.1, from coordinate 121,433,663 downwards.
TTATTCTTACCGATATTGTTAATATTTTGGTGATCATTTTTCGAATCGACCGATATAAAAGAACTGAGAAAAAGGTCATGTTTTTCTGTCTAAGGCAAATAAAAAACACTGGAGCTCGTTATGCCATGTATTATTATGTGCTGAAAAAAAATGACGTTGAACCGGGAACAACCACGGCAGCAACAAATAAAATTATAAGTATTGGTCCATTGAAAGCGTTCATAAAGGGAGGGGTGGGTAGTAATTCTGTCAGAATTTGTACTATATAAAAGAGTGGTTTAAATGAAGGAAAAAACTCACTTCTATTCATAAAAGAATATCGAAAATCGTTCTCTCAACTAAAAGAACGTTGATGCTTATTATATTATTATTATTATTATTACATATTATTATTAGTATTATTATTATTATTATTATTATTATTATTATTATTTATGCTTATGTACATATGTTAAGTATTTCTGTTCAGGTGTATTCATCAAGTGCTGTATTCCATTTGTACTTCATCAAGTGTTGTATTCCAGGTGAATTTCATCAAGTGCTGTACTCCATGTTTATTTCGTCAAGTGCTGTACTCCATGTTTATTTCGTCAAGTGCTGTACTCCATGTTTATTTCATCAAGTGCTGTATTCCAGGTGAATTTCATCAAGTGCTGCATTCCAGGTGCATTTCTTCAAATGCTGTATTCCAGGTATATTTCATCAAGTGCTGTGCTCCATGTTTATTTCATCAAGTGCTGTACTCCATGTTTATTTCATCAAGTGCTGTACTCCATGTTTATTTCATCAAGTGCTGTACTCCATGTTTATTTCATCAAGTGCTGTATTCCATGTTTATTTCGTAAAGTGCTGTACTCCATGTTTATTTCATCAAGTGCTGTATTCCAGGTGAATTTCATCAAGTGCTGCATTCCAGGTGCATTTCTTCAAATGCTGTATTCCAGGTGTATTTCATCAAGTGCTGTGCTCCATGTTTATTTCATCAAGTGCTGTACTCCATGTTTATTTCATCAAGTGCTGTACTCCATGTTTATTTCGTCAAGTGCTGTATTCCAGGTGAATTTCATCAAGTGTTGTATTCCGGGTGCATTTCTTCAAATGCTGTATTCCAGGTATATTTCATCAAGTGCTGTATTCCAGGTGAATTTCATCAAGTGCTGTACTCCATGTTTATTTCATCAAGTGCTGTACTCCATCTTTATTTCATGAAGTGTTGTATTCCAGGTGAATTTCATCAAGTGCTGTATTCCAGGTATATTTCATCAAGTGTTGTATTCTGGGTGCATTTCTTCAAATGCTGTATTCCAGGTATATTTCATCAAGTGTTGTATTCCAGGTGAATTTCATCAAGTGCTGTATTCCAGGTGCATTTCTTCAAATGCTGTATTCCAGGTATATTTTATCAAGTGCTACATTCCAGGTGTATTTCGTCAAGTGCTGTATTCCAGGCGAATTTCATCAAGTGCTGTATTCCTTGTAGAATGTGTACACATTTACAACATGGATAATAGTTACCTATCACTACTGTAATTACATTTCTCGTTTTTCTTCTGTTTCTATCAATTTCATGCAGGTATATCTCAATGAAAGGTCGTTCAAGTTTGCTGGGCCGGCTAGTAAGCGGCTACCCTTTTTCGATAGGGAATGGACTCTGACCTTACACCCCAACATAAATGTCCAAATATCAAAAATGGGGTGGCAAGGGTCAGAGGAAACTCAGACTACAGTGACCTAAGTAGTTAGAGCGTCTGCCTAGATTGCGCGAGGTTGCGGATTCGAACCCAGAGTTATCCGAGACAGTCATGCCAAAGACTTATACAAAAGGTACTTGCAGCTTCCTCGCTTGGTGCTTAGCATTAAGATGTTGTGATAGGACTGGTCGGCCTCGTGTCAGGATAATGTTATTGGGTGGGACATCATGCTACATGCCTGCGGCAAGTCATACAGTGTAAGACATAGCACATGTTGTACGCCCAAAACATAAATACCAGCGTCAAGGTCTTACATATAGGACTAGTCTGCGGCATGATGCACCAGTGCTAAACGTCACTACCAACTGCCACACTGAAGCAATTACAGTGATACGGTTGAAGGTTTTAAAGCTACATTAAAAATCCATAAAACACGCACAGACACACACACACTTTTGTAAAGTATCAATCTTATTGTTCTTATTATCATTATCTAAGTGTTAAACACCAGTCTTAAAACTCAATTATTTTAAGAATAGTATGAGTTGTCTCCCTTAGTCTGCAATCGCGCTGTGAACATTCGTTTTGTCACACCTATAAATACTTGGACAACTCGCACTTTGTGACCATTATGCGATGGGTATGGGAGTGGCCTTTTAATGTATGGATGTAAATGGATACAAAAAAGACTTGTGTAAAGCCAAGGGTGACATTGGAACATATTACAAGTCTCGTCCAAAAGCGTCATGGTTTACAAGCCTTGAAAATAACACCTCTAGTTGGATATACTGATCTAAATTTGAAGGTTCAGGTGGCACGAGATGAGGATAATGATCCGTATGACAATGTGGAGAAACACTGCACCGGATATGTTTTGAAGATCGTTGGATCGGAAAGTTTGGCTGACGTCAATTATTTAGGTATGCAATAATAGTCATTGGTTAGTGTTATTTGTATATATTGTGATTCACTTTTAAAGCTGTACTTTACATTCTGAAAATAAACCGAAGACGTTATTTTTTTTAGGTGAAACACATCTAAGACAACAAAGAAGAGATAAACCATCTTCGTTGTCGTTGTCATCCCCAGGGAGATAATTTCGTTTGTGTTTCTGTATATATTAGGTCCGCATGTTTGATATATGATCCATCAGTTGTATTTAAAATAAGCCACGAAGAAAACGATTACACGAGCACGATCGTTATTTCTTCAATATAATGGTGTTAACAACGATAACACGAACGACGATTATTAGGCTTATTCTGAAGACGATAATTTCACTTTTCAACTCTTATGTTTATTGAAAAGAGCTAAATTATGTTGTATTAATTTGTCAAATCTTAATTATGTTGCGTTACCTTTTCACACCTTAATTACATGTATGTTACATTACTTTATCACATCTTAATTATCTTGTATTACCTTTTCACACCTTAATTATGTTGTATTACTTTACACATCTCTTTTAATGCAGAAGCCCAAAGTCAGTTAATTATGCATCTAAAGAAATCTGGAATCCCGACCACTGGGGTTATTCTCAATCTGGAAAAACAGCTAATTAGTGTAGAGGATCTGCCTACAGAAGATGGATTGTACAGTACGTATATGATTTTTGTTTGTCTGACTGTCCTTTTCTCCAATGGTATCGCTATTTTGACTTGCGCAAAATGAATAAGTCCAGAACTGCCATCTTGTCATCATTCTTATTATCTTCGTCGTCTTCGTGGTCGTCATCATCCAGCTCAGTACATAATTTTGATTACATAACATACCCGTTAAATGAAATGTCGACATAAAACGATTATTGATAAAGTTCTGAATATTTTTTCTTAATATTTTTGTTTCTTTGTACCTGTCAATAAATTTATCTTCAATAAATATGCAAAATGACGTTAAATAAAATCGTCTGCATGTCCCAAATCACGCATGCAGTATTTCTTGACTATACGAAATATCATTTTCAGTGGCCAGACATAGTAAATAATCAAATAAACAAGTAAGTAATCTTAGGTTTAGACGGCACGGAGTAAGGCTTTGAGTCCCGTTTATGCCTATTTTGTAACGTTTTTGTTTAGATGAAGCATGCATATTTAATTACGCTGAGGAAGCCTGCCTGTTGAGTGACTGTTCTAAAACTTTCAATGACACAGATCTAACGCAAAAAAGAGATTTACGGTGTAGAGTTTCATTCACTGTGTTCAACACATTCAATCACGTGTGTTTAGTTTTGCTATTAATAGATATGAGAGAAAATACTGCTACGCCTAACCTGTCTTATCACGTAAATCACGTAAAAGCCGATGTAATACTCTAGAAATAGACTTTAAACTGCAAAGTCACGTGACGTTTGTTTACGCGGATTTGCAACCGAGATTGCAGCTAGAGAACTTGCAATGTTTAGTTGATCACATCGAACACATATAAAAGTAGTGTTAACCTTCATAAACTAACTGCATATGGCTTTTCCTTAAGAATGGATTATTTGAAACGTATGATCGGTGTTGTTGGAGCTGATGGTGAAGATGATTCAAAGTCCAATTCTGGGGAAAGTAAATCTGAACCAGACTCAACAGGGGCTGCGTCAAAACCCGGATCAAAAACCGGTGTGCTATCAGTGGAGAAAGACGAGAGACCACAAGTTGTTCGGCATGACAGTAAAGTTTTAGATCTGGTTTTTACCATGGACTATACTGGAAATATGGGGTCGTATATCAAAACGGCAAGACAGAATATTCGAACAATTGTAGAGGAAATAGTGGCCAGCGAGAAAATTGATATTAAACTGGCTTTAGTTGAGTACTCGGATCACCCGCCCCAGGACAGTTAATTTGGGACACGGGTACACGACTTTACCCCATCCCCCAAAACCATGAAATCATGGTTAGACGCATGCAGCGCTGAAGGGGAAGGGGACACGGCAGAAGCAGTCGCTGATGTTCTTCACGATTTGACAAAACTTAGTTGGCGTCCAGAAGCGACCAAAATTTGTGTATTTATATCAGACGCTCCCCCGCACGGGCTTGGACGCGGAAGTGACGGGTTTCCCACTGGCTGCCCCTTAGGGCTAGACCCATTGGATATCACAAGACAAATGGCTGAAATGGGAAACACTATTTATTTAGTCGTATGCGAACCTGACATCACACCATTTAAGGAATTTTTCATGGCGATTGCCTACATAACCGGTGGTCAGTACGTCCCTCTACGAAAGGCAAAGCTGCTAACTCGGGTTATCGTTGGTGGTGCGAGAGAAGAGATGTCCCTGGAAGAATGGATGGCAACGTGGACGAGGAAGTACAGCTTGAAGTGGCGGCTGGAAGGGAAATTGAAGAAGAGGAAATTCACGAGCATGTATTCTCTAAGCTAAAGAGTAAGGGAGCAAAAAGTAATGTTTTAATGCGAAATTTCAAGGATATTGAATCGGCTTCTGGCCATGCTACAAAAATCTCAGAACTTTCAAACATGGCAGATGTAAGGAAAAAATTCAAACCTGCCTTCCCTAAGCCTGACATCTCATTCTCTGAGATGGAAGGAGCTTCGATGGCACCGACTGGGAGAGCCTCTGGAGGCATTTCGGAAGATGATTAGGCCGATGAATTATATCATTGTGTGGAATCGGAAGTGACGCATCATCAGGCAAAGCGAATGGTGCAGAAATCTATGACGAGGAATTTTGCTAAGAAGAAAGCTTTGTAACGATTCTCACCACGTGTCATCAGTTAAGGAACCCTTTTGTATGTGCTGCTTCTACGAATTAGCATTGACATACAGGGCTGGGTGAGCTTGGTCATTTTTGTATGACTTCACCAGCAAGAAGGAAAAAATGGTTATGTAGATATTCTGAATGATGTACATTTGAAGCGGACATAAATACAATTTAATTTATATATAAACAGTTGTGATAGATTTTGCATTAATGGATGTTAAAGTTTTCTTCTCAGTGTAAGCATGAAATCCATACTTTTAATTGTGTCACATAATGTACTAATTTTAGTGTGTGAGACTCTCACTATATTATTAAAATAACGATACGTGCTTACTTAGTATGATTCATGTGCGTACAATAATGGCACGTGCATACTTAGTATAATGCACATGCATGAAGTAATGGCACGTTCTTATTTAGTATGTTTCACGTGCATACAGAATTAACACGCTTTTACTTAGTATGCATGCAGTAATGACACGTTCTTACTGAGTATGTTTTCACGTGCATACAGTAATGACACGTCATTACTGCGTATGATTTATGATTCGCGTGTAAACATTAATAACGCGTTCTTTTTTTGGTATGATTCACATGTAAACAATAAGGACACGTTCTTAGTAAGATTTACACGCATACAATAATGACACGTGCTTAGTATGATTCACGTGCATACAATGATGACACGTTCTTACTATGATTCACGTGCATACAATAATTACACGCTCTTAATTAGAATTATTCACATACATACAATGATTACACGTTATATGTATGATTCATGTGCAGAAAATAGTTACACATTCTTTGTATGATTCACTTGTATACAATGATGACACGTTCTTAGTAGGATTCACTTGCATACTATAATGACACGTTCTTAGTACGATTCACGTTCAGAAAATAATGACACTTTCTTAGTATGATTCATGTGCATACAATAGCGACACACTCTTCATTTAGTACGATTCGCATGCACACAATACTGACACGTTCAAACTTGATATGATTCACGTGTATACAATAATGACACGTTCTTACTTAGTATGATTCACGTACGCAAAATATGACACGTTTTTATTTAGTATGGTTCATGTGCATTCTCATTAGCACCACAAGTTATTTTAGAATTAATTTTTAAATTATTTTAAAAGGAAATCTTCTCGTACGAAACTGTCATTACTTGCATTCTGTCTTATTTATAAAATCCAGCAATTTTATCACTTTCTTTGGACGATAACGATGTTGCCTTCCGATGGTGAATGAGGCAGATGTTGCTGTCCGGTGGTGAGTGGGGCAGAAAATTAAAAGCTAATAATAATGCAAGATATGTATGTGACAAGTCGATGAAAAAATTATCTATCTATCTATCTATCTATCTATCTATCTATCTATCTATCATGCATGCATGCATGCATACATACATACATACATACATTATTAGTTCTATGTCTCACTTTTGAGAACACACGCTGGTACTTGTGACATCAATATTCGAAGTCTATTTACACTGATTTTCAATTTTCCAGGTTTCATTTAATAGATCCCAATCGCAGTCCAACCACGTACCATTTATTTACAATTTTATAGCACTAGTCACTCGATCACAGTGACGCTGACACCGCTACCCCTCCGCTGGATTTGACGATAATAACGTTGAATTCTCTTTCTACGCATATTCACCTTTCTTAGTGCATGTTTTCTCATTGCCTACGCATGTATATTAAGCTTTGTTAACCCCCGTTCTCTTATTCTCCAAAACTAGAAGGGAAGGAAGTAAGAAAGAATCTAGGAAACAGCATTCATATAATCTGAGAAACTTGCATTATTATAAAAAAAAAAAAACATTTTGGCGTAAGAAGTAATCTTTTGTGCGGGTTAACATTATGCGTTTATAGTATGCCTTGTTTAGAACTTAAATATGACACACGATGAGTCAATGAACAGTAATATTGTACTGGGTAAGATAAGATTATTTTCTTTGTGTGTAAAAAAGATGTGAAATAAAACATGAATATAATATGTGTGAATGACATTTGGTTGTTATTAGTTTGCACTTCATTTTTCATCTACTAATATCATTCATAGTTTATTAATGGAAATAAAAATATTTGCTGCTGCATAAAGAAATGTTTTGTAATTTTTTCTTTGTTTGCACAGTTTGTAAATAAACCAGTGGAATAACTGCTGTCACCGCGCACAAGAGATGATGTCACCGCGCGGTATAAATTAGTACCTTTATATTTATTTATTTAGTTTTTGTTTTTTTATGTCACAGAAAAATTCATTTTGAGATTGTTGGAATACATTCCGGGTTCTACCTTCTTAGATGCCGGAAATCCTCTTCATCTGCTCCCGGAAATAGGAAAGCTTACTGGAATGGTGGACAACTCTTTCAGGGTATGTGTGAAAAGATTGTAACGTATGGTATAGTAATGTTTGACAGATAATTTAGAAAATGCTTCCTAGAGCAACATTTTGTCATTTTGTGCACTCTAGAAAAGAAGTCACTTTCCTAAAAGGAATAAAAAGGTTTATTTGATTAAAATTTTAATTGAAATAAAGCATTAGGAATTAATAGATGCAGCTTCGTAAAGACAAGACAAATTTTTTCATGTTGCGTCAGTTTTTCTACTATGGTGTTAGAGTCTCAAAAGAGACGCTTTTTGTCGTCGCTGTTCATAAAGTTAATTATTCAATAAAATTAAACCACGAGTAATGAATTCCGGAAAGATGTAACTCAGTTTTAATGTATTCGTACGCATATGTGCCGTAGGTTGCCGACCCCTGTTATAGCTGCTATTCTAGTGACTAGTTTGGTGTGTCTGTTGTTTATTTGAAGGGTACTGCTTGCTTTTTTTATTTCTTTGTTAAGATAAAAAAATTGAAACATAAATGAAGAATGTATCAATAGATTCAAACAATTGTTTTAAATTCTGAAAAACAAACTACATTGTATCCATATAAAGCAAATAGTTTTGTGGATTCGAAGTGTAACAATCTTGGAAAGAACACAACATAACTTATTAACATCATCTAGAAATGCCACAAAGGCTGTTAAGAAGACACAGGGAAACATTTTTTGTGTTAACTATTTTGTTTTTTTTTCTTCTTCGTAAATTTCAATTGTGTATTGCACAATTATTGTTTGAATACCAAAATATCTTTCTTTAATTCAGTCACTGGTTCAATGGCAGGTCAATTACTTCCACGCAGATATTGTAAGCAATTTAGACGATATAATGGAAGGTCAATACTTTGTCATGAAAAAATACTTTTCGCACTGAGAAATATTTTAATATCGTTCACTCTTAACAGAATTTTTATCATCCGGCATTGGAAATAATATACGATTGGCAGTTGACCAGCGTGACCGCACTCCTTTCACTGCTGACCAGCCTTTCTGCTGACCAACAGGAATTGGGAAGGGCAGTGATAAAGGCATATGAAGACAGTGTCTTACCGATACTGGACACTCTGCAAAGGGGTAATTTAGTAATATTATAACCTTGTTGTATAAGAGGAACATTTTTAGCTTGGTTCTACAAAGTAGAGGAGAGTTACTCTCCCAATCTCATCATATATACATACGTTTTTGGAAAAGATACATATTGATGTACCGCCAGGCTTGCAAAAAGCACCTATCGAGCAAAACGTCCCATGATACCTAGATAAGCAAGCGTTTCTCATCTCCACAAGGACGGGTCTAGAATTAGGCAAGCGGTCTAGAGAATGGTAAAGCCCTGAAATCTCGCGATTCTGATCCGCTTCCTGTGCGTAATTTTAACTATGAAGCTGTGAAGAGAACTTAGTTATTTTCTAAATTTCCTCTAGGAAAAGTTCCGCTTCTTACGAGCTCATGTTTAAGGGGGAGCGGGTGGTGGTGGTAATCATTGCGGCTTCAGCAGCTCCTGGACTTTACGTGTAAGCTATCGAGCAAATATTTCTGTGCTTCGGGTCTATGAATTTCACTGGATGCGGCGGCAACTTACCGCATCCAATCAAAATTAAGTTGTTCAAATCTGAACACTGATTCTAAATGACGTAGGGAGCACACAACTTGAATGGACTGATAAATAAACAGTTTTCCTCTGCCGGTCCGTGTTTGCACAAATACCTTTCACTCAAATACACATGTAATGGCTTCCCTCTGGTACATAGTCATATTTGCGATGTCAAACTTCCAGTTGTCCTTTTCAGGTTAATTGCCACCATCATTTTCGGCCGATGTACAATGCGCAACGCTACATACTGCAACTTATGAAATTCAATTAATGTCGCTAGGACAAGATCCCAATATATATGTTCGATCCGCCAAGGTGTAGATAGGATTATCCTATCGGAACCTTGGCTAGCAAAGATGAACGTGGGTATGTGAGATCACTTCTCAGTAGCTCTCCGTGAGTCTATGGTTCTCTTCGGAGTCTTCGAGGTTTCCTCCTCCACCAAAATAAATTGGTCGTTATTTATAGCCCTATAAGATATTAAAGAATGTGTTTAGCCCTATTAAACCAAACCAAACCAAACCAAGCCTGAGTTTTAATGTAATGATGTGATGCATCGTTAGATTAAAGATCTAAAAGCACGTCATAACGAAAGTTTTATAAGTTTTAATTATCACTGTCGTGTGTATGTGTGTGATTTACACAATACGCAACACTAGCAAAGTTTTAGTTTGTTATGCTTTTCAGGGACGTGCCACGGCGATATCAACAACTGTAACGTAATTGTGAACGGTGGTGCATCAGATGATTCCAAACAGATCACAGGGGAAGGAAATAATACTGATCTGAAGATCGTTGCCGTTATTGATTTTGGAGACAGTTGTGTAGGATATTACGTGTACGAGATCGCAACAGCCGTGGCAGACTTGATGACGTCTTGCAAAAGGCAGTATGATCCGTTGGAGGTAGCAAGACTGATTATATATGGTTATTTATCAGAATTTAAATTACACGAGCAAGAACTGAGAATCTTAAAACTTGTTATATGCGTCAGATTACTCCAGACGTATGTGCTGAGCACAGATATGTTTACAAGAGACCCTGACAACAAGTACATCACATTAGAGATGGAGGATGCCATGGAAACCTTGAAGTTTCTATGGAAACTACCTGATGAAACATTTCAACACTCCGTTTTTGTACAATGTGATAATCCACGCGTTAATTTTGAGTCCAGAAATTCCAGTTGAGAAAAGGTATAGATAATGTATTAATTTCTTGCGTTAATAAAGGATATATTGATGTATCTGGTCCAAATAACGTGCAGCCCGGAGGTAGTATTTTTGTACTTCAAAACTGAATATACCTGGTCTTAACGCAGGAAGATATTTTTATGATATATGCAGTCGTGCACCGGAAATGATACATGGAAGATTAAAGGACTCGTGGTACTAATTCAGTTCCCATAGTAACCCTATGCATACACAATTATATTAAAATTCAATACCTTTAAATTTCTGAATGCTCTGGACCAATGCTATATTTATCAATATAGATACATCCTTGATGAAAGCTTCTGTGCAGAGAAAACCATCCGAGCTGTGGCATTTTCTGGATCTTGTGTTTGAAATTAGCTCTAAGTTCTGCACCAAAGTGTCAGGAGCTAATTACAGAAATGATTTTTCCATGCTCAAGTCTGTAAAAGAACTGAAATAACATCAATTATACCATGTCTCTGGGTTTTTGTCTCCAGTTACAACTTAGATAAGTTATCAAAAGATTCTTGTTTACTAAAATCTTCCTTTCATTATCAACCAATCCTGACCCGCCAAACCCATATATGCTCTATTTTATCTTCACCCTTTTCTAGACTGGTTCACATTATTCCATATCATTGTGTATCGGGAGTCCTATATCATTGATTCATTTGATAGATCTATGAATATTAGTAAAGTGCATTGGTTAATAGTGTGCATAGTCCTGCTTGTCAAAGATTACATGAATGAGTATTAATTATATGGCAAATTCATATACATCAATAATAGCAATGATGCATTTCAGGCAACATTTAAGATTTTGAACTGCATTTCAGATAATCAGAAGTATTATTATAAGTCTGTCTAATCAAGAGTTATCTTGTTACTATAACCATTTATCTCCCTTCAATTTAAGACTGAAATATATTATCAGCCCTGTCATATTATGCATTAAATGAGTAAAAGGTCAAGGTAAAGCTCTATATGTGCATGTATTACTATAGAAACAGATTTATTTGGAATTGTTTAACGTAACTTTAACAATTTTAATCATATCGCTACGATATCTACACTGTGGTAGTTGATAGAGATGCCTAGCAATGGGGGCATCATGCCACAGACATATATCATCATGTCCTACAGTCACATTATCCTGACAACAGGCCGACAAGTCCTAACACTAACTTCTTAACGCTGAGCACCAAGCGAGTCAGCTGTCTGTACCATTTTCATAAGTCTTTGTTATGACACGGCCGGGATTCGAACTCGAGAACTCCCGCATCCAAGGATTCCGCTCTAACCACAGGCCACAGGGGCGGTGGATAGAAAAGGAGACTTACATAACAAAAATTACCTAATATTCCACCTGAACACATTAAAACTAAACTATGGTAGTCACACACCAATTCAAATAAAAATATGAAGTCCAAATCATTCACTAAATGAAATTGGTGGAACACAAAGTCACAAGAGCTTCACAACGTGCATTTTAGCACAGCTCTTTTCAGATATCAGGCTTAAAAAAATCAAATGCAGAAGGATATTTTTTTTGAATATCAAATACTAAGTCAAATTCGGCCAAGTCACAATGAACTCATGAAAGCATCAAATCAAAGAGTCATTCGTATGTCAAGCAAAACAACACATCCTTTTGTTGAATATTGATCTTCTACTCAGGTCACGCATGCTAATTTAGATAAAATATTAAGACCATATTGATCGCCTACCATTAGTAGAATTATTTGTTTGATGCTGACACAGTTTCTACGTTACCGATGGAGAATCCCTAATTCTATAAATAGCTACGTAGCAAACGCTCTCAGGTTCAAATATAAATCCGCCTTAAGCACTGGATAGCTATTCATCAGTGTAGCATGCAAAACATCTTTCTTTTGCTTATGGACCAGCAAGATGAATTTGCTATTTTTATTTAATTATGTCTGGAAGACAGAAAGAGAATTCGAATGTCTTATATTTGGGCCTTCACTGTGGGCAACAACTGATGGAATAATGGCATTTAAAAAGTCTAGTGTCCTGTGATTGATAATTTAAAAAAAGATGAAAATGGATGTCGGTCAGCTTGTATGCTGTTGAAGTGATCGGTTGAAACCCTGACTTATACGTAAGTTTATTTTCCGAATTTTTTTTTTTAAACAAATGCCTAAACAAAATCCTTTCAGAAATCTTTTCCACGCAACGAAGGACGATAATTGAATAATAAACATTAATCTCCAGTCTTAGAAAATAGGCAAATATTAAAAATTTTTTATATGGTAGCAAATCATCTCTAATTTTAAGATCTATTAAAGGGAAGTACAAGGGGTTTGATTATGGAATTTGAGACTCTCCCGAGTAGATCTTGACTGATAAGATCTGGCCCGGCTGCCCAAACACGCGACATTTACACGATGACGTAAGATCTCGTGTTCTCTAATTTGTACATAGTCAAAAGTTCTGTCAGTGCCTTACAATTGTGGAGTTAGGACAATGTCTTTATTATCAGTGGTGAAGTGCTAAATAAGAACGTGAGAGAACGCAATAAGGAAGTGGGGAAGCATGTTACTTAGATTTGAGCGGGACAATGGAGAGTGCAACAAAGTAAGAGAACGCGCAAAAGAACCAAAAAATTCCCCAGTAATGGAACACCGTTCTCAGAGCACAACTCCCCTGCTCGTCATCAATGATGGAGACTGATGCAAAGTAGTCATTCAGATAGGTTGCGTTTTCAATATCCTCAAAATTCAATTTGTCTGAACCATTTACTTTTTCAACAAGCAGAGGACAGCCGAAATGTATAATTTATTCCTTTAATAACAAAAATCGAAAAATATTATTTCCTTTGCTTTCTTTTTAACATTATTCACTTTATTTCATAGTTAGTCTGAATATATATATATATATATATATATATATATATATATATATATATATATATATATATATATATATATATATATATATATATATATAAGTACAACATAGCACTAACACTTTTCACATTAAAACGACAAAGGCGGTAGACTGGTGTTAATTTTCCTTTGTACCATAAGTGCTGATAAATGGCGGCCTAATATTAAATTCCCGTTTAGCCCTAAATTCCGCAGATCTTTTTGACACAGGATTCCCCCGTTGTGCCCCACTGCACTACTTAGGACGCTGGAAGGGTGTCAGGTATGTTTATGGATGGATGCATAGACAAACGGGCTTAAGAAAGTATTGAGTAAGCTGCTCAAAGCATGGACAAACGGTGAACATTAAAAAAATGCACTGTATTAATGACTATGCGGCGGAAGGCAAAATGCAATAAAAGGCAAATGTAACGAAGAGACGATATTTTATTAAAATGAACATGAACTTGATTTATTCAAGCATAAAGTATAGTTGATTTTCTTGACATAACTTGCTTTAGAAAAGTTCAGTTTTAAAGGAAAAAAAGTGTTTCCGATAATGATATGATTTGTTTGACAATGTATTTCTGTGTATATGTCTCACCGTGTTTACGGTTCATGTATACTATAGGTCTTTAGTAGATCCCTGTTCAACGTTTTAAGTATTTAGTCTATTTATTTTAAAAAGTGTTATGTCGAGAGATGTATGTTTCCAAAATTGATCATTAAAAATATAAAAAGATCAAATAACGAATTTTTTTAAAAAAAACATACATTTAGTAAATGCAGGCATAATGACAATATTGATGTATGTATCAGAATCATATGTCATTATTCTAAAAGTACCAGGTCTGTTTGCAATAGCACTTCACTTAGTAATCATATCACTTCCATTAATATTCTGTTAGTGTACCGTCTGCACGTTTATAGTTCACGCAAATCACGTGACCCTCTACGCTGCGGCTTTAAACAGCAGGCCAATCTGTAGTTACAACTTCCTGAAGAAAGACTTTGTGACCGTAATGGTGACAATAAAGGTTAACTCACCGGGTTACATTCATACAATGGTCGTCCGAGAGTCGTGCCTGGGTACGTTACTGTCTATTGAATGGACATTTGTAGTTTTTTCAGTCTTCTTGCAAATCTGAAGCGATAAAAGACGCGTGACAAAAGTAGAATCGAGCCATCCGTTGGAGTCACAGAAGCTCGTATCATAATCATTGCTTACAGTTTACCTGTCATACATGTACTAGCGTATATAATATATAGTATATGTATGACAGGTAAATTGTAAGCAAATATACAAGCCCCCGTGGTTGGTGTCACCCTTGTACTCCTTGTGTTAATATATAGTACCGATAAGGTGATTTCGTTTCAGAGATTTCATCGTACTTTATTGTTAACACATTAACCCCTGGAGGTTTTTGTCGATTTCGTCTGAAATTCGAGTAGGAAACACATTTTGAAAGCTATTTCTGAATAAATCATAAAACACCAACTTCTAGGTGATCTTCCAATAACATACTGCCTAGCTGTGTTAGGAACATCCTTTTTCATTGGCTATTTTGTTCGCGCATGAGCAGAAGGGTACAAGTTGGAGGTTTCATTATTTTGTTGTTTAGGGGGCGCTCACCAATTAATATGTACTTTAGAGAGAGTGACGTATGTAAGGTGAAGTAGTTTGCATTTAAAACATGCACAATGGAGAGAATGTTGGCATACCTATATGCTACAGTAATGTAATGTGGATGATATTTCTTTGGATATTGTACTTTTGGAAATTTTACATGATTTAAGCACACTGCTAACTAAAATGACTGCTCCCTTGTGGTAAAAAATCAGCCTGAATTAGTCTAAAGTACACTATACATAGCAGCTATTAAAACAGGGAAAATTAATTTTGCCAGACTAGACAATACCAGCCTCTGAAAGTGCAATGAATGAATTACCAAATATATAAAATGT
Organism: Sinohyriopsis cumingii; assembly: GCA_028554795.2. Classification (NCBI taxonomy): domain Eukaryota; kingdom Metazoa; phylum Mollusca; class Bivalvia; order Unionida; family Unionidae; genus Sinohyriopsis; species Sinohyriopsis cumingii. The sequence goes on along the minus strand of CM068838.1, from coordinate 121,418,213 downwards.
ATAAAAAGTTATCGGCTCTTTTTTATACAATTTACCTCTGAAGTTCAGGAAGTGAAAATGACCAAGTAGAGCTAGCACTTTTTTGAAAGGTTCACATTTGAAATAAGGCCAAGCTGTACACTCTATAACCCATAGTACACCCATCAATCATACATCAAAATAAAGGGAATTAAAGGTTCTTTTAATTATACCTAAGATATACAAGGTCTTTTTTAAATAGCCAGTATAACCAGTGAGGAAAGCCGGGGAAATTCTTTTTCTTTAAAATCTTAACCCTATGGAAAATGCGAAACTGTATAGCGCCACCTTAAGGACCCGTTATGTTCGTATCGAGACCACTCTTTATTCCGAATGCCCATCTTATTCTAATTTTTGCAAAGGTTCATCTGTCTGTTTTGCAGTTCATACCGGTCTGCCTTAGATCTGAGACCAAAAAGTCTAAAATCCGGACACAAAATCGGATTCCGACCAGGGGCGAATTTTGGGTAGAAAAATCGGGTTAAAAAAATTAGGTTTTGCCCTCTGTATTTTGTAGTGCAACTAGAAATTCCTGATTTTTTGGTAGCATTATAGAGTTACATCTGTCTACCTTTCTATAATACCACCCACTTTAGTGTATCCTACATGACCTTGACGCTACAGAGCTCGGCAGTAGGCTACTACCTCCTGCCACTTAAACTCGTCACCAGGGGTTAATGTGTTAAAACGTCCGACTCCTATGCAGATATCCTCGCTCTACTGAAATACAAGCCCGAGATTCAATGTCGTCGTTTACAAACAAATATACTGTGTGCGACCGAATCAGAGCACAATTACGTTTCCTATATACTCTCTACATTTTTAACTTTCCTTTGTGTCCAAGCGATAATAAATCTTTCTAAAGTACCTTCCAAGATGAACTCACGGTGATGTTCTTGTCATAGGTTATCCGGCACTTTTATGAGAGGCTAGACAATAAACATAACACCGTACATTGGGTGTCAGATTTCACCTCCTGATCAGTATCAATGTCTCATTACTCACTGTGCACTGTCGCCGAGATACACATAGACAACCACACCGTACTGCTCAAATTATAAAGAATATAGGATTACCTATAAATCAGTTGGTTAATACCTAAATCTAACTCTTGTATCTCCACCAAAGGTAGAAAGGAAAAAAAAATGCTATAAAAATACAGGAATAGTTGTCGGTATATCAGAAACAGACAATATAATTAATATTATATTGCTGATATCTAAATGATACATATATAATATGTGCCAAAAACCTCCATCGATATATTTTTGTTATAATTTTTAAACGACACCACATTTGTGAGATCGAATGAGCCAAAAGAAATTACAATCTGGAATGGTTTGAAACTGAATGGCACACATTTATCAACATAGTAGTATCACAGTCTGTTTCTGTCTATTGTTTGAAATCTTTAAGTTATATGTATGAATATTAGTTGATGCATCTTCAATCTTGACTTATGTCTTGGTTATTCATTTGTACATATCGTCATAAAAGTTTTATAAGCTGTATACGTGTGCCTATTATTAATTATACTCTTACAATACTCATGTTTCTTTATCTCTTCTGCTTCACATATTTTTCTCTTTTCTTTCCTTCATCCTATAGTGTGTTCTTTCTTCACATATTTTTCTCTTTTCTTTCCTTCATCCTATAGTGTATTCTTTCTTCAAGCTATCCTCGTTTCTTCTCGTACCTTGTCCCCTTATAATAGCTCAAAATGTAGCAGCTTTAACCCGTTATACAGAAGACATGAAATGTACAGAAAAAAGGAATTGTAAGGAAATCCATGGGATGGGCACCCTCCCCGACCCATGGCTACCTTTGTACGGGGAATATTAAGAAAAATCGTGATAGGATCAATGAGCTGGACAATTATAAAGCAGCATTAGATTAATTTGATGTTCAGAACACTAGGGTATCCCATTTACAATATCTAACTGGTCCGAGTCTATCTATGTGAACTATCTTGATGTGATCAATGCACTTCATATTTCGTAAGAAACAGTGCCTCAGTATGCTGTTCTAAAAAGTAATATCAACATTTTGCAATACTTAATTGTTCAGGGCCTGGAACCACAACTACACAGGAACATGCTCCATGTATCATGAGTCTGTTGGAAACGACCCAGTACTTGGCTGAGAAAAATCCTATTATGGCCAACGAGGTTGAAAATTGTAAAGGAGCCATAACTCATTGTTCTGCTGTGACGTTTCCGTCTTACATTACCTAATTGATCGAGGCCTCGAGCCACTGTATGGAGCTGCTCCTCGACAAATATTTACCCATATGTCATGCATTGATGGTCAGATAGAAATAATCTATTACATGGTTGAGAAATATACTAATAGGATGAATTATCAGTTTACCTGTTTATTTTTAAGTCTTGCATTCATTTTCAACTTATCAGAATAAATAATGTTACTTTTTACGAATGTCAAATAAACTTTGCATACTCGTTTATTTGTTTGTATTAGTCCACCTTAACTCATGTTGAATATGATTCTAGTAATAACATGTCTAAAATTTTTTTCGTATGTTTTAACTTCGACAGAAAGTATTTAAAGTGTTAAAGACACTAAATCTGTGAAGAACTTTCTTCCTCCTTCAATTGGACATAATGGTAGAAGTTGTCTCCCTTGTCAATGCCCTACTGAATAGTGGTACTCCTGTGGAAATTCATCCGGGTTCTGATTGAGCACAGGCGCGTGCTAGATGTAACCATGAACATTCCAAAGCTGAAGTGCCATCATCCAATATGGGGAGACATCTTTATGGTGACCTTTTAAACACATCCTGTAGGGTGGACTCAAAATTATTAACAATTAAATTTTTCAGTCTTTGATTAGGCACGATGAATTATGAAGTCATAGAGATGTTAATTTTAATATCACATCCACTAAATTGTTATTTAAACACTAAAATTCTGCAAGGGATCAAAACTGTAACGTTAATAATACTGGTCATAACACAGATACTTTTCACTAAATCCTATCAAAGAAAAAAAAAAAATCGAACTAAAACTAAAACATCTCCCAGGCCTGGCATCGCGAACACAACGACGGCTGCAGTAAATGTCTCAATAGACTGTAGCTGCTGAGAGTTTTGTGGCATCTTGAGAAGCATCATCATCACAAGCTTCAGTTTGCGGGACCCTGAAGACTCTCTACATTGCAATTCTTCTTCCTGCTGGTGGATGCTGCTGCTGTGGTCTCCTTACTTCCAACACCTCCTTCCAGTTTTCCATGTGGAGGATTACTGCTCTTGGTAGTGGTTGTGGCAGTTGCTGGAGCTGACGTGGTTGTGCTGGTGCTGTTAATGCCCGTGAATGCGTCCTCACCTCAGCTTGACTTCATACACATGTCTCAGCATGAGGTGAGGCAGGATACATATCTTCTTTTCTTCTTCTTATTTTTTATTTTTCTCCTCTTCCTCCTTCTATATCCTGCCTTGTTCAACTGTGGCCTCCATAGCTAGGCTAGCTTGTCTAAAATGCGCCTGATATACTCCAGATGCATTTGGAGTTTTGCGATTCTGTTGCTCATTTTTCGTAGCTCACGAATTGACGACGGGTAGCCAGACTGATTGATTGATTGATTGATTAAATTATAGTGGCTTGCGTAATTGTAAAATTGTACATGTGTCACTGGTTTATATTCGCAAGGAGGACTGATAAATACTCCTGGGGGGGTCGGAATTAGAGCATCACTCTCTAGCGTTTATGTCCAGATCGTGGAACTAAATGTCCCTAACGACCTGAATGAAAGGCTTTCATGAAAGGTAATGGACCCAACACACACATGTTCAAAAAGGATGAATTGCAGTCTGTTATTGACTATTCCATGTGTCAACCAAAGCAGTATGTGACGCCTGTTGCGTTTGGTCGCTACGATGATGTCACATAGGATACTTGGGTTTGACGTGTGGAAATGGTTCCATATCTCCGTCAAGATACAGGTGGTCCGGGCGAGGCTTTGGTTTTATCGAATTTGGATACCAAGCCAGAATGGCTTCCTGGATAAGATGCAATATTGGTAACCCTTGGAAGGGCATTTTAGGCAAAAGTTACATGTCTTTCTTCTGCCTCTTTGTATTTCTCAGCGGTGACGTTGTCCTGTCTGATAGTTTCAGGCAATTGGTAGTTCTGTAACGCAGCTATGTAGCTGGCCGCATCCACTAGCTGATGCATTGGGTATCTCTTATAGGCATCTCCGTAGAAACAGTTGCTTATTCAGACTCCATAGTGCCACTGAGCCGGTCAGGGTTTGTATGTGTCCAGATATCGTCAGGCGAGGTATTTCACTGCACTGATCAAATGTCCCGTCCTTTTCACATCGTCCATCGCTGGTCCCAAGCCCATTTCCCGGAATTCATTTTGAACTGTGTCAGAATCCACCACCTCTAATATTTCCAGTTCCTCTACCTCTTCTTTGCTAGAGGAGGATACTTTTAAATTTGCTAATAATGTGAAAATTCTTGCCTTAATGCCTCTATGTGACTGACAAAATCTTGAACTAATTGGCATACGAAAGACTACTGTTTAGTCGGTTGTTGTTGTTGAATATCCTGTAACTTTGTCCTGGCCTCTTTGGCTGAAATTTTAGGAGAGGTCGGCTGCTGAAATTTGTTCATTTTGTGGCTCGTAAAACTAGAGTGGCACGATAACTGGGTCTGCGTAGGCTGCTCCACCTGTTTCTGCTGTCTCCTCTTACGACTCTTGGGCATTTGCTTGCTTTCTTAGTCGTTTTCCCAAATTAAGAGCAAGATTGTACGTTTCACCTGTTCTCGTAGGCGCCATCATGAAGCAACTACGAGGCCGAGGCCCTTAAGTGCACTCAGTGCTTGAGCGGATATTATATCCGTCGCTAGCTCTATTAGTGTTGTGTTGCTAGCCGCTCTGTTCGCTGTGGACTGTAACCAGACTGAAGAGCGCTTCCTTTATATATGGCAAGCGTGGACGTGAAGGAAAATACCTTGTTACCAAAACTTACAAGACCCATATTATAACAAAAAAGCATGGAACACACGGACCTAAAAGAAACACTCATTCACTTTTAACTTACAAACACTAGCTACAAACACAAACACATACAGACTAATTTTTGACAAGCTAGGGAAAGGAAGTGCTTATAGATACACTTCTATTTTTTTATACATAAAACAAAGAAACTAAGTGCTTATAGACACACTTCTATTATTTAACTTACTAACATACAATTGGCAATTGAGCTAGTATGTCTTTTCTAGAGTATTGGGGTAGCCTAGAAATGGGCTGTTGGTGGCGCATTTCTCCAATTTCTTCTATTGGCACCTCTACAAATGTTTCTGCTGTTTTCTTCCCATATTAACAATAGCTTAGTCCGCTTTGCTTGAGAACAAAGGCTTCGCTTTATATTGTTCAAGCTCGGACGCGATATAAAACATCCATACAATTTTTTTGTTTCGGGTCGGAACACTATAATTGTTGATTTTAGGGTGAGCGATAGAGAGAAGTACAAGAACATGTATAATGATAAAAATTGAAAACAAACGACCGACACATTTTTAAAAACACAACATTTTTTATTCAAAAACAACCAACTGTGGTTCAAAAGGTAATAAAGTTCCAAGGTATCAATTTTTTGTTGTTTTGTTTTTGTTGTTTGTTTCACAGGTAATGATAAGTCATCAATTCAATCCTGAATTTTTGCTTGACAATGTCTGAAAAATAACCGTTTCTTCGCTTCGGCTCTGCATTCTGAGTCTAGAGAGCTTCGATGTGATGGATCTCTAGGGCAATCAATGGAGGAGTGGAATGATCACGCAAATCTTTATACCACTGTTGCCACACCACTTCTTCCGAGATGAGACTCTTAGCTTCGTCCAGATACTCGTCCAATGTTTCTTCTTTACTCATCATCAGACATTTGCCGTGTTAAATTTGACTGGGATGATCGTTTGACATCCAGAGCAATCTTTCTTGATCAATTCCGTAATTTTTCGGCCAGGTGGTTGGCAAAACAGGAGACTAAGTGTTGTTCTTGTTCTGACCATCTGGACTATGACCTCTTCGTTTTTGTCTTAGGGTTCTGTTTTCAAGGTATTCTCCCATTCCATTTCCAAAGATTCTCCACTATTCAAAGAAGGATAACAGGCTTCCGTAGTTTCTAATAGTCTAGAGTGACTTCTCTCAAACTGTTGATTTCTACGGTATTATCGAATTCGGCAGACAAGATTAAGTTCACCGTGTTATTTAAGGGTATTGGCTTAGCAAACTGAAGTTTCACACGAATCTAGCTAGATTTTATAGAGCGGAAATGTCCCTCGTCGCTGCCTTGGTCTGGAGTGAAATCAAAGGCCCACAAAGTGTATCCTTCTGTATAATCCTCGTACGTATTGTAGTGACTGGTATTGGTTCCTAACTGTCCGGTGGCTTCGTACAGGGACAGGTACGATGTCAAGTAATTCTTCTTCTCGTCACTAAAGTCAGGTTCGAAAGGCCTGGTACACAGTGTCTTGCCATCTCGATTGACTTCGATATTGGACGCGTTGTAGGGCTGAAACGCAAAAGCATTTTCCACGAAGACTTCATTGAAGGCTGTATTTTTGACGATACCAATGATCAAAGCTTTGGTTAACTGTCCTTGGAACAGATTATCTTCGATCATCGATTTATGTCTAGCGGGAATGGTAATATGTTTCACTTCCCCACTTCATATCGGATACATGAAGGTCGTTCTGCTCAAAGTGTGACTGATGTCGTTTCCCACTTTAGGTAACACTTCCACACGTCGCACGTACAGTCTGGCGTCTTGAATGATGGTTTTGTAATAGGCAGACTCAGCTATCAAATGGAAAGCGGCACTGCTACTATTCAGTCTCAGGCTAACATTCACTACGTTCATCAAATACTTCTCTTGCAACTACATGTCTAAATGCAAACGATGCATCAGTTCTAAATTTTTGTTGGGTACTTTGATTTTGTTTCGTCGACCGTTCAATCCCACATTGTGTTTTGGTTCTTTATTTATAATCAAACCGGTATCGTTGAATTTGCCTGCTCTGTCAGGTTTCCATACCACGCAAGCATCGAGATAAGTGTTCTTGGATTCTTTTCCGTACGTCAAGAGATTTTCCAGGTACGATCGGTAAGGGTAAGTGTCCATGCTGCTACTGACTAGTTTGTTATTCAAGTACAAATCGACTCAACTGAACAATGAATGCATAAAATTGTTGACGGGTACAAGTACAAGGAACTGCTATTCAGATCAATGTAATCGTCGGGCTGTCCTTTGATTTCAGACTCAATGGAAACTAATCCTGAGTCCTCTACAGAGGAGACGGGATGACATTCGACCCGTTGGGATTCTTTCATCGTCATCACGTTGGGTGGCATGGAAAAGAAATCCAGTTCCGACTTGGAACAGGCACAAGACTATCGATGCACCATTTTCTTTCTTTCTTTTTTTCCTCTGTTTTTTAATAATCAAAGACGTCTAAGTATCAGACGGCTTTCTTTTCCTGGTCTTTCTAGTAAGGGGTGTGAAGTCCTCTTGAGGAGTGTCTTCGTCGTCTCCTTCTGCATTGACCTTGCTGTGACGTTAGGGAAGCAGGAATGCCTGACTCCGCAGCGTCCAGAGCATTTATAGGAGTTTATAGTCGGCCCAAAATGTCTTTGCCTGCTCTCAAGAAAGCTTCTTTGAATAAAATTCTTTGCCGTGTGTCAATGCGGCTTATTTCAAAGCGTGCAAACCTCGTGTCACCACCAGTTTCAAAACCGGGGACACCGAACGAAATCTCCTGCTGCCAACACTCCTCCTTTCTTGGGAACAGCCATCGTCGGGGATGTATCAAGCAGGCGCTCATAAACAGTCACTTCGTTGTCGGGAGTCGCTTTTTTGGGGGGCACACCCAATGCTCCGATGGTAAGATTGGTTGTACGCTTGAACCAGGTACGGTAAGATGTCGATGTATTTGAGAGTGTGTTGATGCGTAAAATATTTCCACATGCGTTCTTTCAAAGTGCGTTGAAAACGTTCCACGATGCTAGCTTTAGTTTCGGGATTCTCGATGGTGAAAAAATGAATGTCACGTTTTTGTTTCATTCTTTTTGGAACGCTTGGTTCTGAAATTCGGTGCCTTTGTCAGTTTGCCATCTAATAGGGTGACGACCACTCCGTTTCACCACCATTCTATGGGCTCGCACTAACTCACTACTCGATTTGGCAGTCAGTGGTACAACCCAGACAAATTTGGAAAAGACGTCGATGACACAAAACAAATATTGTCTAAACCACTAGTTGTAAATTTATTCTTAATATCAATTAGTAGAAATTGTGATTTAGGAGATTGTAGTTTAAAAGATTGTGGTTTAAAATATTGTAGTTGAGGTTGTTTTTGAACTTTTTGTATTTAAAAAATTTGTGGCTCAGGAATTTTTGGTTTTTGTGGTTCAGTTTTAGGAATTTGTGGCTCACGTTGAGGTTGTTGTTCACGTAAATTCGCATAATTGTTTTTTCAACTTGATTGACTTAATGTTATATTTACAATTCCTGGTGAAATACGACGGCCACCACCGTATGGATCATTGTTATGTTTGAGAATACCTGCTGGTGGAATTTTTTTTTCTCCATGACTCGATCATTTTAAAAAAGTTTCCGTTGGTGAAATCGTTAAGTCTTCATTTTAGATCATCTGTTTCAAATCCTGGTAGTACAAATTTTAATAAATCCTCTTCAGCTATTTTATAGTGATCAATATATAATTGCCTGATGTTTGTTATTTCTTTTCCTTTTTCTATATCATAAGTATTAGCATTTATTATTTCGATAATAACTCGATTAGCAAATTCAAGAACTGATACAATCTGATTTAAATGTTGTATCGTTTCAGTAATTTTCTTTTTTTAGATCTTTATTAGGATACTCCAGGATATAATTTTTAAATAATTGCACTAATGTCGTGAATGTAGTTATACGTTCAGTGTTAATTTTATCTGCCAATGACCTGAAATCTGTTTCATGCACAATTTCAGTGTAAGTTTTTCTGTCAACTTCAGTTATTGAAAACGGTGCTTTAGGAAATATTCTACCATTATAAAGTTTAATAGGATTATCTGTATATTGACGCCACGGATATCCATCTCGGTATTCTGGAGTTGTCATACATTTTTCTCATTTGTTAGAAATTCATTTAACTTAGTTCTAATGGTCCATGATGCCCTGGTGGAATTCCAGGGAACCTAAAACAGATCTAATTGATGATTGATAAATATCTACAACGTAATCGGGAGAATATATTTCAATTGCAGATGTTAAAGTTGGCTCATAAACTGTTATATCATTTTTGGATTCTCTTCCACTTATATATTTTATTCTACGTTGGAATTCATCATTGATTTATTCAGTCTGATAATTACCTGTAGGAATAGCGAAAACATTCCAGTCTGGTGTTCCATCATCTTTATTTTTATTTGCAAATACAAGTGAATTATTTGCCTGTAATCCACCAAATGATTTTGATCTGATATTTGGCCAACTGTGATATACTCGTAATTGTGCTAGTACGATTTCTTTCACTGGAATTGTGTTGGAAAGTTAACACAAAATTATGGATTAGTTGAGCTAACTGATAACATAGTTGTTTTTGTTGGAGCTTTGTTCGTTACATTTTGTTGAAGTAGCTCGTTCGGAGTTGACATTATTTAAATCCCAATTTTCAAAGTCAATTACAGTCATTGCTTCTTTGTAGATTTGATCATATCCATTAACTCAAAATCTGATATTTTTCCATCACTAAGGCTTGTTGATAATAACGAGGATAATTTGGAGTATGCTAACGTCGCTGTGTGTAATGTTATTATATAATCACGCAATTTTGCATTTGTGCATGTACATATTTTTTTTGCAATGATATTAAGAATACCGGCAACCGTTGTTGCAGCTGAAACACAAATTGTTGCAAGTACTGGTGCCATCACTAGTGATGGTATTATTGTTGATAATAATATGCCAGTTCCAGTAATAACAGCAGACGCTGAATAAACAATTATGTCAACAATAACTACACGTCTGGGATATTGTTTCGCTTTTACTATATACTCGTAAACGATATTTGTTAATTTTGTTTGCCATTCCCGTGCTTGATTGTATCTATAGTGTTGATCGTTGATCGGAAGGCTCATTATTTAATTAGATGGGAATTTAGCTACTAATTCAAGGCATGAATAATAAATTAAGCCGAGTTTTTATCTATTCTTCGGTTCCCACAATAAATGTTACCTCGTTGTTTTGATCTAACATCACTAACATAGATCCACCTGACAGATAACGCCGTGAAATCGTGGTAGATATTATAAATGCTACAACACCAAGTACTAAAAGCCTGTATATACCGGTAACCTCAGCGTGATGTTTAATGGTTTTATTGAGTGGTGAACATAATGCTTGGTCAGGCGCTACTGTGTATACTATATTGGTAATTCGCTTATGGGGAATTTTAATCAGTTTAATTTTTTTTACTATATCAGTAATTACATTTATAACATATTCTAGTCTCTTTCCAATATCGTCGATATTACTCTTCGTTATCGTGATTGACTCTGAAAATGATTTAGGATCTCTGATAACACCTAATCGCTATTTTATCGTTTCAATGTTTGACATAGCTGTCTTAATATCACCAAGTTTTGTGTTAATTTCTGATAGTTTAACATCAACAGTCAACGGATTTCCAAAGAACTCCTCTGCGGTTTCATTAATTTTTTCTAAACTTTCTACGAAGATTTGTAACATACTTACGTGAGCGTCATACTCAGCTCGCAGCGTGGTTAATTTAGTATCTACTGTGTCTACATATTTTTTTGTTTGTTTCAGCAACCTCATCAGATGTTGGATCTCTTAAAACAACTATTTTATTTCCGTTCCTGCTGAGTACACCTGTAATTATATCACCGGTAGATCTCAAACGTTTAGCAACGCTTTTTGCAATTTCATTTCTAATAGATGTGATTGATTTATATGAATCTCTGATTCTACCACTGTCACTAAATACTGCAATGTTATCCTCATAAGCACCTAGAACCCTACGAATTATGTCATTCTATTTGATATTGCTCGTCTTTAAACACCGTTTTTATCCTGAAAAATAACAACTTCATCTCGGTCAACTCCATAGAGGTTCATAATATCAGCGAGTTCATCTTTAGTCGTGTAATTTGACAAATCAATATCATCTTTGTTTTCTTGTTTTTGATGGAAGATCTTCCGTACATATAAACCATCATACTTTAAGATCTGTTTAAAACGACGCAGGTTACTTGTATAATCGTGCACGGCTTTATGGGGTGGTAATGTTGATGAAGATATATCACTGAGTACATTAATTACTTCATTACCACACATTGGCGGATCAGTTAGTGTTTGTATTGGCAATGATGAATACCAGAATGGAATGTTTCTGGCGTATTTTAAAATTTATATTGGCAGATGAAGCCCGTATGACTCAAAATAAATAGCACCACGTGGATCAAATGCGTATGCAACCCAATGAGTACCAGGCCCTGAATTATCATCAAGATTTATAATTCCTGTCTCAGTATTATGCAGCTGTTTCGGTAATTGATCGCGCATAAAAACTCCTCTAAAATGTTCGATATTTAATTTTTAGCAGCATCAAGTAAATAAAAATTTGACATTGGAAGAATTAACGAAGTGTTCCTGGAAGTCTCAGACCTTTTCCGTACCGATATGGGTTCCTGGTAATCTTTGGCCTTTTCCCCTTTTTCTAAATCCTTTTCCTGTTATTTTATCAACAGCCATTTTACCAAAACCTCCTGCAGCACCAGTTAAAATACCAAGTGCAGCTGTTTTTGCAATAGCTGGAGCTATAACGGCTATTAACGCTGGTATAGCTGCAAGAAGTGGAAATATACCGCCTGTTTTAATTGAGTCTTTAATGGAACCCGGAGAAAGATGAAGTTGAACTCCGGTTTTCTGTTCTAAAGCCTTATTAAAGTGTCTGAATTGAGTAGTGGTTAATGATAATTTTTTTGGACGGACTCTAGAAATTCGATTTTTTTTATTGTTACTTTTGTTCCGCATTTACTTGCAAGTTTTGATTGTAAGTTTTTCACCTGACCGGAAGTCAGAGTGACATTTTTATAATACGATAAGTGATTTAATTACTTTTTCTACTGGAGCGTCAATAATTCTCATTCGTCCACCAAAACCTTCAAGTAACATTGATTTGTCGCTGAGTATGACAGCAATTGCTCTGTAACCACCAGCGGGCAGTCGAGCTACACGAGCTCGGAAGTGTATATCAACGACAGATTGCCTGAATAAATCCAACAGTTCCAACGAAAAGTAATAAATCCGATATAATGTTGTGAAATCCCGCTGAGATATTTGTAAACCAGTGTCATCATTTTGATCACGCGCCATAAATGTCATCAACCGATGATAAGCACGTGCAACATGCGTTCAAAATTTAACAATACTTCTTCAGATGGTTCTTGATGTCCGTTTATCCTCAAAGCTACTTCAGAAACTCCAAGTGTGTCAAATACCATGGAATTTCGTTCCTGTGAATCTATTCTAGCATTTTCCTGAAATGTGATGAATATATGTCGTGGCGCGGAAACTCCTTGATGTGATGCTATTTGCCATGTGAATAACCCAGCCGCATTGCTTTGAACGATATCTGTAGTCATTGTCAACCATGACAACAATGATTAACCACCTGAATTCATTACAACAATTAGTTCTTTTTCTTCAGCAAGCAATGGAGTCATTACAGGCACCCATAGTGACAGTTTTGCTATTATTCCTTTACCAGCATCAATGCATTAGGTCGCCAGATTGCATCATTGTCGGTGGCATTTTTTAAAATACCACATTATGTTTAGCGCCCAAAAAAATTTTCTAACATTTCTACAAAATTCTAAGGCAGTGGATTCACGCATGATACATTTTCTTCGTCATTAACATTGATCCACGTGTGGCAGGTCCTAAGTTGAAATTTTCGTTCATCGATGCAACTTCAGTTCCAGCTGCATTTAGTACGTTTCTACTCTCAGGCTGATCAACTATGTCCTTTGCAAACATCATTTACGTACCAGCTGACTTTGAATAATCATCTGAATATCTTGCGAGACCATGTATCGTCGTAGCAATATCAACAAATGTCAATCATGTATATAGCACTGTTAGATAATGCCATGACACCGTTTTTAACAAAACCAACTTGATCACCAAGTCCGTACGCTGTATCATCTGCTTTCAAATTTCTACCTTCTACTTCAAGAAATGCTTCAGCATGTAAGAAATACCTGCTTGTATCTAGAACTTGTAATTCGATTCTTCCTCGTGCGTGAGATACACGTGCGTCATAACATAATAATACTACTGATAATCGCGTATAGATTCATCTTTAGGAATCGTTGAGTCCATATCGAACGTTGAGTCGGATACATGTTGTAACATTTATTATAATTGTTATCGTCTAACACGAAGACCAGTTCCTGCCATTAAACTTGCAATTATATTTTTTCTTTTCTTTTTCTGATATGGGAATACCAGCCAAGTCTGCTAGTTTTTGATTTGCAGCTTGATTTATTATTTTACTGACATTTGCAGGCATAACTTCAGTGCTGGGTAATTTTACTGGTTGTGATTTTTTTCGTACTAATCGAGCTAATCTTTCTTTGATTGATGAAAATGCTTTACCGGCAACATTACCAATAGCACAAATACCTTTATCACGAACAGCCTCAATAGCCTTCATCCCTAATTGTTTTGCAGTCGGTATTTCTTTTGGAGCCATTCTCTTAAATAAACCTTGAACAACATCACCGAGTCCATCTCCGTAAATCACTTTGTAAATTAGCGATCGTGAGTTTACTACCCTAACCAATACAGGTCCATGTTGAGCAGTGTGTATAATCATTTTTTAATTGTATACTGAATAAATAGTTGTTTCAGTCGCTGTGATAATTAATCATCGACAGTTTCATTAATGAGAGAATGACAAATATTGCGACCCATATCACCTCCTGTAAATAATCTTTGAAAAATATCAGATATTTCGTTGATAATTTTTGGAGAATTATTTCCTGCGCGCTTTCCTTCAATCATAACTTCTGGTCTGTCAACGTCGGAGATGATGTTGCTAGGGCAGGCAATGCAACCACATCCGGTTTGTGGTTCAAAGCTTTGCGTATATTTTGATAATTCAGCAAAGATAGCTTCTTCTTCTTTTAAATCTTTGTCTTTTTTTTCACTTCATCACGAAATGAATTTTGAAAAACTCCATCACGATACACGATATCGTCCAGGACCATATTTAACCATTAATACATCTTTAGCCCAACTTTTTCCTGCAGTTTTTTCAGGTAATAAATATTTACTACTTTCATATAGCCGCAATGTCTATTACCTCAGAATAAATTTTACTTCTGATAGTTTCTAAACCAACAGGTGTAAATTGATTCACAATAAGTAATCCAAGACCATCTGTAAATTTGAGCTTAGGTCTAAAAGATCGTGGTTGTAGTGTAGGAGGTGGTGGTAGTGAAGGAGATTGTGGTTGTTCTTTGGTTACAATTTGTTGTGATTGTTCCATTTGGTCTAATTCTCCTTTAAATCTTTGAATATTAAGATCATCATCCTTGAGAGAACTTTGATTAGTAGAGACGATATACACATCTTTAACCCAATCATTCTTTTTGTCAAAGATTTAACATATTTCACTCTCACATATTTACCCCTATTTTCATACTTTAAAGCAATTCTATAAACATCTTCTGGGTCTGCCTTTGCGACAGTTTTAAAACCTTTTTTCGTAAATTTATTTTGAGGGTTAACTACAGGTCCAGGTTTAGGTTGGATTTTTAATTGTTCTCCAAGAGCCAGTAATTTTCCTATTTCATTTTTATATGCAATAAAATCAAAATTACCTCCCCTAGCTTGCTTACCTCCCTTACGTAATCGCAGCAACCAACTTGTCTAAGTATCCCTTGAAACCGATTTATCAGCATATTCATGTTTTAAATATTTATATTTATTACTAAAACCTGTAACAGCAAATTCTGCTGAATATCTTGCTGTTTTCATTTTTTTTACTATACCAACAACGTCTTCAGCAAATTCATCAGGTAGTTTATCTCTTTTGTTTTCTTTTCTGGTTGTCAACCATCAGCACCTTCAAGTTCATCTTCAAGATGAGGAGGTCTAGCTTGAGCAGCAGCTGAAAGATCTCTTCAGTTTCTTTTGTTTGTTTAGTTCTTATCGCTATTGTTTTCAGTTTGCCCAGCAGTTCTTTCTCAAGGCTTTATAATAGGTTTAAAAAACCTTTCCGTATCTTCTGCAAATTCAACTTGAGCTTCCTGACGTTCTTGAAGATTTCTCTAAGAGAATCACGAACAGGCAAAACCTTTTTGTTTGCTTCTAGTCTTTCTCTAGCTAATCTAGCGGTATAAGATTCCATAGCTGGCGCCATTAATGATATAATAATGATCTAATTATAGTAGCAGAGAGGGTACGACCTTAAAGAAACGTCCAGTGGGTAAACGAGTAAGAGAAATTCTCGGTAAAGTTAGAGGCCATGGTTTAACGTTAGTGACATTATTTTTGTCGTTTTCGTAGGAAGCTTAATTTTGTCAAAAATGACGCTCAAGCAAAAGGTTCGTTCACCCTCTCTGCTGCACAACTGGAAGCTTGAGTAGATTATCAGCCAAAGGCATGCATATGTCAGTGTGAACTGGAAGCTGGAGTAGATTATCAGACAAAAGCATGCATATGTCAGTATGAACTGGAAGCTTGAATAGATTATCAGACCAAAGCATGCATATGTCAGTATGAACTGGAAGCTTGAGTAGATTATCAGACCTAAGCATGCATATGACAGTATGAACTGGAGGCTTAAGTATATTATCAGACAAAAGCAAGCAAATGTCAGTATGAACTGGAAGCTTGAGTAGATTATCAGCCAAAAGCATACATGTGTCAGTTTGAAGTGGAAGCTTGAGTAGATTATCAGCCAAAAGCATGCATATGTCAGTATGAACTGGAAGCTTGAGTAGATTATCGGCCAAAAGCATGCATATGTCAGTATGAACTGGAAGCTTGAGTAGATTATCAAACAAAAGCATGCATATGTCAGTATCAACTGGAAGCTTCCGTATATTATCAGCCAAAAGCATACATATGTCAGCATGAACTGGAAGCTAGAGTAGATTATCAGCCAAAAGCATGCATATGTCAGTATGAACTGGAAGCTTGAGTAGATTATCAGCCAAAAGCATGCATATGTCAGTATGAAATGGAAGCTTGAGTAGATTATCAGCCAAAAGAATGCATATGTCAGTATGAACTGGAAGCCTGAGTAGATTATCAGCCAGAAGCATGCATATGTGAGTGTGAACTGGAAGCTGGAGTAGATTTTCAGAGAAAAACATGCCTATGTAAGTATGAACTGGAAGCTTGAGTAGATTATCAGACACAAGCATGCATATGTCAGTATGAACTGGAAGCTTGAGTAGATTATCAGACCTAAGCATGCATATGTCAGTATGAACTGGAGGCTTAAGAATATTATCAGCCAAAAGCATGCATATGTCAGTATGAACAGGAAGCTTGAGTAGATTATCAGCCAAAAGCATGCATATGTCAGTATGGACAGGAAGCTAAAGTAGATTATCAAACAAAAGCATGCATATGTCAGTATGAACTGGAAGCTTCCGTATATTATCAGCCAAAAGCATGCATAAGTCAGTATGAACTGGAAGCCTGAGTAGATTATCAGCCAAAAGCATGCACATGTCAGCATGAACTGGAAGCTAGAGTAGATTATCAGCCAAAAGCATGCATATGTCAGTATGAACTGGAAGCTTGAGTAGATTATCAGCCAAAATCATGCAAATGTCAGTATGAACTGGAAGCCTGAGTAGATTATCAGCCAGAAGCATGCATATGTCAGTGTGAACTGGAAGCTAGAGTAGATTTTCAGTCAAAAACATGCTTATGTAAGTATGAACTGGAAGCTTGAGTAGATTATCAGACCTAAGCATGCATATGTCAGTATGAACTGGAAGCTTGAGTAGATTATCAGCCAAAAGTATGCATATGTCAATGTGAACTGGAAGCTTGAGTAGATTATTAGTAGATTATCAGCCAAAAGCATGCATATGTCAGTGTGAACTGGAAGCGTGAGTAGATTATCAGACCTAAGCATGCATCAGTATGAACTGGAAGCTTGAGTAGATTATCAGTCGATTATCAGCCAAAAGCATCCACATGTCAGTATGAACTGGAAGCTTGAGTAGATTAACAGACACAAACATGCATATGTCAGTATGAACTGGATGCTTGAGTAGATTATCAGCCAAAAGCATGCATATGTCAATATGAACTGGAAGCTTCCGTAGATTATCAGCCAAAAGCATGGATATGTCAGTGTGAACTGGAAGCTGGAGTAGATTAACAGACAAAATCATGCATATATCAGTATGAACTGGAAGCTTGAGTATATTATCAGACAAAAGCATGGATATGTCAGTGTCAACTGGAAGCTTGAGTGGATTAACAGAAAAAAAGATACACATGTCAGTATGAACTGGAAGCTGGAGTAGATTATCAGATAAAAGCAACCATATGTCAGTATGAACTGGAAGCTTGAGTAGATTATGAGACACAAACATGCATGTGTCAGTGTGAACTGGAAGCTTGAGCAGATTATCAGCCAAAAGCATGCATGTGTCAGTATGAACAGGAAGCTTGAGTAGATTAACAGACAAAAGCAAGCATATGTCAGTATGAACTGGAAGCATGAGTAGATTATCAGATAAAAACATGCCTATGTCCGTATGAACTGAAAGCTTGAGTAGAATATCAGCCAAAAGCATGCATATGTCAGAATGAAGTGGAAGCTTGAGTAGATTATCAGCCAAAAGCATGCATATGTCAGTATGAACTGGAAGCTTGAGTAGATTACACTGGTCAACAGTGAAATCATTACTGACTTGAAAAGGCCCTAATCTGTAGTATTTTGGTGTGCCGAACACGAATATAACCGTGAAAAATTTGTATTGGCTCTCGTTTTGAAGATATTCATATACCTCATTTTCTATGTTTCACTGTGTAAATTTCTCCAGTAGGACTGCAGCAACATCCGGAATAATGATGTAACATTGCATAATACCATCATGCTCACATCATCCACAGTTGATTGCATCATTTTCTGATGCAATGCAATACTAATGCCATGCGGCTGCTGAAGTAAGTTGACGTCAGCAGTGTACTATACATGTGTAGGCCTATTATACTAATGCCAGGCGGCTGCTGAAGCTGACGTAAGCAGTGTACTATATAAAGCCCAATCAGATAGGTTCAGCATTTAAAATATTTTAGACGTTGTGCGAGACAGTTCAAGCTACTGTTACATAAAACTTATTATTTTATCCATTTACGTACAATAAAGAACAGTAATGCCTCGAAAGTGTGTTAATACCGCGGACAATTTTTGCTATATTTGTGGGGAAGTGACATTTGCCAACCAGAAGAAAAGTATCAATTCTCAAGTGAAGAAGGCATATCATCTTTACTTCGGATGCAAGGTTGGTGACCAAGACAAGCCTTGGGCTCCGCATATATGCTGTGCTACATGTACAACACAGCTTTCACAGTGGTTGAATTGCAAAAGGTCATCAATGCCGTTTGCAGTCCCAATGGTGTGGAGAGAGCCAAGCAACCACCTAAATGACTGTTACTTCTGCTTGGTTCCTCCTCTTTCCGGCGGAATAACGAAGCGAAAGAAGTCGAGAATAGTCTACCCAAACATTCCGTCTGCATTGAGACCAGTTCCACATGGTGAGGGACTTCCTATTCCAGAACCTCCAGCAGAATATTCTCTTGATTCATCTGACGAAGACAAAGGTGAGTCGACCTGTTCTTCTCCTGGTCCATCAGCATGCAGTGATCCAGATTTTCACTGTGGTGCATCATCAACCCCACACAGAATAACACAGGAAGAACTAAATGACCTGATTCGTGATTTGGACTTATCAAAGAACAAGGCAGAATTGCTAGGATCAAGACTCCAACAATGGAATCTTCTAGAAGAAGATGTCACAATTACTGCATATCGAAAGCGCCACCAGCAATTGGAGCCTTTCTTCAGAAAGGAAAGTAATCTGATATTCTGTTCCGATATTGAGGGCCTCATGAATGCTTTAAAAATCACTCATGACCCACAAGAATGGAGACTATTTGTGGACTCTTCGAAACTGAGTCTCAAGGCTGTGCTTTTGCACAATGGAAACATTCTTCCATCTATTCCAGTAGCGTATGCTGTCCACATGAAAGAGACATACGATAACTTAAGGCAGCTACTGAATTCCATTGAGTATAACAAGTACAGCTGGCACCTCTGTGGTGATTTGAAGGTAGTTGCCCTTTTAATGGGACTGCAGCAAGGATATACAAAATACATGTGTTTCTTATGCGAGTGGGATAGCCGAGCAAGGGAAATGCACTACATGAGGAAGGAATGGACTCACAGGCAGAATGTAGCCATTGGAGAGAAGAATATCCAACACCCAGCTCTGGTTGAGGCTCAGAAAATCTTGCTACCACCCCTTCACATCAAACTAGGTTTGATGAAGAACTTCGTGAAAGCCATTGACTGGACTTTGCCAGCATTCCGATACCTGCATGAAAAATTCCCTCGACTCAGCGAAGCAAAGATTAAAGAGGGAGTTTTTGTGGGTCCTCAGATTCGAGAGCTTTTCAAAGATGACCGGTTCAACAACTTGCTGGAAGGTGACGCGAAACAAGCATGGAATGCTTTTCGCCTAGTTTCTACAAACTTCCTCGGAAATGTTAGGGCAGAAAACTATAAGGAACTAGTAGAAGACATGTTGATGAAGTATAAGAAACTTGGCTGCAATATGTCTCTAAAGATTCACTTCCTTCATTCCCATTTGGATTTCTTTCCTAGCAACTGTGGTATTGTTAGTGATGAACACGGCGAACGTTTTCATCAAGATAACGCAACAATGGAACAAAGATACCAGGGAAAATGGTCCACTACAATGCTGGCTGACTACTGCTGGATACTCCTCAGAGATGCTCCCGAACAGCTGTACAAGAGACAGGCGAAGAAATCTAAGATGTAGTCAATGACTTGCTTTTTATAGGTAGGCTATTACAGTTGACCTTTTACTATTGGAATGCATTTCGTTATGTAAACATTAATTTCTTGCAGATTACAAAAAAAACTAGAGCCAATTTTGCAATTTGACTGTCATATTCGTGTTCAGCACATAAAAATTGATAAGAATTGACTAATTTTATTTCAGTAACATGACTTTTGTAAAAATTTGTTGTCCAGTGTTATCAGAAAATAGCTTGCATATGTCAGTGTGAACTGGAAGCTTGAGTAGATTATCAGACGTATGCATGCATATGTCAGTATGAACTGGAAGCTTGAGCAGATCATCAGCCAAAAGCATGCAAATGTCAGTATGAAATGGAAGCTTGAGTAGATCATCAGCCAAAAGCATGGATATGTCAGTATGAATTGGAAGCTTGAGTAGATTATCAGACACAAGCATGCATATGTCAGTGTGAACTGGAAGCTGCAGTAGATTATCAGATAAAAGCATGCATATGTCAGTATGAACTGGAAGCTTGAGTAGATTATCAGACACAAGCATGCATGTGTCAGTATGAACTGGAAGCTTGAGTAAATTATCAGCCAAAAGCATGCATGTGTCAGTATGAACAGGAAGCTTGAGTAGATTAACAGACAAAAGCAAGCATATGTCAGTATGAACTGGAAACCTGAGTAGATTATCAGATAAAAACATGCCTATGTCCGTATGAACTGAAAGCTTGAGTAGATTATCAGCCAAAAGCAAGCATATGTCAGAATGAACTGGAAGCTTGAGTAGATTATCAGCCAAAAGCATGAATATGTAAGTGTGAACTGGAAGCTTGAGGAGATTATCAGCCAAAAGCATGCATATGTCAGAATGAACTGGAAGCTTGAGTAGATTATCAGCCAAAAGCATGCAGATGTCAGTGTGAACTGGAAGCTTGAGTAGATTATCAGACATAAGCATGCATGTGTCAGTATGAACTGGAAGCTTGAGTAGATTATCAGCCAAAAGCATGCATATGTCAGTATGAACTGGAAGCTTGAGTAGATTATCAGCCAAAAGCATGCATATGTCAGTATGAACTGGAAGCTTGAGTAGATTATCAGCCAAAAGCATGTATATGTCAGTATGAACTGGAATCTTGAGTAGATCATCAGCCAAAAGCATGAATATGTCAGTGTGAACTGGAAGCTTGAGTACATCAACAGACGAAAGCATGCATATATCAGTGTGAACTGGAAGTTTGTGTAGATTAACAGATAAATTCATGCATATGTCAGTATGAACTGGAAGCTTGAGTAGATTAGCAGCCAATAGCATGCATATGTGAGTATGAATTGGAATCTTGAGTAGAATATCAGACGTATGTATGCATATGTCAGTATGAACTGGAAGCTTGAGTAGATTATCAGACAAAAGCATACATATGTCAGTATGAACTGGAAGCTTGAGTAGATTATCACCCAAAAGCATGCATATGTCAGTATGAACTTGAAGCTTGAGTAGATTATCAGAAAAAAGCTTGCACATGTCAGTGTGAACTGGAAGCTTGAGTAGATTATCAGACGTATGCATGCATATGACAGTATGAACTGGAAGCTTGAATAGATAATCAGCCAAAAGCATGCAAATGTCAGTATGAAATGGAAGCTTGAGTAGATCATCAGCCAAAAGCATGGATATGTCAGTATGAACTGGAGGCTTGAGTAGATTATCAGACACAAGCATGCATCTGTCAGTGTGAACTGGAAGCTTGAGTTGATCATAAGCCAAAAGCAAGTATATGTCAGTATCAACTGGAAGCTTGAGTAGATCATCAGCCAAAAGCATGGATATGTCAGTATGAACTGGAAGCTTGAATAGATTATCAGCCAAAGGCATGCATATGTCAGTATGAACTGGAAGCTTGAGTTGATCATAAGCCAAAAGCATGTATATGTCAGTATGAACAGGAAGCTTGAGTAGATTATCAGCCAAAAGCATGAATATGTCAGTGTGAACTGGAAGCTTGAGTAGATTATCAGCCAAAAGCATGCATATCTCAATATGAACTGGAGTCATGAGTAGATTATCAGCCAAAAGCATGCATATGTCAGTATGAACTGGAAGCTTGAGTAGATTATCAGTCAAAAGCATGAATACGTCAGTGTGAACTGGAAGCTTGAGTAGATTATCAGCCAAAAGCATGCATATGTCAGTATGAACTGGAAGCTTGAGTAGATTATCAGCCAGAAGCATGCATACGTCAGTATGACTTGGAAGCTTGAATAGATTATCAGCCAAAAGCATGCATATGTCAGTATGAACTGGAAGCTTGAGTAGATTATCAGAAAAAAGCTTGCATATGTCAGTGTGAAGTGGAAGCTTGAGTAGATTATCAGACGTATGCATGCATATGTAAGTATGAACTGGAAGCTTGAGTAGATCATCAGCCAAAAGCATGGATATGTCAGTATGAACTGGAAGCTTGAGTTGATTATCAGACAGAAGCATGCATATGACAGTGTGAACTGGAAGCTTGAGTTGATCATAAGCCAAAAGCATGTATATGTCAGTATCAACTGGAAGCTTGAGTAGATTAACAGAAAAAATGATGCATATGTCCGTATGAACTGAAAGCTTGAGTAGATTATCATCCAAAAGCATGCATATGTCAGAATGAACTGGAAGCTTGAGTTGATTATCAGCCAAAAGCATGAATATGTCAGTGTGAACTGGAAGCTTGAGTAGATTATCAGCCAAAAGCATGCATATGTCAGAATGAACTGGAAGCTTGAGTAGATTATCAGCCAAAAGCATGCATATATCAGTGTGAACTGAAAGCTTGAGTAGATTATCAGCCAAAGACATGCAGAAGTCAGTGTGAATTGGACGCTTGAGTAGATTATCAGACATAAGCATGCATGTGTCAGTATGAACTGGAAGCTTGAGTAGATTATCAGCCAAAAGCATGCATATGTCAGTATGAACAGGAATCTTGAGTAGATTGTCAGCCAAAAGCATGTATATGTCAGTATGAACTGGAAGCCTGAGTAGATCATCAGCCAAAAGCATGAATATGTCAATGTGAACTGGAAGCTTGAGTACATCAACAGACAAAAGCATGCATATATCAGTGTGAACTGGAAGCTTGAGTAGATTAACAGAGAAATTCATGCATATGTCAGTATGAACTGGAAGCTTGAGTAGATTAGCAGCCAATAGCATGCATATGTGAGTATGAATTGGAATCTTGAGTAGATTATCAGACGTATGTATGCATATGTCAGTATGAACTGGAAGCTTGAGTAGATTATCAGCCAAAAGCATACATATGTCAGTATGAACTGGAAGCTTGAGTAGATTATCAGCCAAAAGCATGCATATGTCAGTATGACTTAGAAGCTTGAGAAGATTATCAACCAAAAGCATGCATATGTCAGTATGAACTGGAAGCTTGAGTAGATTATCAGAAAAAAGCTTGCATATGTCAGTGTGAACTGGAAGCTTGAGTAGATCATCAGCCAAAAGCATGCAAATGTCAGTATGAACTGGAAGCTTGAGTAGATCATCAGCCAAAGTCATGGATATGTCTTTTGAACTAGAATCTTGAGTAGATTATCAGACACAAGCATGCATATGTCAGTGTGAACTGGAAGCTTGAGTAGATTATCACACGTATGGATGCATATGTCAGTATGAACTTGAAGCTTGAGTAGATCATCAGCCAAAAGCATGCAAATGTCACTATGAACTGGAAGCTTGAGTAGATCACCAGCCAAAGGCATGGATATGTCTTTTGAACTAGAATCTTGAGTAGATTATCAGACACAAGCATGCATATGTCAGTGTGAACTGGAAGCTTGAGTTGATTATAAGCCAAAAGCATGTATATGTCAGTATGAACTGGAAGCATGAGTAGATCATCAGCCAAAAGTATGGATATCAGTATGAACTGGAAGCTTGAGTAGATTATCAGCCAAAAGCAAGCATATGTCAGTATGAACTGGAAGCTTGAGTTGATCATAAGCCAAAGGCATGTATATGTCAGTATGAACTGGAAGCTTGAGTAGATTATCAGACCTAAGCATGCATGTGTCAATATGAACTATAAGCTTGAGTAGATTATCAGCCAAAAGCATGCATATATCAGTATGAACTGGAAGCTTGAGTAGATTATCAGACAAAAGCATGCATATGTCAGTATGAACAGGAAGCTTGAGTAGATTATCAGCCAAAAGCATGCATATGTGAGTATGAACTGGAAGCTTGAGTAAATTAACAGCCAAAAGCATCCATATGTCAGTATGAACTGGAAGCTTGAGTAGATTATCAGCCAAAAGCATGAATACGTCAGTGTGAACTGGAAGCTTGAGTAGATTATCAGCCAAAGGCATGCATATGTCAGTGTGAACTGGAAGCTTGAGTAGATCATCAGCCAAAAGCATGCAAATGTCTTTATGAACTGGAAGCTTGAGTTGATTATCAGACACAAGCATGCATATGTCAGTGTGAACTGGAAGGTCGAGTAGATTATCAGCCAAAAGCATGAATATGTAAGTGTGAACTGGAAGCTTGAGTAGATTATCAGCCAAAAGTATGGATATGTCAGTATGAACTGGAAGCTTGAGTTGATGATGAGCCAAAAGCATGCATATGTCAGTATGAACTGGAAGCTTGAGTAGATTATCAGACCTAAGCATGCATATGTCTGTATGAACTGGAAGCTTGAGTAGTTTATCAAACAAAAGCATGTATATGTCAGTGTGAACTGGAAGCTTGAGTAGATTATCAGACAAAAGCATGCATATGTCAGTGTGAACTGGAAGCTTGAGTAGATTATCAGCCAAAAGCATGAATACTTCAGTGTGAACTGGAAGCTTGAGTAGATCATCAGCCAAAAGCATGCATATGTCAGTATGAACTGGAAGGTTGAGTAGATTATCAGCCAAAAGCATGCACATATCAGTATGAACTGGAAGCTTCCGTGGATTATCAGCCAAAAGCATGAATACGTCAGTGTGAACTGGAAGCTTGAGCAGATCATCAGCCAAAAGCATGCATCTGTCAGTATGAACATGAAGCTTGAGTAGATTATCAGCCAAAAGCATGCATATGTCAGTATGAACTGGAATCTTGAGTAGATCATCAGCCAAGAGCATGCATAAGTCAGTATCAGCTGGAAGCTTGAGTAGATTATCAGCCGAAGGCATGTATATGTCAGTATGAACTGGAAGCTTGAGTAGATTATCAGCCAAAAGCATGAATACGTCAGTGTGAACTGGAAGCTTGAGTAGATTATCAGCCAAAAGCATGCATATGTCAGTATGAACTGGAAGCTGGAGTAGATTATCAGCTAAAAGCATGCATATGTTAGTATGAACAGGAAGCTTGAGTAGATTATCAGCCAAAAGCATGCATATGTCAGTATCAACTGGAAGCTTGAGTAGATTATTGTTCTGGAGGATTAAGAGGATATCATTGTATAGTTTACATTCAAAGAAACAGTGGTAGGCTTTCTAACTTAATCCCGAGTAACTAAGCAACGGATTTGTCAACTATTTTGTAAAAGACAAAAGGGCACTTCAGAATTTAAACTGTTTCTTGAAGGACATCTCTGGACCTCATTGTGGGCAACAGCTGATGGAATAATGCTATTTAAAAAGACCGGTGTCCTGTGATTGACCATTTTAAAAACGGTTGAAATCGGATGTCCATCAGCTTATGTACTGTTGAATTGTTCGCTAGAAACCCTGGCTGATAAGTAAGTTTGTTTTCCGTAAAAAAATGAAAGAAATGCGTAAATAAAATGTTTTCAAAAATCTTTCTCTCGCAACGAATAAACACCAATCTCCATTCTTGAAAATAGGTATTGCACTTACATTTTCCATATGGTAGCTAATCAAATTTGAAGAGCTAGTAAAGGGAAGTATAAGGGGTTTAATTATGGAATTTGAGACTCTCACGAGTAGTCCTTGACTGATAAGATCTGGCCCGGCTGCCTTAACAAGTGGCATTGACATGATAACGTCATATATCTCTTATTCTCTAATTTGTACATAGTCAAACGTTCTGTAAGTACAATACAGTTGTGAAGGTAGGACAAAGTCTTGTTATCAGTGGTTAGTGCTAAATAGAGCAGGGAGAGAACGCAATAACAAAGTAAGAGAACAATGAAGTGTGCAACAAAGTAAGGGAAGTAGCAAAAAAAAAAAAAAAAAAAAATACAAAACAAAGGAACTCCGTTCCCAGAGCACTACACTCCTGCATGTCATCAGTGATGGAGTCTGATGCAAAGTAGTCATTCAGATAGGTTGCTTTTACAAGATCCTCTAAATTCAATTGGTGTGAACCATTTACTTTTTATACAAGCTGAGCATAATCGAAAATTGTAATTTATTCCTTTATTCATAAATATAAAACTATTCTTGTATTGTTTCGATTTTGAAGAAGTAAAGTTTAAAGTTTCAATCTTCTATGGAGCTTTTTCTTTTTCTTTCTTTTTAACATTATTCACTTCATTTCTTAGTTATTCTGAATATATATATATATATATATATATATATATATATATATATATATATATATATATATTATATATATGTATATGTATATGTATATATATATATATATATATATATATATATATATATATATATATATATATATATATATATATATATATATATGTATATATATGTATGTATGCATATATATATATATATATATATATATATATATATATATATATATATATATATATATATATATATATATATATATATATATATATATATATATATATATATATATATATATTATAACATAGCATTTCAATTCGTCACTATAAATCTTCGTCACTATAAATCGACAAAGGTTGTGGTTTAGCGTTAATTTTCCTTTGTACCCCAAGCGAGGAAAACATGGTCGCCTAATGTTAAATTCCTGTTTAGTCCTATTGTGCGCAGGCACTTTTGACACATGATTCCCCCGTCATGCCCCACTACACTACTTAGGACATTGGAAGGGTTTCAGGTGTGTTCATGAACATATGTATAGACAACTGAGGTTAAGAAAGTACGATTAATTTGCTAAAAGAATGAACGAACAGTGGACATTACAAAATACACTGAACTGATACTCGTCTGGCTAAGGGGCGGAGGACAATATGCACAAATACACCATAAAAACAAAATAAAAGACGTAAAGAAGAGACTATATTTCATTAAAATGAACACGAACTTGATTTATTGAAGCATGAAGTGTAGTTGGTTTCTCTGAGAAAAAGTGCATTCAAAAAGTTCAGTTTTAAAGGAAAATAAGTGTTTCCGATAATGATATGATCTTTTTGACACTATTTCTATGTATACATGTCTCACCATATTTATATTACATCTACACCAATGGGTTTTTAGTTGATATGTGTTCAAAATTTTAAGTATTTAGACGTGTCCCTTTGAAAAATTGTCATGTCGAGAGGTGTGTTTGTTTCCAAAATTGATTGTTACAAATATAAAAAGTTATAAAAACGAACATTTAAAAAATAAAATGCCTACATTTAGTAAATGCAGACATAATGACAATAAAGATGTATGTATCAAAATCATATGTCATCATTCTGAAAGTACCAGGTCTGTTTCCAATAGCTGATTGCACTTGGTTTATTAATCGTACCGCCAACGAGTTTCATTTACATTCCTCTATCTATAGTGTACCGTCTGCACGTTTATAGTGTATGCAAATCACGTGACTCTGCGCTGCGGCTTAGTTACAACTTCATTAGCTGCTTGGATTGCAAACAAGACATAAGCTTGAATATAAACAACTAACAAAATAGCGGATACAGCAAGATTATTCTATAATAGGTAAGTGTATCAGCGTGGTATTATGATACTTTAGTTTTGAAAACATATCTGCTAACCCATTATTTTCCTTGTCTAGGTGTCGAATATAGGACATTGTTGTTGTTGCTGCTGCTGTTGTAGGGTTTGACGACATTTTTCAGCACAAGATGGGATATACATGTCGGCCAGTATCAGTGGTGGAGGAAGAACCCGGGAAAGAACGACCGACCCACGAGAAGCTACTGGCAAGCTATCTCATGTATTAAACCAGGGACGACATTGCAAATTTTTAACGGGGGGTGGGTGGGTTTCGAAACTTGATTGGGGGGAAACAAAATTTGAAGGGGTGGGGGGACAAAACTTGACGGGCTTGTTAATTTTCGTATATAAGCAACAGCAATTTTACCTTTTACTGCTCCCCCAATGACGTCCCTGGTACCCACATTGGCCGAGCAGGAGACTCAAACCCACGCAGACAGAGTTGAGACGGCAGTTTTCCGTAACGGTAAGCGCTTTAGATCACTCGGCCACTCGGCCCCCCCCCCCCCAAGTAGTACTTCGTACTATTCTGCGTAACGATGCGTAATTGCGATAAACGAAATCGTTTTCATAGGTCAATTCATTTCAAGAAAGTTTACCAGCTTTGAGTTTAGGAAGTTATATTTTTACAGTGTAGACAATACTCCATATTTCTGTTCTTAATGACCTGAATATGTGTCATCATAAAGGTTTGCCATCTGACCTTCAGGTTGTGACCCAGACTCGCTAACGTACGTCCCCCATTACTTAAAATCTACAGGGTGTTTAGTATTTATATATTAAAATTATACAAAGAGATATATACCGTAGAATTATACTCCATAATGCAATTTTCCAATTTTGCAAAAGTTGTCCCTAAATGCACCTGGTTGCCAACTTGTCAACTTTCATAATAAACTATTTCTTTACGATTGTGATCTTTGTTGATCATAGCTGAATACTACCTAACATATTAGTGGGTCATTTCTAAGTGAACGTATATACATAACTCCTGGAGGAATTATTCTTGTATTGTTTTTTTAACACAGTGTACGCAGACCTCCATAAGTATCGTAAAACGAATAATGAGTTGGTATAGAACGATTCACATGATCAGGTGTGAATCATTCGCTTTAAAGTAATTTTACTGCGTTATACGTTATTAACAAACAAACTTCATTATATGTTATTAACAAAACAATAAACAACCTTAACAACATTATGTTTGCCAAAAAAAGTCAAACAATCAGTTGTTCTCGGATAATAATACTAGCCTAAATGTGGCGGTTAATTTACGACAAGGACAGCCAATATGAAATCACAACGGGCACGTAGAAGAACAGCAATACCTATATGGCTGCTACGGTTACTGGCACGTGTAGTAGTTTCAAAGCATGTAATGTTTATCGAAATGAAAATAAATTTGACAGATACCCACGTTCCACTAAAATACAACCAGGATTCGACGTCGTCGCTGCCAAAAATATACAGTGTATGACAGGAATCAGAACACAATTAATTTTGCTATATATTCTCCATATTTGTTTCTCAGTCCTGAACTTTCCTTTGTGTCCAAATGATAATAAATCAAATCCCATTCTAAAGCACATTCAAAGATGAACTCATGGTGAAAGTTCTTGTCGTAGATTATCCGGCACTTTTATGAGAGGCACGACAATAAACACAGCACCGTACAATGGGTGTCAGATTTCACTACCGGATCATCATCAGAGGCTCATTACTCACTGTGCACTGTCGCCAAAATACAAACAGACAATCACACCATAATCTTCAAATTCTAAAGAATCAACAATTACTTTTCAATCAACAGCAAAATATGCCTAAATCTAACTCTTGCATCACCACCAAAAGAAGACAGGAAAAATGCTCTAAAATAGACTGGGAGTACATTCATGGGTATTGATCCGGAACTAATAATTGTGATCTGATTCCATCAGCTCTCCTCAGCACACAGATCAGTTAGGCCAGGACCTCCAACAAATAAATATTATGATAAATGAATCCATAACGCTACATGCCAGAGATATTCTGATGCCTTCAAATCGACACCGAGTCCTTCACAGAGTAATTATATGACATCCGTGAGAAATGATGACAAACAGAAAAGGCTTCTCTCCTCAACAAAATACGAATGAAATTAGTGCACAGGAGCTTAGTAACTTTGTCCAAGGTATCATATGGTATGCGAAACATAAATACAAAGGACCATAATAAATTGAGAATGGAAAAAAAATCACAACCGTTCTTGTAATGGAAACTTCTTATAAAGTAAACAAAAGCCAATACAAAAAGATAGTCATAACTTGTTAGGATTATATTATCTCATTAAAATAGAAACAAATTATCAATGGTTTTCCAATTACGAATAAATAACAAAGAAGCAGAATCATCAAAGTTCTTTTATATATAAAAAACATCAATTTAATTCTCT
This sequence comes from Sinohyriopsis cumingii, assembly GCA_028554795.2. Classification (NCBI taxonomy): domain Eukaryota; kingdom Metazoa; phylum Mollusca; class Bivalvia; order Unionida; family Unionidae; genus Sinohyriopsis; species Sinohyriopsis cumingii. Next base: position 121,387,764 of record CM068838.1, on the reverse strand, counting down.
AAGATATAAAATAAGAACTTAAAAGCAGACGTCTAAAAGACGAGGTCAGCGGGCCGCACGCGGACCGTGGAGTTATTTCCCGCGACCATCAACGACACCAGGAATTTTGTAGAATAATTAATAATGCAATCAGTTTTCTTTACAGTAAGCCAGTCTTGATAAAACTTTGATTGTTACATCGTTTACGTCTCGTTTCCAACATTCAACAAATGTCAGTGATGCAGCCCTCGGGCCAGTGTACTGGTCGTCACGTGGCCCATGTGGTTATTTGAGACTGAGACTACTGCTTAAGAGGAACATACCTTATTGTGAATTAAAACCAAATGATTAAATCTTATGTCACAAGTACAAAAGTGTAGAGTGTTTTGAGATAATTCCAGTATTGAATGTGCTATTGTGTCAGTAGTCTCGTATTTGCTGACGTGCCAACAATCTTGTTGTTACAACAATATTGAAATCTAATGGACATGGATTAAGTGAAAATACCGAACACAATGTGAATGAGTAAAAAATGTTTGTTTTTTTTAATAGTAGCTTTAACAATTTTCAGTCATATCGCTACGATATCTGCAGTGTAACAGTTTATAGTGATATCTAGCACTGGAACATCATGTCGAAGACATGTAGCATGATGTCCCACCCAGTCACATTATCGTGACACCAGGCCGACCTGTCCTAACACTAACATCTTAATGCTGAGCACTAAGCCTTAGGTATAAATCGGCCGGGTTCGAACATCAGATTCAGACTCTCTAACCACTAGACTACCGGTGCGGTCACAATGTTAAGAACATAAAGTTATAATAATGAAGAACGAGTCTCAAAATTCAACATACATATTAATGCAACATTTAAATGGAAAATATCATAATTAAAACAACAAACACGAATGCCATAAAAATGTATTGCCTTACACACAATAACACTAACACAAAACATGAAATTAGACCCTGCCATTCACGAAATGATATAATATTAACGTTGTCATACCTAGTTAATGCGTTCTGTATTCACCATGCCGTGATCACGTTATAAATGAAAGATAAGTGTGGTTCATGACGATGTTCGTTCATCGTTGTCGATGAGGACCATTCAGTGTCATCGATTCACTGAGAAGAGTCTGTTGCTGTGGGGACATAGATGTTCAAGCTGCTGACTGGGAGTTGCCGAACTGCTGTTCCTGGATTTGCGCAGATCACGTTTCTCATCTGCGTCCACCCTACTTTCTGCTCAAAGGCTATCGCACTGGCACTGACTGGACTGCGCCAAGCAGATCAGTTAGCAGCGACATTCTCCCAGCTGTCAGGATCAATGCCTAAGTTCTTCAGCGAGGCCTTGAGGGTGTCCTTGTACCTCTTTTTTGACCACCGTGAGATCTCTTGCCTTACTGTAGCTCTCCGTTGAAGACTGTCTTAGGTATGCGTTCTACCGGAATGCGAACATAATGGCCAGCCCATCGGAGTTGTGCCTTGCATAGCATGGTGTGGATGCTTGTATTGCCGGCTTGAGTGAGCACCTCTGTGTTCGGTACCTTGTCCTGCCATCTGATTTTCAGTAGTTTTCTTAGTGAGTCATATGGAACTGGCTCAGTTATTTATCATTGCGGCTATGCAAAGTCCAGATCTCACAAACATTGAAGAGGGTGGCGAGAACAACAACTGTGTATACTTTGTGTTTGGTGACAAGCTTGATGCCTCTCCTATCCCAGACATTTGAGCGGAGTCTGCCAATTGATACGCTGGCTTTGGCAATCCTGGTGTTGACTTCATCGTCTATGTGGACTGCTTGTGAGACGGTGCTCCCGACGTATGTGAACCTGTCTACATTTTGTAGCTTTTAGCCATTGACAGTGATGGGTGGTTTCGGGTAATCTTCTCCAGGAGCTGGCTGATGCAGACCTCGGTTTTGCTGGTAGAGATGCTGAGTCCAAAGTTGGTGCACGCTGTGGTTAAAAGATCCATGTGCATGCCTGCCTCAATGCTTGAGTTGGGGCACAGTCGAGGGCACATATAATCATGTGTGATTCATGTAAGCATATACATTGACAACATTCTAAATTCACAGTTCAAGATTTTAAATGCAAATTTCAAACTTCACATCCTTTGAACGAACTCCTACGTCCGAATTCCGGTTACTTCGCAGCGTTGTTTCGTTGCCAAGCTATTTGCTTTGCTGCTTAATATGTAGCCATGTTGCCCTGTTGCTATCCATGTTGCTTCGTTTCTATATATGAGGCAATGCGGCCATTCATGTTGCCATTTTGCAAGATCAAAATTATATATAGAATAGGAGACAACACTGTCTTTTTAATACTGCCTTTAAGGTGGCCTCAGCATGTTTTGCTAAAAGGATTAAAAATATTACCTTATTTAGTTACCGATGATCAAGCTGGTTTTATGACTGGTAGATCTATTTGTGAAAATACAAGAGTAGTGTACGATGTAATATTTTACAATGACAAACATAACGTACCAGGTATGCTACAACATATTGAATTCGAAAAGGCTTAACATTCTCTTGAATGGGAACTTTTATCTAAAGTACTATTTTTTTAAAACTTCCCTAATTCAATTATATAATGGGTTCAATCATTTTATCACAATATAAAATCGTGTGTAACTGTTTATGTGTATATATCATCTTGGTTTTATATATAGAGAGGATACCGAGAAGGCGATCCCCTTTCACCTATTTTCCTTTTACTTTGTGCAAATATACTGTCATTTGTGTATAGTGTATACATTATGGTGGACAGATGATAACTTCCCAATATTAGGCATTATCTTCTTCCCAGATTTAAGTCACATGATAAATATTAATTATAATAGGAAATTAAATGACATCAAAATACTATTGACTCACTAGTCGAAGAGAATACTTACTCCCTATGGGAAAATTATTATGATAAAACCACTTGCTTTATAAAAATTAAATCATCCTGAATAGTTCATTGAAAAATTAAATAGTTAAATCTACAAGTATCTGTGACAAATGTCAGTTGACAAGATCAAAAGAAAAGTAATAAATACAGGTTATTAAGAGGGTTGACTTTGCAATGATTGATTTAAAAAGTTTCATGTGCTTTATAAACATTCTAAAAACATTCTGGTTCGGAAGAATACTTACCAAAAGTACAAAATGGAACAAACTAATGTGTCACTGTTTTAATCTTTTGTAGGAATTTAACACGTTTTGTATCAATTATACAGAAATGAAGATATAAAATGTTGATAATATACTTTAGAAGGATGCTTTTATTTCTTATATCGAATACTCTAAAAAGTTTATTCCAAAGACTTTTCGGATTTTTACACTGAAGCTCTAATGTATAATGAAAATATTAAGGTCGGAGGGTCCTTATTTTTGTAGCAAAAGTATTTTAGGAAGGTCTACGCAACTTATTCTACCAAACCAGATGGATTGGACAATGTATTTTGCCTTAACATTCAAAATTACAAAATATTATGGTCTATTTGGTTTCATAATAAATTACTGCATATAGTTGCAACCACACTTTTCTAGAAACAATTGGAATAGTAAATAATTGTTCATTTTGTATGGATTCACACAAAATATTCATCTCTTTGGGGACAGTACAACTATAAAACAGTTTTGGAATGATTTAAGCATGTGGATTAAAAACAACATCAGTTTCCTGCATACCTTTGTCGATTACAAGAATATATGTCAGTATGCTGGAAGCAGACAATTTAATCTAATGTCATATTGCTGATATCTAATAAATAATATATAATATGCGCCATGAAAGGAAACCTCCATCGCAACCTTTTTCTTTTAAAAAAGATACTACATTTGTGAGATGGAATTAGACAAAAGAAACAACCAGCTGGAATGATTTGAAACTGAATGGCACAGATGTATTATCTAAGTAGTATAACACAGTCTGTTTCTGTCTATTGTTTGAAATCTTTAAGATATGTGTATGACAATCAGTCTATGCATCTACAATCTTGAACTATATCTTGGTTATACATTTGTACATATCTTCTGAAACTAGTTTTATAAGATTTCTATTTATACATATGATATAGCCCTGTTTCTTAATCTTGTCTGCTTCACACTTTTTTTTCTTTTCTTTCGTACATCGTATCGTGTTTTCTTTCTTCAAGCTATCCTTGTTTCTTCTTTTACATTGTCCCCTTTTAATAGCTCAAAATCTAGCTGTTTGAAGCCATTTTACAGGAGACAAGACATATGTAGAAAAAGTGTTATGAAATGTTTTTTGATCATTGCCTAAGAAAAGGTGTCAATCCTAACGATGTTGATAAGTCTACATTCTTGGGGAGACTGAACGAGAGGTAACGGGAGCGATTAACCCTTATTTTTCTTGGTATGCATCAGTGCTTTAATCATGCCCATTCATGGGATCGCATCTTTGCTGATGACTGCCCCTTAAAACCTGTAAGAAGGAAAGACAGAGCTTTCTGTTTCTGGATGAACGAATTCTAGTTTTTATAGTATATATATATATATATATATATATATATATATATATATATATATATATATATATATATATATATATATATATATATATATATATAATACTACATTCTAGAGATGCATATATACAGCCTTTGTATTTCAAATACACGTAATACATATAATATTACACTTTTCCTTCTAACTTACCAACTTCAAACATTTGTATACTTTCAAATTTTAGAATACAATACAGATAATTAGATCTTGACTGTATTCCTGATAGACAAAGAATATACAATTCAAAAGTTGCAATATAATGCAACAATCGTTTTGAAGAAATGTAATTTACTAAAATTAAAAGTAGAATACTAATTTGTAATAGGTTACTAAGACGTTATTCTCTATTATTTAAATAATATTTTATTTCCACATTAAATCTAAACATGAAGTTGGAAGGGAATTCGCCTTTTCCAATAATACGTACCATAAATACCAATGTATATAAATTACTTGAAACAATTAATCATTCGATTACAATATAAAATATGAAACGCGTGAATCATCTAGCTTATTTATCCATTAGGAATTTAGGAACTTGCCTGTTCAGCAGCTTCCCACCAAACCACTGACCTTTGGATTCAAGAGAAATGTATTTGATGGGTTTTTGCACTTGCTCGTAAAGCGTAATCTTTATTAAAATAGTATGCAGTTGTAGTACAGAAATATATGAAATTAATCTCAGTACATTTAGTGGAAAATTACTTTCAGTATAATTTAATGAAAATAAACTTTGAATACAATATGTAGAAAATTTCAATCTTATTACTTTTACTAAAAGGTTCTGTCCCAATAATACCCACTTGGTCATTTGAGCCGAGTGCTCGAGGCTGGATAGAGGAAAAATTACATTCATAAAATAAGGTAAAAGGTGAACGATAAAAAATACAATGATAATAACATTGTTAAGATAGTCATTAAAATTCAGAAATGCCATGAATAAAACCCAAACATTTCGAGACATTCAGTATAGCTGGAAAAAATAATACAACGATCAAAATGTTTTAAGATATATAATAAAATTCTACGTAATCCAATTCAACGAATAGTCTTGTCAAATAATTATAACACAAATATCAGGATGCAGTTCTTGTTATCTTTAGTTTTCTTTTTGTATGTTCGTTTACTCTATGTTTATGTTGATATAACATCAGCAGAACATATTTACGGGTGACTACGGTTATTATTTTGCTTCAGCATGTGTGGTGATATGAATTCTCATTCTTCAGAACAGAATTGGTAAGCCGATATTGAGTTTATCTACATATTGCCTACATAATATCAACACAGAAATACCAGTAACATCGAAGTAAAAATGTTTATGAAGAAAATGGCATTATAATTTAGTATGAGTCAAAAGTAAGGAAAGTAAATATTTTAATGTTGGACTAGTCATACTCTAATAACCACGACTCTGTTCACTTGTAATGAAACCTTGACCTGTGCGTGTATGAAATAGAAATCGTATTTAAACTAACCCAAGAGCATTACGTGAAATACCATTATCATGGTGCAACCGTGAAATGGGCGTGTATTACTGACGTTACCTATGACTTATGAAAGAGAAGGTATCGCCGTATTCATTTCAAACACATATGACTCAGAAGTTGGTCGTATGTTGGCCAGTAGATGTTGATGTCTTATGAGAGCCAGGAAACATTCAGAAATCTCGGTGTTGAGCAATTACTCCGACACTCTGACTATCTTATCATTTCGGCATACATATATAATGGACAACACGACAACATTGATGGATGTTGCCAAACCAGGGAAGGAAGCACCTCCTCTGACTTGTTTGAAGGCATTAGAGCCGTTTCTATGGCGTTATCGCCGAGACACAGTACCATAAGGTACATGTTCATATGACTCATATGAAACACGCGAGAGAAAAACCTCATTGAAATTATCGAACCCCATTGGGCTGACAAAATAAAACAGCATCTGCGTCAATATGTTTGAGACAACTATGCTGAAATTACAATTCTAAGATAAGTAAATAAGGTAAGACTTTGTTAAAGGTAGCGAAACATACATATGCTGGTTTCAAACATCAGTAAGAACAATTTTGATGAAATGTTCAGTCTATGGAATGCTAATTAAAGTCAGTAAGTTCATTCACACTCTCTGTAGTATAAACCTTAGCAACTGCAATGAATGTTACTGTAGTTGGTATATACAAAGTTATTGTTACTAAATATAACAAACAACAGAAATTAGAATAGTTTTTTATTACAAATTTTGAAATTGACGCACTGTTTAATTTTGTATTTCAAGAAATAAAATAAGGTATAACAAAACTTACCTGTGTGAAAATTACCACAATCCAGAAATATTCATCCTATGAAACGAATTGTATATTAAATAATAAACAATACACGTATTGTCTGTAATACTGAAAGAGTTTAGAATGTATAAAGTTCAAGTCGCTATCACTGGAAAGTAAACTGTCAATGCGGCTGTCGTTCACTTTGGGCCTGGAGGAGATGTCGCTGTTAGACCCGTGGAAATCTCTGTTTATGGAATTGATAGATGTATTTTCAGCCTGGGTTACAGGTAGCTCGAATTCAGGACTTGGCTAGGTACTGTATGCATTTGACATATCAGTGATTTAAGTGTTACTGCAAGAAGAATTCTCACCGGCAGTGTATACGCTTTATGCAGGAAATTCTCTCAGATGTAATTGTATTCGTTCTCGTTGTGATATTCCTGATGCTGATGTTTCAGAACAGACCTTTCTTGTGGGGGAAAAGTACGAAAGTCAGAGAAGAGTTGTTTTGTCTTTATGGAGTGGCAACTTTATTCACGATATATTCGTCCACCAATTATTATGAAATGCGGTACTTCTTATGAGGAAATGTTTTTCTCATAACCTAAGAACAGGTGTCAGTCCTAACGGTGTAGCTAAGTCTACATTCTTAGAGAGACTGAACGAGAGTTAACGGGAGCGATTGAACTCTTATTTTTCTTGGTATGCATCCGTGCTTTAATCGTGCCTGATCACGGGATCGCATCTTTGCTGACGACTGCCTCTTATACGTGTAAGGAAAGACAGAGCCTTCTGATTCTCGATGGAAGAATTTTATTAAACTTATATATATATATATATATATATATATATATATATATATATATATATATATATATATATATATATATATAATAAACAACACCAACACGTAGAATGTGTGACCGGTTTCGCTTTAATGCTTCATCAGACTTAGTCTATGTGTTGGTGTTGTTTATTTTATAATTTATCAAGAAAACCTTGACAACACCATGGCATCAACATATGATCCACGAATTAGCAATAGAACGACTTATTTAAAAACGACAATGGAAAAATTAGCGGAGAGACAGATGAAAAATGGATTACACGCACACTTTCTTGAAAATTGTCTGGAAGACAATCTTGTGCGAAAGGAATTGCGTTTGAAATTAAAAGTTCAAATTGGGAATGATACAGCATCAAAGAAGTTCCAAGAATCTATTGACTCCCTTTTGGAAAAGGTCTCTTTGGAAATATGTGAGAGACTAAAAGAAGAACATCAGAGGAGAGTGATCAAGATAGGCAAGGAACTAGAAGAACATAGGGATGAACTAAAAACTTTGATAAAAGGAAATACAGGCATTTTTGATGAAGAACTTTTAAAAAAAACTGAATCCAAAAAAGACGAACTTTTATCAAATCAACTTAAAAAGTTACAAATTTACAGAGAGAAAAAACAATTTTCCTGGACAATGAGAAACATCGGCATCGAAAATAACGAGAGGAAAATCAAAAAGAGATAATCAACAACCTACACAACAACCAAATAAATCAGCAGATGAAATTGACTTCATCAATGTAAAAAAGAAACGTGTAGTAACTAAAAATCACACACGGAATAACCAACAACCAAGACATGAAAAGGAAATGAAACAAGCATCACCAAGAGCAAGAATTACCTATCAACCAAATCACATTGAAAAAATAATAGATCCATTCGAAATAATTGCAAAAATGATCAAGCAAAAAACTTAACAGCCCCAGGCACACAAAAGGCGACCTATGCAGATGCAGTAAAAAATGGGGCGAAGAAAACTACACAAGAATCCAACAGAACCGTTATTGCAACAATACAAAGTCTAATGGAAACCCTCAAGGATCTGTTGAAAACTACAAAAACAGAAGAAAGAATAGGAGATTCATTAGAATACAAAACAAGAACAGATGGAGGAAAGAAAAGAAAAGAAAAAAGGAAATCGAAAGAGGAAAAGAAACTGTGTTAAACCTTTCTAAACGAATTCTAACTAATAGTGATTACATTCTTCTAGGTAAGGGATTATCATATTGTCCGAGAACCAAAGTGCATGATAATATTAATTTAGCAGAAACATTTTTCAAATACACAAGATCGTTAAAATTAAAAGAATTTTTCTCACAATCATGTACATCTTGACAATATGAAAATAGTTTTCATCTACAAAATAAGCCCTTTTACAATAAAAAAGAATCAACATTTACACCTTCTAGTGGACGAGATATTTATCTCGATTTTTATATTGAAGCAACTAAACAAGAAATTTTAAATAGCAGTCCTAAAAGAAAACATTTTACAAACATATCTAAAGAAGAACTAAATTCTTTACGTAGCTTATCGCAAGATGAAAGTATTATTATTAAAAAAGCGGATAAGTCTAGCACCATAGTAATAAAGAATAAGGAGGATTATATTAAAGAAGTAGAAAGACAATTAAATGAAGAAGAATATTACACAAAACTTTCCCATAATCCTTCTGAAGAAACGAAAGAAAAAAGAAGCCAATGAATTAATCAAATCTCTGTACACAATTGTTCCATATATGATGAACTAGATATCTTCCCAAATAAAATACGCACACCTCAGTTTTATATTTTACAAAAAATACATAAAACGGTTGATAAGTCACTACCTTTAGGATATCCAGGTAGACCCATTATTTCTACATACAACTCAATTACAAATAATATATCGCAATATATTGATCACATTTTACAACCACTAATGAAATCACTACCTTCATACGTCAAAGGTACTTTTGATTTCATTACCAAATTGAAATCTTTACCGAAACTAACTGAAAATTCATTCCTTGTTACACTTGATGTGGTTTCACTCAAAAAGAAAATACCACATAATGATGGTATCGAAACGTGTAAATATTATCTTGAAGAAAACGAATATACATATAAACTATCAAAAGAACATATTTGTGATTTGAAAAAACTTGTGCTCGAAAATAACATTTTTCAATTTGGTAATACAAACTATCTCCAAAAAATGGGAACAGCAATGGGTAGTCCTATGGCACCTGCTTATGCATCTTTATTTATGGGATAATTAGAAAATGATTTTCTAAATAAATGCCTCTTAAAACCGGATGTATGGTTAAGGCTTTTAGACGATATCTTTATGATTTGGAGTTATTCATTAGAAGACCTTTATTACTTTATAGACTATATATATATATATATATATATATATATATATATATATATATATATATATATATATATATATATATATATATATATATATATATATATATATATATATATATGTATATTCTAGAGAGACATGCATAAAGCCTTTGCATTTCAAATACACGAACATGTAAGATTACACTTTTCCTTCGAGCTTACCAACTTCTTAGATTTGTATAATTGCTGCCATTTAGAATATAATGCAGATAATTAGATCTCGACTAAATTCATAATAACCAAAGATTAAAAAATTAGTTGCGATATAATGGAATAGTCGTTTTGAAGAAATGTATTTTACTAAAATTAAAAAATAGGATACTAATTTGGAATAGGTAACGAAGACATTTTTCTTCATTACTTGAAGAAATTTTATTTCCAAATTAAATCTTAAATAAGACTGGTATCGAATTCGGATTTTCCAATAAAATATAACGTAAATACAAATGGATATACAATCTTTGAAACAATTAAATATTCCATTACAATATAAAATATGAAGAACTCACACAAATTTTGCAAAAATATAAAGTCTAGATTGAACATTACCGTGGTAAAAATATCAATATGAAAAAGTCCTTATAGTTTAAAGAAGGTTACGAACACAGACAATTCTTACCAGTAAGGAATGACATAGTCTTTTGATTTTCGATGAGAGATTTAATTTTGAGCAAGCTTGCTCTCAATTTAAACGTAGTACTTGTATTCGCTCATTTAGAATCAGAACAAGTTTCTCGTCATTTAAATTTGGTGGGAAACGCGTGAATCATTATGCTTACTCATCCATTAGCGAATTAGGAATTTACCTGTTCAGCAGCTTCCCACCAAATTTAAATTGCTGACCTTTGGATACAAGAGATATGTATTTTATATGTTTTTTTGCATTTGCTTGTAAAGTACAATCTTTATTAAAATAATATATATATATATATATATATATATATATATATATATATATATATATATATATATATATATATATATATATATATATATATATATATATATAATTAATCTCAATATAGTTTAATGGAAAATTACACTCAGTATAATTTAATGAAAAATTACTTTTAACACAATATGGAGAAAATTTGAATCTTAATACTTTAACTTATAAAAATATGTCTTAATAAAAGGATTTGTAAGGCAGTCCGTAGGATGTCACCCCCCCCACCCATGGCACGGGAAATATTAAAAAATCCTGATATTATCAACGAGCTGTACAGTTATAAGGCAGCATTAGCTTAATTTGTTGCTGAGAGCACTAGTGTATCCCATTTACAATATCTAATTCGTTCATGGCCGTGTCCATAGTGTAGAACATATACACATGCAACATTGATGCAAAAGTCATGAATTATGGGTCCGGTAAATACGATCCCATTCATGATTGTGTAATATTCTGATATAATCAATGCAGTTGATATTTATTAAGAAACAATGGCTCAGTAGCCTGTTCTAATATGTAATCTACGTTTTACAATATTAGTTGTTCAAGGCCTAAAACCACAGCTCCACAAGAACATTGATCCATAAGTCATGCATAAGGAATCTGTTAGAAACGACCTAGTATGGGATATAATTGTGTTACTATCACATCTACCTTGTATTTTCAAGTTATTCTGACTTGTGCTATATAATGCAATGTTAAAGTCTGTTTTCTAGTTACGGTATGTAACTTAACAGAACGATTATATTCGCGATAATGTTGTATGTATTAAGGAAGAGAAGGTGTTACGTCAAGTACTCTTAGATTCTTGTCAGATACAAACTCACTTCTGAACCTGATTATCGCCTTGCACAGTAGTCCAGATACTATAATTTGTATAAAATAATCAACTCAGTTTTATAGTACATAACGTCATTACGTGCTGTTTATACATGACCGTGCCATTTGTGGTATACGGATTCGGATATTATATTTTCAGCTGACTGATTGTGACTGATAGGTGATTAATTGAATGGTGACTGGTGAAAGCTGAGTGTAGTGCTGAAGGAGTGAAGGAGGGGCGGAGAGATAGCTATGCTGTTTCTCCGTATATGCACCGTATTGTAGGTGGTTTTTATTATAGCCGTGGTACTAATTTGGGTTGCGTTATACCCAATGTGCTGCTGTCGCGGGTTGACGTTGGCCCCGAAGAAGATAACGGCCAACACGTGGCGAAGAACCAAAGCTTCTAGACCAATGGGGTCTACAGAGAACAAGAGATTATACGGATCTTTAGGCAGACCAGGAGGGGCAGACATTTTACGGTGGCTTCTCGACCATTCGATAGAGCGTTGGGGCTGAACAGACCTTCCGGATTCGTGTTTGACTCCGCAAAATATATGTCCCTGTGTTTCATATCGTTTTTCACTATTGGAGTGTCATATTTCATTATCTGAGTGAACTATATCATTTTCGTGTGGAAATTGTCAATGTTTGCGTGAATCATTCTTTTATCTTCTATAGTTTGTGTGGAATTACTTTGAATCATTAGTTATTGTATCTTTTTACTATTTAAGATATTTTCTTGCATTTCAGTTCACATTTCATTTAAATCGCAAAACATTATCAGGTTCGTGCATATTTTGTTACATATCCAATTTTTGGATTTTGATGGCGAACGAATCAAACGGTCTTTTTCATTAAATCTTTTCATAAATAACATTGTATTATTGTCACCATCAACATTATTCTATTATAATCCGCACCAGACCCGGTTATTTTGTTTCACTTGCAATCATTTTCAAGTTATCGAAATCAGTTATGTTCCGTTTTACGAATATCACATGAACTTTGCATATGCTGTTCGTTTATTCGTTTCTATCTCTCAAATTTAATTCGTGTTAAACATAATTCTGGAGAAATTATGCCTGGAATATTTTATGTTTTAACTTCGACAGAAAAAAATTAAAGTGTTAAAGACCCTATACCTGTGAAGAACATTCATCCTCCTACCACTGGACATAATGGTAGAAGTTGTCTCCCTTCTCAACGCCCTGCTTTACGGGTTTATAGTGGTACTGCTGTGGAGGTTCATTCGGGCTTTGATTGAGTACAAGCGCGTGCTAGACGTAACCAGGAACATTCCAAAACTGAAGTGCCATCATCCATTATGGGGAGACATCATTATGGTGAGTTTTTAAACACATCCTGTTGGGTGGACTTAAAATTATTACCAATTAAATTTTTCAATCTTTCATGATGGATTATGAAGTTACAGATATGCTAATTTCAATATCACACTCGCTGAAGTTTTATTCAAGCACTAAAATTCTGCAAGGGATCAAAATTGTAACGTTGATTATACTGGTCATAATACAGATAATTTTCAATAAATCAAAGAAAAAATCGAACTAAAAAAAAATAATATGAAGAAAGGCAATCATGACTATTGCCATCAAATAGGATGGAAGAAGGTTGAAATAAAAATTTAATTCTGAAGAAAATATGTTTGATTTTATGTTTTCTTCCACTTAGTTTATTCCAATAGTTTAATTGATTCATTTTCTGACTTCAAAGCTGACTACCAATAGTATTTTTATTGCATGAGATTTCAAGGGGTTGGTCCGCTGAAGTTTTGTTTAATCTGTCATGTTTTGTTTTATGTCACTGACAATGATAATGAAATAGGTAATCAATAAATTGTATAAAAACATATATTTTAAACAGAAACAACAACAGCGGTGAAAATAACTGTCATTTATTTGCATTTTGCCAGATGAAAGATATGCGTGATTATCACAATTGGCTGATGGAGGACGTGCAGAGGACTGGGGTCAAATGGCACGTGCTGTGGGTGTTATTCGTTTATCCGGTCTACAGCGTAGCACACCCTGACACCATAAAGGCAATTTTGAAATCCTCCACCTCAAAGACCAAGGGGACTGGTGGCGCATACACAATTCTGGAGCCATGGCTGGGTAAGAATAACGTTCACACTCATACTGACTGTAGAATTTAGCGAAATTGCTATCCTTACTGTTCTCGTGATGCAACCCTAATCTCGCGTAGCTTGTATCGGGATGCTCGTGACAAGCACGTGGTAACCGGATTCAGCAATTTGCCATTCATGTAATTGACGTGCCACAGTTTAGATTAATGATGACTATTTCACGAAAATGAAGTATCAATCATTAATAATTATTTTTAAAAAATATTTGGTTAATTTATAACAAAAAACGTTAAGCGAATGGGTGAAAAAATGAAATGGAAACAAGAAAATCTTTGTCGACATTATTTGTCTTTTTGTTGGAGGAAGAACGCGAGAAGACCATGGGAAAAACCACCGACCCACGGGAGCTACTGGCAAGCTTTCTGGATTTCCAGCGTTAGTCTGTTCCAGGCTCAAATTCACGAGGGCAGATGCGTGATGTATGAGTGAGCTGTAAATGGTCAGCACCTTAGATCAGTCTCCCCACCCGAAAAAGTCTGAGTTTTAGAGTTGCATTGCTTGTCTTTTGCTCTGATGAGTCTCGCTAAAAATAAAGGAAAAATGGATTCTCTGGACTGTTATTTCCTTTTCTCAGTGTGAATCCCAGACTTAGTTCTGTTTTCTTACAAAGGCTTGTTGGTACGCATGTCTTTCTTTGTTAGTTTAGCTCTTCGATATTTCGATCACGGCTGAGGCTGATACAGTATTATCAACATCTGATACCATGTTAAAAGTTTAAATAGTTTGGTAAAAATTAACCTCCAGACAAACTAGCAATCACATGTATCAGTCAAGTTTGAATTTTATTCTCTGGTTGGTTTTCCGTTTCCAGTCTAATGACATCTGTTATCACATGGATGCTACGCGTAACATACCGGGTAACTACATACAGTGTAATATTTTTTTATATGTCAATGTGTTAACATGTCTCTGATTGGTCCAAATTGTTTTAGAAGTGTGCATCTTGTTTTCACGCGTACGAATAGAAAGGCGCCTCATCTGAGCCGGAATTTAATAAATGTCGAAATTCATATCTTCTTATTTCTATCCAAAGTCTTTTCACTAAAAGTAAAAACTTTGTTATAAACAGAATTTCAAATGGGTGATGATTCAATATTGAATTTATATAACTCTTTGAACAATTTCCAGCCTTTGTTCGCCAGGGCTTACAAAAGATGGAAATTATTAAACTCATTTCATCGATTCAATATTAAATCAGTATCAGTTGGGGATCCTTTAGGTTTGATCTCATCTATACAGTTGCATTTCCATGTAAACTTCATTGATTTTACTCTATGGTCAGTGTAAATTTTAATTATTTTACTCATTGGTCCGTGTAAATCTGAATAATCGATAGTCTGATCTCTACAATACTGTTGGTTCGTCGTGTAAACTAATAATGTTATTTAGTTAGAAGCTGGTAGGTCAATTATTAAGCTACATTTTTCACCAAGAATGTGCGCATCATATTTTAGTTATTCCATCCCAATCGGCACCTTCAACTAGTGCAATAATTATATACAGACGTCAAATTGAATGTTTACCATTAATTTAGGAAGAACAAGAGATTTATTTCAATCACTGTTCAGATTGTCACCGTCAGGCAACTCAATCAAAACGTGGAGGACAAAATAATGTTTTCTTAATCAGCAATCCAAATTTTAATGATCTTAACTTGAATTATTTGAATACACAGTATATCATATGAATGCATGAGTAATGTTGCTATGTGTATCCTGAATATAGATGTTGTGTTGTGACGATGCGATGTGTATCCTGAATATAGATGTTGTGTTGTGACGATGCGATGTGTATCCTGAATATAGATGTTGTGTTGTGACAATGCGATGTGTATCCTGAATATAGAGATTGTGTTGTGACGATGCTGTGTGTATCCTGAATATAGATGTTGTGTTGTGACGGTGCGATGTGTATCCTGAATATAGATGTTGTGTTGTGACGATGCGATGTGTATCCTGAATATAGATGTTGTGTTGTGACGGTGCGATGTGTATCCTGAATATAGATGTTGTGTTGTGACGATGCGATGTGTATCCTGAATATAGATGTTGTGTTGTGACGATGCGATGTGTATCCTGAATATAGATGTTGTGTTGTGACGATGCGATGTGTATCCTGAATATAGATATTGTGTTGTGACGATGCGATGTGTATCCTGAATATAGATGTTGTGTTGTGACGATGCTGTGTGTATCCTGAATATAGATGTTGTGTTGTGACGGTGCGATGTGTATCCTGAATATAGATGTGTTGTGACGGTGCGATGTGTATCCTGAATATAGATGTTGTGTTGTGACGGTGCGATGTGTATCCTGAATATAGATGTTGTGTTGTGACGATGCGATGTGTATCCTGAATACAGATATTGTGTTGTGACGATGCGATGTGTATCCTGAATATAGATGTTGTGTTGTGACGAGGCGATGTGTATCCTGAATATAAATGTTGTCTTGTGACGATGCGATGTGTATCCTGAATACAGATATTGTGTTGTATTCACGTTTTCTACAAAATATAGATATTTTGATTGAACATCGTTGTGTTTATTTACGGGATGAAATCGCACGTATCCAAACAAATCGGTTAGGAAAAAATATGATGCTAACGCGATCTCGCGATAGATAATGTTAAACGTTTATTGTAACCAACATGCATGTTGACGAACATTTCCTCATGTTCGTAGCGACTTTTGATGGCTAGTTTTACGTTGAAGTTTGAGGACCGCTCCAGTGGCCTAATGTTTGCAGTGTCCACCTCGGATGTGGGAGGTCATGGGTTCATGCCCATGCCGAGTCTTAGCAAAGATTGGTACAACAGCGGCCTCTTTAGGCACGCAGCATTAAAAGGTTAGTGTTAGGATTTGTCGGCCTGGTGTTAGGATAATGTAACTGGGTGGGACATCATGCTACACGTCTGCGGCATGATGCCTCAGTGCTAGACATCACTATAAACTGCCACACTGCAGACATGGTATCGATATGACTGAAACATCGCTAAAGCTACGTTAAAAATTCAAATCATACACACACGTTGAACTTTGGATAACAAACAGATATACATGTTTGTCTTGAAGGGCAACACATTGTGTCGTCTCGTATATAAAGTGTTTTTGCTGCTGAGTAACAGTAATTTATTCAGTTAAAATGTGGATATGTTCGATTACGAGTACAGATGAGTGTCTGATCTTGAAACAATGTACGTTTGGTAGTAATGTCCTGATTCGTTTTCGTTTCCAAGGCAATGGACTTATAACGATTCTCGGAGGTCCAAAGTGGGAGCGGAACAGACGTTTGTTGACTCCTGCCTTCCATTTTGACATTCTGCGGCCTTATGTAATTGAATACAACCATGTGGCGGATATCTTACTGGTAATGCAAACGATTAGTCGGTGGTGATTGATGATTAAGATGATGATAATGAGGATGGTGATGATCATGGTGATGATGATGGTTGTGATATTTTTGATGAATATGTGATGTTCCTTTTCCTCCTTCTACACATCTTGTACATCTTTTGCTTCTTCATTGTGTAATATTTATTCCATCCTACTTGATAAAAATGAACAACTAAACTGAGCCTTTATCAGCTGCTTCTTAGCATAACTAGTGACGGGCGATGTTTTAACAGGCCCTATAATAAATAAAATTTGTGACATGCGATATTTTTCTCGTCGTACAAGAATCACGAATGGTGTTGGGCGATATTTTTTCCCCCTGTACTATAAAAATCGAAGCAAATGCTCATCTTACGGTAAGTTAGAATGAAAAGAGCAAAGGTATCTTGAACCTATCAGGAACCGCTCCGGTGGCCTAGTGGTTAGAGCGTTCACGTCTGGAGGTCGCGGGTACGAATCCCGGCCGAGTCTTACCAAAGACTTAATTAAATTATACTAACAGCTGCCTCGCTAGGCGCTCAGCATGAATAAGCTGGTGTTAGGACTGGTCGGCCTGGTGTCAGGATAATGCGACTGGGTGGGACATCATACTACATGTCTGTGGCAAGATGACCCAGTGTCAGACATCACTATAAACTGTAACAATGTAGACATGGTAGCGATATGACTGAAACATTGTTAAAATTACTTTAAAAATCCAAAGTACACACACACACACACACACACGCACGCACGCACGTACACACACACACACACACACACACACACACACACACACACACACACACACACACACTGTAAAGGGTCTTGTAGACTACCTTAGGTTGGGGTGGGGTTCTCCCAGTATTATCTTTAATTATTACAGAAGACCCACCCTGGCTCGTTTCTGTTAGAAATTGAAGTAGTGATATAGATGCAAAGCTCCGTGCCCCCAGTCAGCGATGCCGACAGTTAAATTACTGAATACACAAAAGGTGAAATTCAAATAAACAACAAATGTAATGACATTCAATTACAGATAGCCCTTCCTCAAATGAAGTTCAATATTCAAAACCCTATCACTCGTCTTTCATTCGACCAAGTGACGGCCTATTTCATCATCTGACTTAGTGTGATAGATTTTCCTCTTGTCCTGTGTTTCTACTCATCAGTATTATTTCTTGACTGGTACCCAGTACCCTTTCAGTCCAACAACCACGTCTTTCACCCTTCCACTTCCTCCACTTCCGTTATCTCCTTTTCTTGTCTCACAGAGACTCGGGATCAACTGTACCAGGGTATTTCCCTTCTCTGTCTCCTACAGCTCATCCTGTCCCTAAAAGCTTCCTGTCCGAAGCTCCTTTGTAATTCCCAGAATAACAATGTTTCCCGCCAATTTCGAATGACGTCGGAGTAGCTTATAACTTACTTATGTAATTCCCGCAAGATGGTTTAGCGACTACTGACGTTTAGTTTCAAGACACTAGATTTAAAGTAGCGATTCCAATGGTGGCCACGCCTTGCTGAATTCCGAGTGGATGTCGATTCACCCATGTTCTACACAATTAGCAAACATTGCCCCTCCCCGGCAGTCTGTCAAGGGTGGATTTACGACCCTCACTTGATGTTCCTTTGAGCCCAACATCGGCAATGCATACCACTTACCTGTGAATCACACGCAACATAATAAGGCGCCAGTAACAAATTCCTATGGCCATGTTATATACAATTGGCTTCCCATCCGTCTTTTTGATGTCGGCTTACACTCGCAACATTTATGCAGCGAATAATTAGCCCCAGGGTCTAGCATATATTTGTTGCAATCTGGCTATTGTTCCTCACTTATAACGTGACACACACACACACACACACACACACACACACACACACACATTCATCCTGTTAGTTCTTATGACCTTTTTGTTTTGAGAATGAGAGATACATTAATTCATAACTTGCTGTCTCCCTCGCTGTGTGTGTTTGTGTGTGTACGAAATGCATACATTGTATCATTAATTGTTCTAGTCTAATGGTAATTAATAAACAAGTAGCTTAATCTCCGGCTAAACATAAACAACAGCATTATCAAGAAGGGCCGTAGACATGGAACGATTGAACCATAGACCCACTAGGACACGAGTATCGTCATTGACGTAAATCAATGAAGCTGGCTTGTAGCTACGGCATCATTTGAAAATCATCTCTGATTCAAAGTCTTTTGCAAATAGAAATACATTTTAAAATTATTTTAGCAACGGTTTGTTGCCATATTGGTGGTAATTTTTTTTAGATTCTATTGCCTTTGGTCTAACCGAAAATTATGTTCGTTTCAGAACAAACTTGCAAGTGCTTGTAAAACAGGACAAAGCATAGAGATATGTAGTCATGTGACACTTGCAACATTGGATACGTTACTTCGCTGCGCTCTTTCTTATGAAGGGAATATTCAGGATCAAGGGTAACAGTTAATTTGTTTTACAATTTTTTAACAAAAAATCATTTTGATTCTACACATTTCAAGTATACAGTTTTAAGTTTTGCAGGTCACATACCAGAAATTCTTATCTGATGGTCTGTCGAAAATCATACTGACAAGCGTTTACAGGTCACAGACCAGAAATACTTATGTCGTCTGTCCTACTTATTTTAGCACAAGTTTGATATTGATGCTCCTCCTACTCTGAAGATTAACTTGAAACTTTATTTACATATTTACCACATTGCTAAGTTGGTCCTAAATGAAAATGGTACTTCTCGGAACGCCGAAACGATCGACATATCAGCCATCTTGAAAATCTTGTTTAACCTATTTCAGTAGTGAAGGTGGACGATATAGCCTTAATATAAAATACAATACAGACCCATCTGGAACTATACAGCCTCAGCCTTTTGAGCACACTCTGAGACGATATAGCCTCAATGAGAAAAGGCTGGGTTTTGTATATGGACAATATGAATGGAACACGTGGGTGACGTCACGGTACTGGACATTGGCAACAATGTTGCAAGGGTCTGACTTGAATAAACGCTACTCCAGGTAGAGACAAATGCATTAGAGATCTATATATATATATATATATATATATATATATATATATATATATATATATATATATATATATATATATATATATATATATATGGATTGGTGAACATCAGTCTATCACATCTTTGATATAAAATCGACTAAAAACTGTTTTAGGCAAGAGAGCAATTTTTGAGGCAAAGATAAAATATAAAATCGACTAAAACAAAGTTTGTAGGCAAGAAATAAAATCTTTCCGAGGCAATGGACTAGCCCTGAAAAGGGCCTTTGGTATTTTTGTTAACATCATTCCGTTACCATAGAGGGTATCGCATTGGTCTTCTCTTCCTCAAACTTCTTCTGACTTTTGGACCGTAACTGAGGACTCTCTTCAGACAGCCTTGTCTCTCCACACAGATCCTTCTTTTCCAAACGCTCGTATCGGTGATCTTGATGATTGTCCATGGTGATTTGACATACATGGGTAAGTCCGTGCGGAACAGCATCGACGATACGAGGGTAGATGATTCAGCGTTAGTCCACATCTTGTGACGAGAACATGTGAATAGAATGAAGTGAAGCGGGGTTATTTGTAGTGGAAGAGCGGATCGAAACGGATTGAGTTTTTTCACTAATCCAAACGCGCGTTACAAAATTCAGTCACAATGCGGAGTCTTTCTTGTAACCCAAGAGAAAAAGATCTTCCTGAGCCAAACAACACAACCCTATGCCTTGGCCGTGGCAAATGTTTAAGGCAGTTAAAGCTGATTACGTCCCGTTCCTGAGTTATTTTTGTGTGGAAAAAACAAGCACCCAACGGTCCTTTCCAGGGCCAACCACTTCTCTCGAAAAGAGTATTTCAATTGCCAAAATCAATCAAAACTCAAAATCCCTTTTTTGCCCCATGGTGAACGTGTGTGAATGCGTGAGTGTAGGTCCTTTTTCTAAAAATTCAAAACCAAGAGACATTTACGTTTTCTATCAATTCTGTTATGGTATAAATATTGCAATCCAATTCACAACACAACACTTCAAAAAGTTCATTGACTTCTTCTTTGTTTTATTGTTCACTCTCTGTGTTTTTTGAAGTTCTTCACTTTTACAGGTTTTTCCTCCTCTTCACTTTCGTGTCGTATCCTTTTCTTCTCTCTCTCTTCTTTCTGGGACAGTCTGGGTTATTTCTTTTTGGAGGATACCTCTTCTTCCTGTTCGGAACCCTTCTCTTCCTCTTGTTCCTGTTGTTTCTTAGGGCAGTCTGAAGACCAATGTCCTTTCTCTTAACAATGATTACAGGTATCTTCACTTTTGTAACTTTTGACACCTGTCTTGCTTTTTTGACAGTCTGGACATCCTGTAGCCCAATCCCATTTCTTTTGACAGATATAGTCAGTATCTTGATTTTTATCTCTAAAGGAGGGTGAGTAGTCAGTCGTCTTGTCTGAAGAAATCTTTCGTATGACACATCGCAAAGTTCTGATCAGAAGGTCGATCTGTCCAGGCTCTTCCATCTTTCTGGTCGGTTTGAGAGTGAAATGAATACTGAGAGGGAATACACTGACCATTTATACAGGGATGACACTGGCCTGACATTGATATAGGGACCCATAGCGTTTAAAATGTAGTCATTTGACTTCTTGCTGTCTAAATGAAACGATCGCATCATTTCGTGGAGAAAGGAGAAGAAAGTAAAAAACAGAAACGTGACGTATCACCTCGCACAGTAGTTGAAGTCTTGGCTCAAATGCATTTCAGCGATTTTGAAGATGTCATGAAAAGGCTCATAATCCAGACCCAGAGAGACTACATCAAACTAAAGTTCACCACCACTAGTAAACCCGGAAAAGTACTACCACATTCGAGAAAATTTAGAACTACGACTTATATTTTCATGGTGAAGTTTCATGATTTCAAGTCCGACATACCGCTGGAGAAAGCAGAGGGGTTCATCACCGATGTATGTGGAAAGTTTCAAGCTGGTGGACCAACTGAACCCACGGGACAGTTTATACGAAAGATGAAAGAGTGTCACCTGTTTATTGTACCACGCCGACGAGTAGATTGGGGAAGAAATCAAGTACTTGGACTTATTTTCGCTGTATTCTTACGTGTGCAAATATTTTCACTTTTCTGCATGGCACCCTCAATTGATGACTGAACACATCAACCTGGACAACATTCGGCAACAGGAAGGATTGATTAAGTGCAAAATCGTGCCTCTCAACGACTTGTACCATCCAGTTTTATCTGACCATAGCCAAGGAAAACTGATGTTTACCTTATGCCGTACTTGTGCCGAAACGTGCAACCAAGACCGATCTTGTCAGCACACTCAGGAAGAACGTGCCTTGGCGGGAATGTAGGTCAGCGTGGAATTGTGTAAAGCTCTGGCTCTGGACCTGGATTACCAGTGTTTAGAAGTGGAATTTACCACATTCCTTAGACAGAAAAATACTACAAGGGTGACCAAGCTCAGAAAAGCATTTTTTGTAGACTACGTGGATGCTTTTTTGAAACTAAAACAAGAAGCCAGTGGCTAACCGTCCTGGTGCCACACTCCCGAAGACCAAAGGAAATTCAAAGATAAATACTGTGAGCAGGAAGGCATCATTTTAAACCACGTGCAAAGAAACGAAGGAAGGGGATCGTTTTGTAAAGTGATGTTAAATTGCTTGTGGGGCAAAATGACACAACGATCGTGTTTACCCAAGACAGATTATTTGTCCAAACCTTCCCGCTACGTCCACATGATTCATGACAAAACCAAATACACGAAACACGTGTACGTCCTTATTTAGGACCAATCTTAGTGAATTACGAAGAAGAACTGCGGCTTTCGTGACAGCCTTTGCTCGCTTAAAATTGTGCGAAGTTTTAGAACTGTTAGGAGATCGTGTGCTGTATTTTGTCACGGACAGTTGCATCTACATTGATCGCCTGGGTCAACGTTACCCTAAAATTGAGGAGACCATTTGGAAGCCTGTACGGACGCGCACCCCGATGATAAGATTCAAAGGTTTTGCTAAATGTGGTCCTAAAAATTACGGCTTCAAATATAGGGACAAACAAGAAGTGCACGCCGAGTGTAAATTGAAAGGTTTGACTCTCAATTATCGCACCAGTCGAATGGTAACATTTGGTATGCTAAAAGAAGCCTTTCATTCGGCAGAGGATGAAAACTTTAAAATAACCACCTACGAACCGCACAAGATTATACATTTGCCCACACACCAAATCGTCAGTTGGCCTTTAGAAAAAGTCCATCAAGTCGTGTACCAGAAGCGAGTGAGGCTTCCCAATCACTTCACTTTCCCGTATGGATATGCCGGTATAAAATAATGGTTCCAAGAGGATAGCCACCAACAAGAAGGGTGACTTCGACAGAGCAGGAATCGAGTGAAAGACCCACTGAGAACTCCAAGCTCAAACCATTCCATTTTCCTGTCTGAGTATTGTGATTATGCCTGTCGATTGGAAACGTTAAAAAAGAGGCTATTCAAATTGCCAATTGATGTATATGTGGAGTAGTGTAATTATAAACACTCAATCATTTCCTGATACGTGTGTATGTGTATGTGTGTGTGTGTGTGTGTGTGTGTTTGCGTTCGCATACATTTGTGTGGATAATAGAGTTTGTGTTTGTATGCGTTCGAATACGTTTGTGTGGATATTATATTTGGGGTTTGCTTTGTTTCCTTCCCGTGTGTGGATAATATATTTGTTTTTTCCTCTTCTCGTTTGTGGATAGTATATTTGTTCTTTTATCCTTCCCGTTGTGGATAGTAGATTTGGGGGTTTGTATGCGTGTGCTTATGTCGTGTGGATAGTAGATTTTGGGTTAGTTTTGTCTCCTTCCCGTTTGTGGATAGTTTATTTAGGGTTTGTATACGTGCGCGTACGTTGTGTGGATATTATAGTTGTTTTTTTTCTCCTTTTCCCGTGTGTGGATAGTATATTTGTTTTTTTTTCTTCTCCCGTGTGTGAATAGTGAATTGGGATTTGTATACTTGCGCGTACATTGTGTTGATGGTAAATATTGTGGTTTATTCCCTTCTGTTCTTTGTGGATAGAAGATAATATGTGAAGTTATTGTAAAGGATGTTTTTGTTTAGGTCCGTGCTTGACACAGTCATATAAAGTCGAGCGGTAGTCATTCGCGCCATTCAACATTGAACCACATTGAATAGATGCAGAAGTTACAAGACGTTCTCGACAGTTTGGGGATTATAGAGGAAATGTTGATAAAACTGAACGTTTATTACTATTACACTATTACATTCCTCATTGAGTTAAGATGGAGATAAACAGCTTGAGGAAGTGTAATGATATGTTAAGAGATCTTCTTAAAGAAGAAAACGAGAAAGACGATGAAGATGACAAAAAGAGGATGAGAGAATGGAATAATAAAAAAGAAGGCAATGAATGGAAGAAAGAAGAGGAGAAGAAAAATAGAATGAGAAAAAAAGAAAAAGAAAAAGTAAACAGCGGTAACAAAACTTAGATGGTGGAGGGAAAGAAGAAACTAGAAGAACAAGAAGAAGAAGAACCCCAAAGACCCTTTTCAGGGCCACTTAATTGCCTCGAAAAGATTTTATTTCTTGCTAAAAATGTTTTTAGTCGATTTTATAATTCTTTTATCTTTGCCTTCAAAACATTTTCTCTCTTGTCTAATTTTTTAAAAGTCGATTTTATATTTTAGGTATGAGCATCAATCTATGTCAATGTGTAATAGATGTACATGTCTATAGCTCTGCTGTATTTGTCTCTACAAGAGTAGCGTGTATTCGGGTCAGACCCTTGCAACCCTGTTGCCAATGTTCAGTACGGTGACGTCACCCACCTGTTGCATTCCCGTTATCCATATACAAAACCCAACCTTTTGCCACTGAGGCTATATAGTCCCAAGGTGTGCTAAAAGATGCTGAGGCTGGTGGGGGGGAATCTGTAATGTATTTTCCCACGGAGGCTATATCATCCCCTTCACTATTTCTATATCCTAACTCTATGGTCATATAAACATGGAGTTTCACTAAAACAGTGCTTGAGCAGCAGGGCGGGCGAATCCTACAACTTTTAGAAGCCCCCAAATGCCGAAATAAGCCCTTTAAAAAATCGCGAGGACGCTTCATTGTCGCCGTCGTTTGCTGACTTTTGTTGTCTTTGCCCCCCCCCCGCTGCTATGAATGAAAAATTTTGTCTAACCCGACTCGATACCGTGTTCGAGGATCATGCAAATTAAAAATTACTATACCAAATAATGGTACATGCGGAATCTTACACAGCTAGACTATCTAGAGAGCTAGAAGAGGCACTTAAGAAATATATTCCTGTAAAGGAGAAGTTTAAAAAAGATGTGCAATCGCAACAGGAAGCACAAGTTGAGTTTGCAACTGAAGCAAAAAAATTATTTAAACCTGTCACTGCGATTACTGAAAAGGTTTTAGCTGCTATTAGGGGACCAGAGGAAGAAGGAGAAAGTCTTATTCAAGCATTAAGAAAACCCACTGCCACTGTTAAAAAACCTCTTACAAAAAATATAAAGATTAGAGAAAGATTTACTGAAGCAGCAGCAGAGGGGGCGAATCGGACATTTTGTCCAAACGTTATTTTGCTTAATTATTACTTTCTGCACTCAGCGGATCCGGTGTCGTCAGCGCCTGGTAAAAAAAAAACGACGTCGTCGTCGAGGGGATCGTCCGGACGTCATTTGGTTTAATTAATACCTTCTGCGCGCCGATCCCAGCGTCGTCAGCGCCTGGTAAGCACAGCGACGACCGCGTCGATGTCATCGCCCCCTCTGCTGCTATGATCTTACAAACAGAGTGATCACTAACTCCTCCTCTTGTAGGTCAATTAGGTTATTTGACTGATCGGTAATTCTAAAATTAATTCTCGTTAAAAACCGATCATGGCATCGCATATAGACCGGATTAATCGGACTCTCAATGATCAAAAATCCCGGAGGGGCTGTTGGTGAAAATGAATAAAGGATATACCCCTGTTGAGCCTGATCTGATTGCTTGGTATCCACCTGGTAACTCCCTTCGATAACATCGCACACTAGATTAATCGCTATCACCGATGCAATATTTACGTTGTATGGAGCAATATGCCTACCACCATCTCCGTTATCGTATCTGAGGATAGTTGATGGGGGGGCGTCCGCGGGTGGATTCTTAGGCCATCCTAGTATGGTTCTTATTGAACTGTTATAAATATCAACCATATACCCAGGTGTGCTTATTTCAATCGTCGACGATAACGTCGGTTCATGAACCGTAATAGCGATTTTTGATTCTTTTCCTGTGATCGATTTTATCCTGCGTTGAAATTCCTTATTGATTTGTTCTATTTGGTATGACCCAGTTGGTATTGTAACCTCCTCCCAGTCTGGGGTCCCATCGGGTTTATTTGTCCGTGCAAAAACCAGCGAGTTATTAGGTTGTTGTCCGTTAAATGCGTCCGCTCGAATATTAGGCCAACTGTGATATACTCGCAATTTTGCCAGCGCTATTTCCTTCACTGGAACCGGCGACGGGAAGTTCACACTGAATTCTGGCTTCGTTGACGTTATTGATATCATATTTGTTTGTACCGGAGTGGTGTTCTCCGCGATCCGCTGAAGTAATTGAGACCCTTCGGGGTTCAGCGACATTATTATTATTCGTTGTCTTTAGTGTCTAATTTCAACAACCAGGTGGTTCCGGCTTCCAGTTGAAAATCCTCGATTTTTGACATCGCGGAGCTATACAACTGGACCATCGTGGAGAATTCAACATCGGATACGAACAAATTATCAATCGATAACGAGATCAACCCGGATAATTTCGAGTACGCGTCGGATATTATTTGATGTTTTACTGTATACTCGTTGAGTTTTTTCTGAAAACACGATGATATCTTTCTAGTGATTGCGTTGGCGACTTCAGCAACTGTTGTCATCGCGGAGATAGCGATTGGAACAGCGATCGGGGCTATCGTGGTCACCGTGGATAAAATAACACCGGCGCCAGCTACTATACCCGACACCGAGTACACGACCGCGTCGATGGTGGTTATTTTTCTGCGGTATTTTTTTATTTTTGCGCGGTATTGTTCGGAAAGCGTTTTCAAATTCGCGGAGAATTCTTTTGCGGTATCGAATCGATATTGATGTGACGTCGGTGATACCTCTGATTCAATTACCCTGGTGGTCATTTTATTCTAATAGAGCTAGTGTTTTTAATTACTTAAATTCGCTACAAATTCCACATACCATGTGATGTTTGCCCGGGCTAAATTTCCATCAACGGCATAAATTGTAAACTGTTCAGTTGCGTTCTTGTCTATAATTGTTGATATTGTATTGTTAAACCCGGATGAACTCGACGATAATATATTAAACTGCATCATTGAAACCAGTGTCAATCGATAAATGCCCTTAACAGTTGCGGTAGTATTTACTGTATTCTGTGTAGGAGTCCAATCGAATGATCCATGCCGAATTGTGTATACTGTGTTGATGATGTTCTCATGAGGGATTTTTATTTTTTCGAATTGCTCTGCTACTCTCGGTAGTCCGTCTTTAATCGCTTCAACATCAGTTCCGATTATTTCTATTCTCCGCAAATTCGCGTCTATATTATTCTTGTTCGCTGCAACCCTAGTAATGAGTATATCTATTTCCTGTATATGCGCGTCCACATTTTTTTTGTTCGCTGCAACCTTAGTAATGAGTGTATCTATTTCCCGTGTATGCGCGTCCACATCTTTTTTGTTCGCTGCAACCTTAGTAATGAGTGTATCTATTTCCCGTGTATGCGCGTCCACATCTTTTTTGTTCGCTGCAACATCAGTTTTGACTGTTTCTATTCTCCATTCATGCGCGTCTATATTATTCTTGTTCGCCACAATATCAGTTTTGATCGTTCCTATTCTCTGTTCATGCACGTCTATACCTTTTTTATTCGCTACAATATCAGTTTTGATTGTTTCTATTTCCCCTGTATGCGCGTCTATATTTCTTTTGTTCGCTGCAACATCAAGTTCGATTGTTTCTATTTCCCCTGTATGCGCGTCTATATTCCTTTTGTTCGCTGCAACATCAGTTTTGATTGTTTTTATTTCCTGTCCATACACGTCTATATTTCTTTTGCTCGTTGCAACATCAGTTTTGATCGTTCCTATTTCCCCTCTATACACGTCTACACCCTTTTTGTTCGCTTCAATATCAGCTCTGATTGTCATTATGTCCTGTGTATGCGCGTCTATATTCCTTTTGTTCGCTACAATATCAGTTTTGATCGTTCCTATTTCCCCTGTATGCGAGTCTACATTATTTATGATCGTTGCAACATTAGCGCCGATTATTTCTATTTCCCGTTCATGCACGTCTACACTCCCTTTGTTCGCTGCAACATCAGTTTTGATTGTTTTTATTTCCTGTCCATACGCAGTGATATCATTTATAGTTGTTGTGATTTCATCCAGCTTGGTATTTTTTTTACCAAAGAATTTATCAAAGTTGTCATCGATCCTGTTAACATTTTTTCGTAACGTGTAAAATTGGCCCGACAGCGTTGTAAACTCCGAAATAGTATTTTTTATTGTTGCAAGATTCGGTTCGGTTACCGTCGGGGTCCCGAAAAAACTAGCGGTAGTGAGTTGTATATTGGTGACAGATTTTTTCACCTGCGCGTCAAGTTCGGTCACCGATCTATTCAACCTTATAAAACCGTCTTTGACTAATGTTATCGTCGACAGATGTTCACCCGGCTTGAGTCGTCCGTCGCTGGTATACAGCGCGATAGTGTCCTCGGCGGCATCACGCCGTCGTGTTAAAACGTCATCCAGCGACACATTACTGGATTTCAATTTACCCTGGCGGTCTTGAAATACAACTATTTCACCTGGGTCAACACTTGTTAAATTCAACGTATCAGCGATTTCATCCTCGATTAGTTTTTTTATGTCATCGGTGGCGGGCGTTTCCATGGATCCTTTCAGCGCCGAAATAGGTCGTCCCCAAATATCAATCATCGTTATTGTAAAAAAAAACAGCGTTTCTAATTAACCCGCCGGGCCTCTACGACCCCACTAGTGTATTCGTTTACAACCACATGAGGTGTTTTTCGCGATGATGAAATCGCCGCGAGTACGTTCAATACCTCACGGCCGCATATCGGCGGGTCGCTTAACTGCTGTGTTGGCAGCGTGGAATAAAAAACCCGGGCTGAACACGCCCGGATATACCGCATGAACTCTTTCGGCGGAGCTAACCCGTATGAATCAAAATAGACGATCGCACGCGGATCAATCGCGTACGCAACCCAATGAGTTCCCGCTCCGGAGGACCCATCGAGGTTAATTATGCCGGTTTCAATATTCCTTGGTGCCGCCGGTAATTGATCCCTCATAAAAACACCTCTGAAGTTTTTTATCGCTAGCGCGTTTGCGGCGTCTATTAAATCAAAATTAGACATGGGAGTCATTGACTCCTGAGTCAATAAACGGTTCCCGGTAGTCTTAGACCCTTTCCCGAGTACCATGAATACGGGGTCCCCGGTAGTCTTAGACCCTTTCCGGCTACGGGTCGTTTTTTTTTATAGCCTTTCCCGGTTGCCTTCTTCAATGCCATTCCCGCCGCGGTACCAACGGCCCCCAACGCCGCCGCCTTAGCCACTGCTGGTGCGGCCGCGGCAATCAACGCTGGAATCGCAGCTAACAGCGGAAATATCCCACCGGTCTTTTCCATGTTTTTAATCGCTGCGGCTGAGAAGGTTACTTGAACACCCTTTTTATTCTTCATCGCATCATTGAAATGTTTTATTTGACGCGCCGTCAACGATATCTTATGATTACCACCCGCCATCTGTGACGGCTTCAGCGTTATTGTGGTCCCGCATTGTTTAGCCGACTTTGATCGTAATTTCTTGACTTGACCATCAGTCAACTCTACACTGACGACACTATACGACATTTTATTGTAAACGTGTTTGTGCTTTCAATTACATGTTTTCCACTGGCGCATCAACGATTCTCATTCGTCCACCAACGCCTTCTAGCAGCATTGATTTATCGCTGAGAATGACAGCAACCGCTCTATAATTAACACCACCCGGGGCTATACGAGCTCGGAAGTGTATATCAACGACGGATTGTCTCGTTAAATCAAGATGTTCCAACGAAAAATAATAAATCGGATACAGCTTTTTAAAATCAAGTTGCGATATTTGCAAACCGGTGTCGACGTTTTGATCACGACCCATATATGACAGCAATCGATGGTACACACGTGCGACATGGTTGTCGCCGTAATTAAGCTGTATATCCTCGGATGGTTCCTGTTGTCCGTTTATTCTCAGCGAAACATCCCTGACTCCTAATTGATCAAATATCATATGGCTGCGTTCTTGATTACCCAATCGTTCCCTATTCTGTAGCGCTATGAATATATGACGCGGGGCTGAAACACCCTGTTTTGATGCCAAGTGCCATGTAAACGTATCGGCGACGTTATCCTCTTTAGCATCAGTTGTTACCGCTAGCCAACTCAACAACGATTTTCCTCCCTGTTCCATAAATGCTAACAATCGTGCTTCCGTGGTAACTGATGGAGTCAGCACCGGCATCCACAATGCCATTTTAGTTAAAATGACTTTACCGGCAGCGACGCCAGCAGCACGCCATATTGCATTGTTATCATCGCCCCTTCGCGTTAGCGCGATTGTATGCTTGGCCCCATAGATAACCCTCCTGACATTTCTGCAGAATCCAAATATGTGATGGAGTGGAATCACGCATGAAAACTGCCGGCGTGGTCTTTTTAGCATCGACATTCGTGCTGCGAATCCCATATTGTAATTATCGTTAAGACTTTTTATAACAGTGAAATCAGCGTCCGGTTTTGCTCTGCGGTCTGGATTGGCTGCTTCAGCCTGATCACCTGCGATATCTTTTTTCGTCAGCACGTTAACGTACTGAAAATGATCAGCGTTATCGGCGGAGTCCTTTGCGAACATCATAGATGGGCCCGCCGATCTTGTATAATCATCCGAGTATCTCGCTAACCCAATTATCGTTGTTGCAACATCAACCTCGCGTTCTATTGATTCAATTTCTCGCCCGTCAATAAGATATCTGGCGCTCTCAAATAACGCCATGATACCGTTGTTGACGAAACCAACTCGAACATGATTGTCATCTGCGTATGGTGCATTATCGGCGGCATTTGTCACGAGTTCTCCCTCAATTTCGATAAACGCTTCACATGGCAGAAAGTATCTACTGGTATCTTGGACTTGAAGTTCAATTCGCGATCGTAGGTCAGGTTGCGCTGCATAATAAGAATAATATTGATAATCGCGGACAGAATCATCCCTGCGCACTGGGGCATCCATATCAAACGCGGGATCAGCGGTTCGCGCAAACATTTCTATTATTTATCATGTTGATGTTTTCAATTGCGATTTTTTCGTCGTAAATTCTTTGAATTCTGTTTAAGACCACTCTCCCGCTATTGCGTTTATGGGCGCGTTGGTGGATGACTGAGCCGCCAACGACTCTAATTTTTCTTCCACGGCGTTATTTATTACTTTACTGACATTCGCAGGCATCACTGTCGTTGATGGCATCACCGGTGGTTTCTGTTTTTTTCTCCTCACCAACGACATTAGTTTGTCCTTTGCTGCAGAAAGCGCCTTTCCGGCAACGTCTCCAATAGCACTAACACCCTTATCACGAATAACATCAATAGCCTTCATTCCTAATTGTTTGGTTAACGGCGCTACTTTTGGAGCCATTCTTGTAAATAACCCCGCAATGGTGCTACCGAGACCATCTCCATAGTACGCGCGGTAAACAGGCAATCGCGAGTTTACCACGTAGACGAGTACTGGTTTATCGTGGTTGTAGTGTATGATCATCTTTATTATAAAACACCGGTTTTTCAATTAGTGATTGTGATCACCAGTGATTGTGATCACCACCCCCTTCCCACCGCCGTGTGGAAAACCGGAATAAATTTTATCAAAATTTCCTTGGGTTTTTGCCCTCGATAAAAATCCGGTTTTTTTCCGGTTTTTTCTTGATTTCTAGTCATTTTTGGTTGCCTATAGTCGTTTTTTTTCGATTTTTTAGCAAAAACATCGATTTTCTCTAAATGATTTCCTGGGGTTTTTGCCCTCGAAAAATGGCAAAAAACGGTCAAAAAATGGCAAAAAATGGCAAAAAACGGTCAAAAAATGGCAAAAAACGGCCAGAATTAACAAAAACGTTTTAATCATCCACGAGTTCGTCTATGAGCGTTCGATACGCACTAACGTCCATGATACCGCCCGTAAATAACCGCTTGCAAATATCAGCGGCCTCATTGATTATTTCCGGAGAGTTATTTCCGGCTCGTTTTCCTCCGATTAGTACCTCTAGCCGTGATATATCACTGAGAACACTGTTAGGACAGGTAACGCCGTAGGATTCTTTACCAACAGAGTATCCTTTTCCTTTTTTTGGTATTCTACTTTTTACTTTATTGTGGAATGCGTCGTAATCGGGGCCATCACCACGTAGTAATGCACTCTTGTGTTTATTCGCTAAATACACCATTCTTGTCCAATCCCTTAACGACTTTATATTTTTCTCGTAGCCGCTATTGATATGCCTATCTCGTAAATTCTTAGCAAAATTGTTGGCGGCAAAATCAATTAATTCTTCATCGCTGAAGGCCCTGATTTGATCTATTATGCCCTTCTTGAGTATATTACTGGGTATATTCCTCTCTCTCTCTTTTTCTTCCGGTATTTCTTCCGATGTTTCTTCCGGTATTTCTTCTTCTGGTTCTCTTGCGGTAGCACCTAGTTCTTCTTCGTCGGCCATTGTAACATAAGGTTCTTGTGGTTCGGTTATAGCGAGTGGTGGTGGCCTCCGTGTTGTGGCAGTCGCTATTTTTGCAGGGAGTGTTTCTAAAGACCTTTTTGTTTGTTCGGTCTGAGCCGCTATCTTTTCAAGCGCATCGAGGACGGGTACAGTTGCCGCCGTAACATCTTTGGTCGCTTTAGTTACCGGGGCAAAGAGTTGTTCGCTTCCAACAGTAAAATCGGTTTGTAGTTGCTGCCGCGTTTGAAGTTGTTCTCGGACCCTGTCTCGTAACGGTATGAACTTTTTAAGCGCCGCTAGTCGCTCTCTGGCTAGCCGAGTAGTAAGTGATTCGCCTACCATTATTGCAATTGCGAAGCAATTTCTAATTTCTCGCCGGAGTTTTCGTCTATAATCCTTCTAATGTTTTTGATCTTACTAGAAATCTCCCGGCGTCGTTCATAAACACGTCCGAGTTTTTTTCGTATTATTTCAACGGCAGTGAATAGTCCAATGAATGCATTTGCGTCATTGTGGTACAAGTTTTCATTGATCGTATGTTGTAATCGTTTTATAAAAAAGTACTCGCGGGCCAGGGTAAAACGCCCCCGTTTCGATTGTTCGTTAATAATCTCATAATCGGATAATATTTTTTCACTGTCGAGACCATCAGATAATTCAATTCCTTGATTTTTTAATTTTGAAATCTCGGCTAATATATTATTGATGTCTTCGATATTCATTATTCCTATAAAACATCTTGTTTTTAAATAAAAAAAATGAAACCCCCGCGTATCAATTCCGAAGGTGTTTAATAATTCGTTTTCTTCCGGAATGGACAATTTATTGTCATGGCGACTTCGTCAGCGCCATAGGCGCCGGTGACTTCGTATCTACATATGAAAATCGAATTCTATGCCCGGTCTTTTTTGAGATTGCTGTTTGATATACTCGTTCTGCTACTTTTCGTATTGAGGCGATACAAATGCCAAAGTATCTACTGGCTTCATTCATCGACTGAAATATTTTTTCCTCGTGAGTTGTTGTATCAAATGACTTTACGGGTTTTGCTTTCTTTGGGTATTTACCGGATTGGCCTTTTTTGGTATTTTGACTCTGCGAGACAGCTTGCAAGTTTATAAGAGAATTATCAGTCTTATTAATATGATCAATCACAAGTCCATTTTCGATTAATCCGTTGAATACCTCAAATACCGCCCTATGAACATGGTACTTCTTCTTTCCGGCACCAAACATCAGATACCCCTGATTACTTACGGTACCAACCGGCTTCTTCAGTTTGCGGTTTCTAACAATGCCGTCGCGAGATGCCTCGTAATTGACGAGCACAGGATGCGGCTGAAATTCTTGGTCCATTTGTATAATAATACTATTTGTCTAATTTATTATTTGGTTTAATTATAAATCTTTCAACGTAGTCTTGGGGGGTTTTGATGACGAAGTCAGCGGTAGGGTCAATGACGGCGTTTTTAATTCGCTTGTCATAATAGCGTTTTAGTTCCCTGTATCGCTTTCCGCCACAATTGATACACAACTGCGATTTTCCTCTTACACCGACGTGGCAAACCAAGCACGGTAGGGGGCCAAGAGAGCCATTACGAACGCTTTGTAAATGATATCCGCAGAATTCACCTCTACATGATTTATTGCACGGGGTTGTCGACCCAATCATGAACCATTTGCATTTATTCATTATACTATATTCTTTCATTTAAATACTTGTTTTAATTATATGGATGAGTTCGAGAGATTAGCAGTAATTAAGCCCCGGAAAAATATTAAGTTCAATCTCGATAGAGTCCTCAAGGACACACCAAAAGCGTTAATAAACGATAGAACCCTGTTGAATAAAATACGCGATTGTATCAATGAATTCAAGCGTGATGGTGCATCTCATAGTTGGTCAACATTTCGAATTGATGGCGTTGTTGATGCTACCATGAACGACAACCGCGCAGCAACGATAATATCACAACTTGACGGTAAAAGGTATTTCTTCAGAGCAAAATTCATTGTCCGGGTGGAATCAGGCGATTGGATCATACGTGATAAATTTGAACCAGTTCTCAGCGACAAGAAAACAGTCATTGTCAGCCGCGACTCCAAGCCGGGGTTGTTAACCGGAATTGACAGACCATACTATGAACGAGCGTATCCTGAAACAGCAGTTGTTTATGGAATATACCCGTTAAATAAGAAACCTGATATCGGAAAACTGAAACCAATGAAACAGTCAACTGGGATAAATTGTGTAGCAGAACGAATAATAGAGCATTTTACAAATGCATGTCGAGGAAACAAATTGACTGATTTACGACGTAGCAAAATCAACCAGTGGGAACTAACCGTAAAAGAGCGTGGAGCAACCATCAGCGACATAGCGAGATTAGAAACGTCGTTGAGATTTCCAATAACCGTTACAACAATAACCGGTGAAGTATTATACGAATCGAAGTATAAATCGAAGGGAGCCCCAATCAAAATTATTGATCATAACGAACACGCATGGACGCCCGCGATCACGATATTTCCACGGGATAGAACAGTAAAGTATATACCCGAAGAATTCCTGGGAGAACAATTCTCCAAGGACGGTTTTCTCGCGGAGAGGAAACTATTTGATGCTATTGCCTACTTGTGTAAAAACGACCCTGTATCAGTGTGGTTACTTCGCAGCGCTGAAAACGATGCGGATACCTTTGATCAGTTTGTAAGACCAAACGGCGAATTATATCGCACTGAAGCATTTCACAACAAGATGAAAAAAACCGCCATAGAATTTGAGGAGCATGATGAACAACTGCTAACAAATTGTTTTACGATTCCATCGGTTGTAGCTCATGTTGCAGCAAGGAAAAATGCGTGGAGACCAACGCGCAAGGAATTTCTGCCGGATGTACAATCCAGTTGTTTGGAATACTATCACGGTGGACTATGGAACACTGAATACAACCGCGACGCTATGATCTCGGTTGATATGGTTGCCTGTTATCCAGCGAGTTTTCTCGGGTATGGATCCGCCGCTGAGTATTTCAAACGATTTGGACACCCCAGACATGAAATGACTCGTGTTGCTATTAATGGACCACTGCCTGATTTTGATTTAACCGGATTCGCTCGCATAGTATCATTTGAATTCGCGGCAGGACTTCATCGCTGTTGCTATATTTGGATCGGTAGACACATGGCTGAAAAGAAGTGGCTGCCAATAGCGCTGCTACGGTATATGATTGATTGTAAAATGCTAATTTCGTTGATTGTCAGTGACGCGATTATATCATACCGAGCGCAAACTGAAGTCTGGTTACCAGAACCGGAGCGTCTAGATAGCATAATTGACGAGTCCAGAAAGCACATTGATGCCGACGAGGAATATATCATCGAATGGTCCAGGAGGGTATTCAACCAACGAAACCACGAGGCAAAAGATCTCGGTAGAAGAATAATTGGTAAGTTCACACAAGGTGGAAAAAACTGCGATTACAAACGATATTGCTCACGGCTGATTATAGATGACGCAGAATATGATTTCGTAATCAAGGACGCAGTGGCAAAAAATAAATACGTGAATTGCAAAACAGCTTTCTTGTCCAATGGAACAAAGTTGGGTACAGTTGTTACTTACAGCGATGGAGACAGCCCGGCATACCCGCATTTGAGGGCGTCTATGCTGGGTTATGCCGCTATTAATTTATTCTCGATGATAAATAGATTTCCTGACACCGCGGTTAGAGTAGCCGTTGATTCGTTTTATGTTGACGTAGCGTATAAGGAAAACGTAGCTGGGTTTACTAGTCCGGACGAGAGTTGGGGTACATGGAGAATTAAAAATGAAATACGACGCGATTATTCCCCGTCAGCAGATGTCACCGTTGAAAACAATTACCTACGCGGTGATAAATTATCAGAATGGTCCGATGCACCACCGTGTTCTGATCCAATTTGTAGACACAAAACAGTTTATTTAAGCGGCTGTGGCGGGTCAGGAAAGACGACTCGGGCAATTGAATTATTCCGAACGCGGGTAAGTATGATCGTGCTTACACCGACCCATAGACTAGCGCGAGAAATAAAACAACGAAATGTTGACGCCGTTACTTATCATAGCTTTTTTCGATACAGCGGTGGTGAGTGGACTCCTGATCGAATGGGTGAAAAATTTATTCCCGACATTATCATCTGGGATGAGATATGTACTGTTTCGTTAGATACTTTACAAATGTTTCTTGAGTGGTTGCTGCGCGCGAATACAGCGGTAATCATGTGTGGCGACCATGGTCAACCACCACCATTTGTCGGCGAGGGTCCACATGATTGGTTGAGCGGGTTCGTGGACTATTATGAAGAAACCGATACTGATTACCGAGCACTTGATGAACAACTGCGCGGGGTTAAAAAATTAATCAGATTACAGCCGGATAGAATTCAATGTGAAATAATCCGCGAGGTGATTCCGGAAACGCCGTTGAATGAATTCTGGGAAACATGGAGACCAAACGATTTGATTGTAGCGAGTAGAAAGATAGTCAGAGACACACTTCAGCGGAAGTTGTTTACGTTGCATAAGGAAAAGTTTCCAACGCGTCCAGTGCCGTTATGTTATAGACCCGCGGACACACGGCGGCAAAATATTGAAGTTGAAATTCCAGGCCGGACAGAAAAACAAATTCTCGTGCTGAATGATATCGTGCTCGTTGATATCAGCGTCGTCGAGGACGCGCTACGTGCTGATAAATCCCCGTGGACGCTAGGATACGCAACAACAATACATTCCTCGCAGGGACTAACCATCACTGACACAATTGTTTGGATGGTTGATAATCGCATCGAATGGTCGAATCTAGTCTATCTTGCAGTTTCCCGAGTACGGAGAATAAATCAACTTCGAAGAATTGTTATTGACGAAGCCACCGACGAAGCCGGCGACAAAGTCACCATCGATGCAAGCGTCATTGATAGAAAACTCTCGGGTTACCGCCAACAGGATAAAAAAAAACAGCGGCGTTTTGATATTGATGCCGAATTAATAATCTCGCTACGACAACAACAGAATAATCACTGCGCGAGTTGCAATTGTATAATGAGTTGGCGTTATTCGGATAAAGACGCTCGCCAATTTACCGTGGATAGGATCGATAACAGTCTCGGTCATGTCAAAAACAATGTGAGGTTGACCTGTCTTGAGTGCAATAGACGCAACGGCGCTAGTTAAGACCACGTGGGGGCAATTGAGTATCGTTAGGTATCACTTGTAGTTGCTCGCGTGTAAATCCGCGCTGAGGAGCAGTTGAATCCAGTCTATAGATCGGTGGTCTACCAGTTGATCGTGTTATCGTTGATATGTTATGTGTGGTAACACTCCAAATAGGATCAGTAGCTCTTTTTTTACCGCCTTCAAGCTCTCCTGGTTCATATAGATATCTAACAGTGACATCGCCAAGAATCGGCTTGGAAACGCTATTTATTTTTGATTTTCCGGGTATATACTCGTATTTAATCGCGTCGCTGGGTTTTATGTTGATTGCTCGGGTAATCTCGTTATTTAACGCTGCAATTACACCTGGCAACCTTTTAACCCATTCACGAGATCGTTTTTCTTGGATGAATTCCTTCGCGTATTGATATCCAAATAACCGTTCAGCGAGAGTCCGATTGAATCGTTCAACAATTGCCTGATCACGATGTAGCGCAGTATGACCTCGTCGTATCGCGACGCTATGATGTTTCAGCGTTGATAAAACAGCGCCGCGAAATTCACTACCAGGATCAACTTGTAATAGATTTGGCCAGCGCAGAGGGCCTCTTCGATAAATTCTTTCAAACGCAGCGGCTACTTCAGTTGCTGACTTTGTTTTTAACGGCTCCGCTTGTTTGTATCGACTCGCAACATCAACTACGGTTAGCGCGTATTTGTAACCGTTGTCATGCGGCAAAAATAGTATATCAGTCTGATGAACCTCATTAGGTACGCTGACATCAAAGCGCGAGAAGTTGATTTGTTTAGGCGGTGGTAGATAGATTTGCCATATAGCCTGTTTGGATAACCAATTAGCCGCAGTGGTCTTTGTTACCTTTGCAGCGCTTGCAAGCTTACCAATTGCGGCCTTCCCCTTCCAGTATCCTCTCGGAGAATAATAGATGGATTCCATGTTGTTATTATAAACGCTATCGTTTTCAATTACCAGCGCCAGAAGCTCCGCTTCCAATCATTAATTTACCTTTCATAGCCGATTTTACCAACCATGAGGCCAATTTTTCTTTGACGGATTTGTCAGGAATAGCATTTAACGCGTGAATTAATTTTACGTCCGCGATATGACGCTGTTGCAGATCGCTACTTTTGTAGTAGGCAACATCATGAGCATGACACGCCTTATCGATAGCGTTTATTGGATACTCACCGGGTTTGGGCTGATTTTGATCATCGAGTCTGATATCTAATCGTGTTCCGGGGCCACAGTAGCTATATCCTGGGAGGTGTTTTTCTCCTGGATACTTTGCCCACGGTGTTCCGGGGAGTTTTGCCAATTTGGCTGCGATGTCACCTCCTCGCTTTTTTTTAAAACATCTCCCGGTCTAATAGAAATAAATCTAAATTTCTTTGTACCGCATTGTACACACTTGCCAGTAAGGGCCGATCTGTTATTTCTTGTCGTAGCGGTTGTCATATCATTTGTGCCAGTACGTACTCTACACTTCACACAATATAGATCCATAATTTATGTATAGAGATATGAATATAATTGATTTTTCGGCGACTAAAACAAGAGAACCAGTTAAGCATGTTGCAGCGTTACCAAACTCGATCCGAATGATTATCATCGGACCATCTGGATCCGGCAAGACGCAATTGTTACTTAATTTAATAATGAGATGGATGAAGTGGGATAAGTTGTATTTGGTTGCTCCTAGCGTAGATGATCAACGATGCTACGAGGTGTTGAAAGATTTCAACGAGAATGCATCAGCGATCGCTAAAAAAAATGTTATTGAGTTTATTACGGATATCAATGATGCACCGGGTATTGATGATATTGATGGCGACGTTAACAATCTAGTCGTGTACGATGATGTTATGTTAGACAATCAAAAAAACCCAGCTAGGATATTTTCCAGAGGCAGGCATAAAAACACTGACGTGATATATGTCACTCAACGATACACTCAGATTCCAAAAGTAATTAGAGACAACTGTAATATTCTTGCTGTGTTCAACGGCGTTGATACACACACGCTACGAAATATTTGGCAGACATGGTGTGGCGGTGACATGGACTTTAATGGTTTTCGAAACTTTTTTAGTCATGCTCAGTCGACCCCACATGGATTTGTAACGATAAATTTACATGATCCTCGGACACGATATCGTATCGGACTTGACCAAATATTCGGTTAGTTGTAAATAATTTTCATTGTAAATAACCACTTAGCAGCAGAGGGGGCGATGACATCGACGCGGTCGTCGCTGTGCTTACCAGGCGCTGACGACGCTGGGATCGGCGCGCAGAAGGTATTAATTAAACCAAATGACGTCCGGACGATCCCCTCGACGACGACGTCGTTTTTTTTTTACCAGGCGCTGACGACACCGGATCCGCTGAGTGCAGAAAGTAATAATTAAGCAAAATAACGTTTGGACAAAATGTCCGATTCGCCCCCTCTGCTGCTGAAGCGGGTATAGAAGAAATTAGAAAATATAACACAGAATCTGCCCCTGATGCAATTTTCTTTGGTGAATTCGCCGCCGATAATTATCAGCGCAAAGATTTATTTTTAAAACCCGAATTTGTTAAAAGTGTAAACCGTAGTACGTGGAGTGATTGGTTGTATAAAATAAGGATGTTGAAAAGATAGATAAAAAGTTTTGATTATCGAATTTATTTACGTGCGGTGGACAAATATAATACTGATTTAAAGACACGACAAGAACAGCAAAAAACACAACGACAACAGCAAATAGCGGAGAGAAAAGAACAACAAAAAATAACACGAGAACAAAAACAAAAAGAAAAGGCTGAAAAAAACCACCAAAGAAAAACATCAGAAAGATCCTCCGCCGTTGCAAGAAGTTGAGGAATCTCCTCCGCCAAAACGTAGACGCAGATCTTTCACTTCCTCCGCCTCTGCAACAGATAGAAGAAGAAACACGAGTAAAAAGAACTGAGAGGATGCGAGACTCAAACCTTGCGTCTCCAGAGGGAGAAGTAGCTGTTGTGTCACCTGCAGACATCTTTACTGATAATACTCTTACAAGTTTTGCTGACGAGGATAAATTAGTTGATATAGCTGCATATGGTTATGACTCAAGGAAAAATTATGTAAAACCTAAATATGTTGAATTCGTGGGAAAAAAAAAGATTGGATTCCTTTGGTATATTTTGCTTCCAAAAACGCACCAATTAATCATGATGATTCCAAATATATAGATTTTAAAACGCGAGTTTTCTCCCGCATTTCAAGTAGGCGTTCTATAAGTAAGTTAAAAAAAGATTCTACCTTTACTGGCAGTAGTTTGGGAATTACTTGCCCTAATAATATTTTTAATGACGTTTCGCGGTTAGAAGTTCTCATAGGAGGAAGACGCGCTGGAAACAACTCACCAGAGATAATTAATGAAGCCGCTGATATTTTTCGGCGATTATTTCAAGGTGGTGTCATGGATGCTAGTATTTACCAAGAACTCATTGATGAACTCGTTGACGATTACAGCGATTAAACAGTAGTAAATAACGTAATATGGTCATATACAACAGACACTATATACCCGTGCAGGTCAGAGCAGTAAACTCACGGTTACCAGTATATAGAGCAACTTATGGAGACGGACTTGGCGATGTGGTTCAGGGTTTATTTGCGGGATTAGCACCAAAAATTGGTCCTCTTGCAAAACAGTTATCAATGAAAGCCATTAATGTTATTGGTGAAAACGCTCCTGATGCAATTGTTAGTGCTGATGGTAAGGTACTCTCGGCAATCAAAGAAAGACTAACGCGACTAATGCGTAAACCTCAAAGAGGTTCACCACCACCGGTGAAATTACCAATCACCAAAATTATGGCCGCGGATGTCAGCAAGGTGATAAATCAAGCTGCAAATCAGAAACTAGCGGCGTTGATAGATCAGGAATCTGACGAGAAATATCACAGCAAATTTGATAGCAGGAAGTGGACTTCGTGTGCGACGAAGATAATTACCATTTGGAAAAATACGCAATAGTATAAAATGGTCAAGCGCATATCCGACCCAGCATTTAATATGGATGAGCCGGTTCAAAAAGATAACTCAGTGCGTGATTATCAATTTTATTCCTATGACGCACGAGAACCAAATCAACGAGGGCGTATCGAACTTCAAGTTCATGATACAAGTGGATATTTCCTGCCAGCTGAGGCGTTTATTGAAGTAGAAGGTGAACTTGTAAAAGCGGATAATATTGCATACGATCCCAATTTACGAGTTGGGTTTGTCAATAATGGAATTATGGCACTGTTTAGTAGCGCCACATATATGATTGATGGAAAAAATATCGAATCGATTCAAAATGATGATGTTGCCACGACAATAATTGGTTTCGCGAGATATTTTGACGACTATACAAGATCAGCTGGTCCGTCAATGATTTTGCTAAAGATATTACCGACAGCGCCGATCATATTCAATATATTATAGGAACACCCAAAAAAAACTCTAACGCTGCTAATGACGCAGATATGGAGCAGGTAGTTATGAGTGCTAACGCGACTTACAACTTAGGATTTGCATCACGCCAAGCAATGTTGTCAGGAGCAAGAAGAAATTTTTCGTGCGCGATTCCACTCTCTCACATCTTCGGATTTTGCAGAGATGTTAGAAAGGTTATCTTTGGAGTTAAACACACAGTTGTGCTTGTAAGAAAAACTGATGACAATGATGCGATCTGGCGAGGAGCTGGTGTTGTTGCTGATGGTGGTGGTGATGCTGCTCTTGCTGGTATGGTAAAAATAACAAAACTTTCACTGTGGATACCGGTATTAGCTCCATTGGTCACAGAAGAAGCGCGATTACTCTCTTTTATGAATCAAGGTGGTAAATTATTGCTGTCGTGGCTTATAGTAACCACAGACGCTAACCAAAGTTCCGTCAGAGGTTTATTTACTTGGCATATAGCATCACAACAGGGTGTTTCTGCGCCACGACATATTTTTATTGCGCTGCAAAATAAAACCCGATTGAGCAATCAGAAACAATCTCATATGATATTTGACAAACTCGACGTTACCGATGTTTCGTTGAGAATAAACGGACATACAACAAGAACCGTCCGAAGATATACCATTATGTTTTACACATAATCATGTGGCGCGCATATAATCGCTGGCTGACCTTTCTGGCGCGTAATATAAATATAGATACTGGGACGCAAATATCACAGTTTGATTTTACAAATTTGTATCCGATTTATTACTTTTCGTTGGAGCATCTTGATTTATCCAAACAATCTGTCGTTGATATACACTTCCGAGCTCATATTAATGACCCGCCAGCTGGTGCCGACGCTGGTTACAGAGCAATCGCGGTCATTCTCAGTGACAAAGCAATGTTACTTGAAGGCACTAGTGGTCGAATGAGTCATTGATGCACCAGTAGAAAACATGTAACATTGTTAAAACAATGTGTAACAATTAGATCAATCTCGTATTAAGTAAAATGTCATACAGTCATGTTAATGTCACTCTGATTCCTGGTCAGGTAAGAAATTACAATCAAAAAACGCGAGCACATGTGGGGTAACGATAACACTAAAAAATGATCAAATTACTGGCGGTGTAAACAAATTATTGCTGACTAAAACACAACTTAATCATTTCAATAAAGCAAAGCAAGCAAAAACTGGGGTTCAACTTAGTTTTGCTCCAAGAGCCGTCAAGGACATGATTAAAACCGGTGGTATATTTCCCCTTCTCGCCGTGATACC
Organism: Sinohyriopsis cumingii; assembly: GCA_028554795.2. Lineage (NCBI taxonomy): Eukaryota > Metazoa > Mollusca > Bivalvia > Unionida > Unionidae > Sinohyriopsis > Sinohyriopsis cumingii. The sequence continues at coordinate 121,343,622 of CM068838.1, read as the reverse complement.
AGCACTGATAGCTGCTGCTGCCCCAGCTGTCGCTAAGGCCGCCGCGTTAGGAGCTGTTGGAACAGCTGCCGAAATGGCACCGAAGAAAGCAACTGGAAAAGGATACAAAAAAAGTACGCGGGTTAAGACTTCCAGGAACTCCACCATCATGGTACCCAAAACGGTTTTAAAAGCACAAAGTGTTTTCGCACCGATGTCAAATTTTGATTTACTCGATGCTGTTAAACAATTAAATATAAAAAATTTCAGAGTCGTCTTCATGCGAAATCAGTTACCACAACAACCAAACAATCCTGAAACCGGAATTATTAATCTCGATAACAGTAACGGTCCAGGAACTCATTGGGATGCTTACGCGATATATCCACGTGGAATTATCTATTTTGATTCGTACGGGTTAGCACCGCCAGTTGAATTCCTCAATTATACAAAAGACATCCCCCTGTCAAAGACAGGGACAAAAGTTTGGTATTCAACGCTACCAACACAAACACTAACCGATCCACCAATATGTGGTCAACAAGTATTAAATGTTCTCACCGCGATATCAAAATCAATCAAACCACCTCACAAAGTCGTGCACGAGTATACCACGGGTCAATTTAAACAGTTTCCTATCAAATAATGGTTGATATTTACGGAAGATGTCTTCTCAACAGAAAAGTGTAGCGCACCAATATAGATTTATCAAAATAGGCGACCAAGGATGAAATCGATAATCTTTTAAGTCTGACCGGGATTGATCCAGATGAGATTGTCATTTTTCAGGACCGACACGGAAAACTAAAAAACTAGCGATATCAAATGGCATGAAATAATTCGTAGGGTTATTGGAGCTACTTCGGGTAACATCCCTGCGTTCACTGATAGCGGAAAAATCAGAGATTCGCTGATATCAATTGCGGCACTAAGAGATGATACACAGAAAGCTGCAGGGGAACGCGTAAAAAAGACCGGCGACACAACGACAGGTTAACTCAGCATGAACGGTAACAAAATAGTGGTTTTAAGAGATCCAACATCCCCGAAAGATGCCGCAAACAAACAATATGTTGACGCGCTATTTGCAACCGTCGGAGACATACTCGCTACTCGTTTAAGAAATACCGGCGACACAATGAAAGGTGAACTCAATCTCAACGGAAATAAAATAACCGTGTTAGCGGATCCAACATCTGACAAAGATGCCGCGATGAAAAAGTTTGTTGACGCCATTGATGGTAAATTATCCATGTTGCGGGCTGAATATGATGTTCACATAAACCCGTTTTCAAGACTTCGTAGAAACTTTCAAAAAACTGATGAGACCATAGATAAATTCTTTGGCTTCCCGCTCGCCGTTGACATGAAACTTTCTGATAACAAAACTAACACTGACACCATCAAACAAACACAACAGAATATCGTAGCGGCGATTCCTGAGATCGTTAACAAAACCAGTTTGATTAAAGTCCCCACTGGAGTTACTCCCGGGCATATTGCCAACATAGTATACTCGATATCATCTGGATTTGCAACATGGTCTAAACAAAATAATACTATCAAATATACAGCAACAGTCACTGGAGTGTATAGACTGTCTGTGTTCAGTGCCGCTAAATTTGAAATCTTCACAACATATCCCTGGAGACATTCCACCGACAAGTTTTCCGGGGTTGTGACTATCATATTAAACAAGGGAGCCGAAGAAACATGTATACTGGAATCCGCCGACAAGAAATTAACCGCAACATCTTACTGGTGATGTTTGGAATTTGTAGCTGAAACGCCTCAATTGGTTACTGCGTAAAATAATAACATGGCATTAATGAAGTCAACAATGGCGGCATCAACGACAACACTGCATGCTCAGCAATATAGATATGATCAAGTACGCGAATGGCAGAGTTAAAAAATACCATTAACGAATGCACAGCAAAGGTAAAAAAATACAAACGGCGTGTAATCATCCTAGACACAATAGTGTATTCAGTATCAGCGTTAGTTGTATCCACAGGAGTATTATTATCAGCGCTAACAACAGTGACAACTGCAATCGCAATCACAGTTACAGTTTCATCATCAACCGCCATCGCAGGTGTTTTTAATATAATCGCGAAAAAAAAAATCCTCATGTGCGAGCACAAAATTGCACGATTATATCATACAACTAAACACATCCACGAGCGCCTACTCGAAATTGTCATCGCTGATATCATCAAGCCTAAACGACGAAACAATATCAGATTCCGAATTCGCGCTAATGGCTAGCGCATACGAAGACTATACTAAACATTTAAAAACAACAAAGATAAATAACAATGTCGGAATTACTTCATCGAGCTCTGCTCGATATAGCCACAAAAACAAGCCAAAAACGAAATTCTTTGATAACAGTAACCTCGACTAAACCAGATTTCAGTATTAATTTTCCAACTGCAATTCCAGTAAACGAAATCGCGTTAGCACAATTACGAACATATCACAGCTGGCCCAATATCAGATCAAAATCGTTCGGTGGATTACCAGCAAATAATTCGCTTGTGTTTGCAAATAAAAATAAAGAAGATGGTACACCAGACTGGAATGTCATTGGGTTACCAACCGGGTCTTATCAAATCGAAGAAATCAATGAAGAGTTACAACGTCGAATAAAAAATATCACAGGAAAAGAATCCAAAATAACAATAACTGTTCATGAGCCAACGCTGTCTTCTGCCATCGAAATAAGCACCCCACACTACGCCGTGGATATATATCAGAGTTCGATCAGAACAGTGTTAGGATGGCCTGAAATTCCACCACCGGCACCACCAATACCACCAGCGCCTGTAAAGTCTGATTATGTCACTGACAATAAGTCATATCACGAAATCGCCCCGGTGTACTTAAATTTTATAAATGCTCTAATACAAGGACCGGCATTACGTGCCCATCTTCAGGTTTTACCCGAAATTTTTGAAATCAGATGGGAATTTTTTATCTCAGAAGAGGGGCCTGCACATATAACTTTATCTATGATTAATAATGCTTTTAAATTTATTGATCAAGAACATGAAAAACAAGTACAGCTGCTACGACAACTTTTTCAAGAACATCTTTTTGACACATCGCTACGCAGTGAAATTATCGCGCGTATAGAAGTATTAAATCAGCTCGCATTCGATATGGAATATTTCAATCAGCGATTAATTGAAGTGGTAGTAGATTAAGTTGACAAATCTCAACAAGAATTTTTAAGCTTTTTTAAAATAACAGAGGCAAATCTACCAAATTTTAAACTTCTCTGGTATAAAGTACCCGAGCTAAAAAAATCCGTCAATGATCTAATTAATGAGTTCTTTGATGACATACTTGCACAACACAGACGAACACTACCGGATCCAACTATTCTCCGGAACAACAATGACCCCGAAGGGCAAGGCCGACATGTATCTCCGGGCATCGTAAATATAACCGAAGTGGTCGCCGTCAACCTTGCATATGATGTAATCGATGGTAGCTACAGCACCGACCCGACATTATCAAATCAAGTCCAGCTAGGATTTGTCCTTTATTCATTAACCCCGAAAGATGTACCACCTGGATTTCTAATCGTGCAAGAGCCAATCAATCCAGTCTATCTACGATGTCATAATCCGTGGCTGACCAGAATAAATTTCAAACTAACAGATCAGTCTGGCCACCTTCTTGATTTTCGAAATGAAACACTACATATTAATTTACTTGTGAAATCGTAAAAATCTTACGATTATTCAGTCTTAGAACAGTAAAAATATTTTATTTATATATATTTCATACACATCGACTAATTTCTCAATTCTGATAGGATATTTAGTAGTAAAAATCATAGAAATCGACCGATTTGTTAATTCTGATAGGATGTTTACCAGTAAAAAACATAGAAATCGTCGGATTTGCTAATTCTGATAGGGTGTTTGCTAGTAAAAATCATAGAAATCGACTGAAATTCACAAGCAAGTATAATAATTTTATTTTTGTGCAAGCAACAGTAAAATATTTTATTTATATATATTTTGTACACATCGAGCGATTTGCTAATTTTGATAGGGTAATTAGGGTAATTACTAGTAAAAATCATGAAAATCGACCAATTTCTCAATTCTGATAGGGTAATTACTAGTAAAAATCATGAAAATTGACCAATTTGCTAATTTTGATAGGGTGTTTACTAGTAAAAATCATGCGAATTCAGCAAAAAGTATATATATATATATATATATATATATATATATATATATATATATATATATATATATATATATATATATATATATATATATATATATATATATATATATATTACTGACAATTAATCAAGCGAGTAACTATATAATGTACCAACATGTGAAGGTTTTTATACACGACAAGCAAGTACTTGAAAACTACATCAAAAAACATATTCACACAGTTTCTAGTCGGCCCAGTTGATTTAGTTATTGATGTGTACGGTAACGAAGACTTCTTATTGACCCAATCACAGCTGGATAAACTACAGCAAGAACGTATTTGTATGATCAGGTGTAATAAAGATCAAATTCTAAATTACGCGTACTCTTGCATTCAATCCGATCGACTAAGGGAAATATTATTGAACTGACGAGGAAGTAAAAACACTTCGTCACCTTGACAAGGAAGTAAAAAAATAATTATCACTTTTTTTTACTTCCTTATCAAAGCGATTTCATTTCCAAGTACTTGATTTTATCAAAGCGAGGTATTTACTTCCTTGACTTCGTTACTCATACGATTTTTAGCAGTCTTACACGGGTATTTATAACCTTCTTTGTTTCATATTCTTGGGCTAATTCCAACCTAATTTTTTTCAATTGCACAAGATAACGGAACAAATTCATTTAATTGTGCTTCTTCTACTGTAGCCAGCGACTTATATAAATTCGTCTGGATCATCTTTATTAATCGGTACTGAGCAGGCAAAATATAACGCCCCATATTCAGCTTCATGTAGTGTTTCAAAATCAGACATGATTTTTTCAGGATTTAGTTCATCGGATATATTAAATCCGCGCTCTTCTAATTTTTTAATAGCAACAATCACATCATTGATATTTTCGTAATTCATATATATATATATATATATATATATATATATATATATATATATATATATATATATATATATATATATATATATATATATATATATATATATATATATAAAAGAAAAAATAAACAGTAACTATTGATGAGCGGTTATCAATCATAGTTCTTGCACTGGCCTATGTGTTTCACGAGGTCCTTTCAGACTTGAGATTTTTTATCTTTGAGATATTTATCTCAGTCTTACAGAACCTTTCTGATGGTTTCTCGGCATCCTCGTAATTTTATTTTTGGCCTCATTCTTTCTGACCCATGTGACGTAGAGCTTTCTGCATCCAATGTTACTGTTTATTTTTGGAGGTCTGTGTACATACCCCCGAAGATCAAAATCCCAGGGGTGAAAAACACACCCCCACGATTCGACGTGAGGAGATATTTACACGAGGGCCCTGCTGGAGCCCCTCAGAATTATTATAAAACCCTAAATGGGCACCGTCGACAGTGTGTCCGTGACGAGACTCGAACCGCTGACATTTGATAAAGTCGGGACGAGAGTAAAACGCTTTACAACTGCACCACGGTCTCATCTAATAATACAGGATTTAAAAATTATCATATAGGTAACTATTGACAAACAGTTAACTGCTTAATTTAAATTTAAATTCTGAAATCCAGTTGGATCTAAATTTTAACACATCTTATGAAAAATAACACTTACCTGTACTGACAATTGTTGATTTTATCAAACGCGGAAGTGTTAATGCGAAAATAGACTGTGGCGCAGAAGTGTATACAATTGACTGTAAAAAAAACAACTGTGTACAGTTCTGCCCGCTGGATAAATTTACCTGTATTGCACAGTCTCAGGGACAATCACCTTGACAAAGTCACCTTGACTTTATCAAGGGGGGATAATTGTATCATTGACTTTTGCACAGTCGCTGTAGAGTTATCTCCGTTATCTGCATCTACATAAGAAAATATGATCCAGCTATCAAAATGAAAATGATGATTTGATTATATTTTCTGCAACACGTTGGACCGAACGCGGATCAAAACCGAAATACTTGCCAGCCGCGTACATTGACTTAAATATTTTCTCTTCACGGGCACTTATGTTGAAAGATCTGACAACTTTCCTTGTAACGCTCCTAAATTTACCGGTACCTCCTCGTGCAGAATTCTCGCGTTGTGTGATGGCTTGTAGATTAGATAGTTCATTATTAAGTTTCTGTCCATCAACGTGATCAATCACAAGACCGCCTTTGATCTCTCCAAAGAAACACTCGAACACGAAACGATGACAGAGATAGTTTTTATTCCCAGCGTTGAAACTTAGATAACCAGAACTATTAACAACACCAACTGGTTTTTTCAATCTACAATTTCTGACTATTCCACTACTTGACGCTTCGTAATTATTGATGATGGGGTGTGGGACAAATTCTTGATTCACTGTACAATAGTAATGTCATTTGTCTCATTTATAATTTGTCTAATTTATAATTTGTCTGAGAACTTAGTTAAATAATCGCGCTCACTTTTTAACGCATCATCGTTATTTTTTTGGTTATAATATCTTTTAAGTTCACAGTATCTCTTTCCCTCGCAACTTGCACATAACTGTGTTTTATCTCTGACCCCAACACCACATCGCAGACATGGTATTGGTCCTAAACTCCCTCTTCGGATGCTTTGGGAATGTTCCCCGCAGAATTCTTTTCTGCAGGATTTATTACAAGGAGTTACAGATCCAACATTAAGCCATTTGCACTGATTCATTATATATATATATATATATATATATATATATATATATATATATATATATATATATATATATATATATATATATATATATATATATATATATATATATATATATATATATATAATATTTCTTATTTAAATGTTTGTCTTAAATATAATATGGAGGAGTTTGAAAGATCATCTGCAATCAAACCCTGGAAAGCTTCTAGATTCGATCTTGACAGACTAACCCCTGACTCGCGGAGACGATCCCTGACTGATCTGTTTGATATTATCAGGAATGCCAAAAAAGAATTTCCTAATGATGGAGCATCTCACATATGGTCTACATTCAAAATTATACGCGACATTGACGTCGTCGACGAAGTCATTGATGCTACAATTAATGATGCACGGGCAAAAACAATTATCGATTACCTTAATCAGAAATATTTTTTCAGAATAAAGTTTGTTGTGCAAGCAGATTCCGATACGTGGATTATCCGTGATAAAAATGACCCTGTCCTTGCTAACGGAAAAACCGTTCTGTTAAGTAAAGATTCCAAACCAGGAATGTTGACTGGGATTGATAAGCCATATTACGCTCGAGCGTATCCTGTAACAGCGGTCATTTATGGAATCTATCCGATAAAAACATCAAAAATGAATAAACTTGCCCCAATGAGATTTTCATCCTTGACAAAGCTAAATTGTGTAGCCGAGCGAGTAATGGAACATTTCGAAAATGCGATGCGCGGAAACGGTCTAACTGATCTAAGACGTTCCAAGATAGCAGCGTGGGCTGAAAAAGTCAAGGATACAGGAGCATCAATAAACGATGTTGCCGAGCTAGAAAAAGCACTAAGATTTCCCATAACCATAACAACGATAACAGAGGGAGTATTATACAAATCGAAATATAATCGGAACGGAGCTCCAATAAATATCATTGATCATAACGCTCACGCTTGGACTAACGCAGTTACGATATTTCCGTGGGATCGTGTTGTGAAATATTACCCGCCAGCTGGTAAAAATATGTTTGATTTTATTAAACAGATAAGCAAAAACGACCCTGTGTCGATGTGGTTGTTTAAAAGTTCCGAATATGGCGAGTATGATCAATTTGAAAGATCTAACGGTGAATTATACCGGACAGAATCTCTGTAACAAGAAATGAAAAAACTCGCAGAGAAATATTCAGAAAACACTGAGCAGTTATTAACTAATTGTTTTACAGTTCCATCAGTTGCTGCCCATGCTGCCAGAGGGAGAAATTCATGGAAGCCAACCCGAAGTGAGTTTCTTGAAGATATACAATTGAGTTGTGTCGAGTATGGACATGGCGGTTTGTGGAATACCAAGTATGACCGCAGCGAGATGATTTCTGTAGACATGATTGAGTGTTATCCGGGAAGCTTTCTTGGGATGGACGAGTGTAGTGGATATTTTAAAAGATTTGGACATCCCACGAACTCGATGACGCGAGTTGCTATAAATGGTCCTTTACCCGATTTTGACTTGACAGGACTTGCTCGTGTAACGTCCTTTGCGCTAGCTGAAAAACTTCATCCGTGCTGTTATATTTGCTTTGACAGACACTAAGGTGAAAGCGCTGGGCACCAATAGTGTTATTGCGATATATGCTTGACAGCCGAATACTGGTATCGTTGACTGTCAGTGAAGCGATTATATCATATCGACCGCAGTCTTTGGTTTGGTTACCAACAACCGAGCGTATCAGTCTCAATGAAGTCATTCAGGAATATGCACGAGAGTGTCCAAATACTCCTGCTGATGTCATTAACAATAACGCTCCTAATATTCTTAAGATTAAACTCAGCAATAGTGAAAAAAACAGCAAAAGATCTCGGTAGAAGAATAATCGGTAAGTTTACTCAAGGTGGCGCATATGATCATAAACGACATCACTTACGATTGATTATGAATGATGCTGAATTAAATTTTATAATTGCTGATGCCGCTGCGAGAAATATATTTTGTAATCGGGATGACGCTTACTTGTCTGACGGAACACGGTTGGGCATAATTGTTAGTTTCATTAATGGAGAATCACTTCAGTACACACATTTAAGATCTTCGATGCTGGCTTATGTTTCTATAAATTTGCTATCAATGATAAATAGATTTCCCGACACTGCAGTTAGAGTTGCAACGGATTCATTTTACTTGAATAAAAGATACTCAGAATTATTGGCTCGTTTTACAAGCAATGATGAATCGTGGAGTTCGTGGAGAATAAAAAAGGAAATGTTACATTGTTATTGTGAATCCGCTGATGTTGCGGTTAAGGATAATTATTGCAAATCAGAATTATCAGAAATGTCTTCTGCATCGTCTGTGAATGATCCAATCACTAGACACAAAACCGTTTATTTGAACCGTCCGGGAATTTGTGGTAAGACAACTCGAGCGATTGAATTATTTCGGAATTCTGATTTAATTGTGCTAACACCTACACACAGACTCGCCAGGGAAATGAAACAACGAGGAGTAAATTCTTGTACTTATCACAGCTTTTTCAAATACAGCGCTGGTGTGTGGACTCCAGATCGAATGGGAACAAAATACATTCCGCGGATTATTATTTGGGATGAAGTGTGCACAGTGCCGTTAGAAACATTAAAATTGTTCCTGGATTGGCTGCTAACAAAAAATACTGCAGTAGTTATGTGCGGCGATCACGGTCAGCCACCTCCTTTTGTTGGTCGATCTCCGCATTTGTGATTAAAAGATTTCGTTGATTGTTATGAAGAAGTGTCTGATGATTATAGATCTCTTGATGCAACGTTGAAGGAATTTAAAACATTAATCAGATTACAACCGAATAAAATTCAACGTGAAATTATGCGTAAAATAATTTCAGAGACTTCAATGAGCGACTTTCTGCAAACGTGGAGACCAAACGATTTGATAGTGGCAAGTAGAAAGATAGTCAGAGACACACTTCAACAGCAGTTATTTCAATTACAACGGGAGAAATTTCCAATGTTGCCAGTGCCATTGTGTTATAGACCAGGTGATACGCGGTTACAAAATATCGACGTTGATATTCCTGGGAAAACAAAGAAACAGAATTTAGTATTAAATGATGTTGTTGCAGTTGATATCAATGTTGTTGAAGATGCACTAAAAATGAACAAATCCCCGTGGACGCTAGGATACGCAATGACAATTCATTCGTCTCAAGGATTGACTATTCTGATACAGTTGTTTGGATCGTTGATGATCGCATCGAATGGTCAAATTTAGTTTACTTAGCTGTGTCCAGAGTCAGAAGAATATCTCTATTGCGGAGAATTGTCTTGGAAGAGTCAGTAGCTGATGACAAAAGTCAAGTCGATATAATAAGAAAAAGATTAACTGGTTATAAACAGAGTGACAAAAAAAGTAATCGCGATTTTGATCTCGATGTTGAATTTATCATGACACTGAAACAACAATAGAATAATCACTGTGCGAGCTGTAATTGTATAATGTTGTGGTGTTACACTAATAAAAATCCAAGACAATTCACCTTAGATAGAAAAGATAATGGTCGCGGTCATACACGACAAAATGTGATGCTGACATGTCTTGAGTGTAATCGAAGTCGTGGTGCTGGCTAGTTAAGTGATTTGGGCGGCAATTGTGTGTCTTCGGGAATTACTTGTAATTGTTCACGTGTGAATCCACGTTGAGGAGCAGTTGAATCCAGCCTGTAGATTGCTGGTCTACCAGTAGATCCAGTTATGTTAGATATCTTGTGTGTGGTGATTTCTCCAGATAGGATCAATCGTTCTTTTTTACCACCGTCAAGTTCACCTGGTTCATATCAATATCTCACAGTGACATTGCCCAGTATTGGTTGTGCTGAAAAATCACGTCGTACGGGTATATGCTTTTTGGTAATTGCGCTAATAGGTTTCTTGTTGGTTATTCGAGTTATTTCATTATTTAATGCAGCTATCACGCTTGGTAATCTTGCAACCCATTCACGCGATCTCTTGTCCTGAATGAATTCCTTCGCGTATTGATATCCAAATAACCGCTCAGCAAGTGTTCGATTAAATCGTTCAACAATTGCCTGATCACGGTGAATTTCAGTATGTCCTCGTCTAATGTTGACATTATGTTGCTTCATCAGCGATGATACTGCACCCTGAAATTCTTTGCCAGGATCAACTTGTAACAACTGTGGCCATTGTAGAGATCCTCGTTGATAAATTTGTTCAAAAGCAGAAGCAACCTCAGACGCTGTTTTAGTTGTTAACGGTTCTGCATCTTTGTATCTACTTGCAACATCAACTACAGTTAACGCGTATTGATATGTTATTTGACGTCTTCGGATTTTAATATTATCATGTGTCAGAAATAATATATCAGCCTGATGAACTTCATTTGTCACACTAACATCAAAATGTGCAAAGTGAATTTGTTTAGGCGGTGGTTGGTAAATTTGCCATATTGCCTGTTTGGATATCCACTTTTTAGCAGTATCACGTGTGACTTTTGCTGCACTGGCAAGTTTACTAATTGTTGCGCTACCCCTCCAGTATCCTCTTGGGGAATAATAAGTCGACTCCATTATAATTAATTACCAGCACCTAATACAAGCTTAGATTTCATTGCCTATTTTATTAACCAACTAGATAACCTCTCCTTGAAAGATTTGTCAGTAATAGAATTTAACGCATGAATTAATTTCACATCCGCGAGATGCCTATCTTGTAGATATTTACTTTTATAAGCTACATCATGCGCATGACACGCTTTATCGATAGCATTTATCGGATACTCACCTGGTTTTGGTCGATCTTGGTCATCAAGTCTGATATCAAGTCTGGTTCCAGGACCACAATAATTATACCCTGGTAGATGTTTTTCTTCTGCGTATTTAGCCCACGGAGCCCCTGGTAATTTTCCTAACTTGGCGGCAATATCACCTCCTCGTTTTTTTTTTTACTTGGCGCTGACGGAGTCAGGGAGATAAATCTGAACTTTTTTATACCGCCTCGCTCACACTTGCCCGTAACCGCGGATCTATTATTTTTTGTTGTAATAGTTGTTAGATCACTTGTTGGCGTGCGCGCCCTGCATTTCACACAATACAAATCCATATTTATTTTATATTATATCTAATGGAAATTACTGATTTTTCTGCAACAAGGAAACGAGAACCAGTTAAGCATCACGCATCGCTACCAAATTCTGTTCGTATGATTATAATTGGACCATCTGGGAGTGGTAAGACACAGTTGTTACTTAATTTAATAATGAAGTAGATGAAGTGGGACAAGTTGTATTTGGTAGCACCAAGTGTAGACGATCAACGATGCTACGAAGTGTTAAGAGATTTTAATGAAAGCGCAAAATCATTAAATGAAAACGAAGATGATATTGTTGAATTTATAACTGACATTAATGAAGCGCCAAGTATTGATGGTATTGATGGATTTATTAATAATTTAGTCGTGTATGATGATGTGATGTTGGATAAACAGTCAAATCCTGCCAGGATATATTCCAGAGGCAGGCACAAAAACACAGATGTGATTTATGTAACCCAGCGATATACACAAATTCCTAAAGTGATCAGAGATAACTGTAATATTCTTGCTGTGTTTAACGGAGTTGATACACACACATTACGAAATATTCATCAGACTTGGTGCAGTGGTGATATGGATATCAATAAGTTTAGAAATTTATTTAGTCATGCCTAGTCAACACCGCACGGATTTATCACGATAAATTTACATGATCCTCGAACACGGTATCGAGTCGGGTTAGATACGATTTTTGGATAATTTTTCGTACCTCGATAAGGATCTTAATTTTCGAAAAAGGACGCAGGAAGCAGCAGGGCGGGCAACGACAACAAAGGGCAGCAACGACGGCGACAATTGCGTTTACAATGAAGCGTCATCGCGGTTTTATAAAGGGCTTATTTCGGCATTTGGGGGCTTCTAAACGTTGTAGGATTCGCCCGCCCTGCTGCTGCTTGTGATGTTCAGTCCATCTACTGTCTAAAATGGCCGTCACAAAGGCAATCTTCAAGATCTTGTTTTCGCTTCTTTTCCAGAACGGAAATTCATATTGACAGGGGATTGAAGACAGACGACTTATTATGATGCTAATTGGTCATAATGTTATCAATTTAATTTCCAATATAGTCGGAAAAGCAGCCATATTGAAAGTTTTGTTATTGCTCTCCTCCCGAATTAATGGTTGAATCAAAATAGGGTTTCAGTAAAAGACTTATTATGATGTCTAATTGGTCCTTAATGAAAATTGGGTTAATCTGATATAAAATTTGGCCGCCACATTGGTCATTTAATTTTTATTGTTATAACAACAGCTCCTGAATAATATGTAATATTTCCTTGGAATGTTTGCCAGAAGACTTCGTATGATGTCTAGTTGGTCCTGAATGAAAATGTGGTACCCTTATGTTATCCTATATGGCTACCACAGCGGCCATCTTGAAAATCTTGTCATTGTTGATCCTCCTTAATTAAAACTAATACTGCCGTGTGGCTTCACCAGAAAACTTCTTATGATGTTTAGTTCGTACGAAATTAAAATGGCGCGGATCTGATGTCCATTGACCCGTGTACAATTACTTTTACCATTACTCCTCCTGAATGGATAGTCGTATCAATATGCTGTGTTACTAAGCAACGTTTTGTGCTGTATAATTGGTCCTAACGGTACCATTCAAACGTTTAGTATGAATGCAACGGTGACTATCTTGGAATATTGTTATCACAAGTTCTCCGTGGATGAAAGTTTATATCGGTATAGATTCTTTCACTCAGTCACTTTCTAGTTGGAAGTTATAGAAAATGGTGCAAATCTGATCTATAAGGTGGCAGCCAAACTGGTCATCTTGAAAATCTTGTTATCGCTACTTCTCCTGGATAGCAGGTTTTATCGACATTGTACTTTCACTAAAGACTTCCTATGATGTTTAGTTAGCACTAAATGGTGCCAACTCGATATAGAATATGGCCACCATGGCATCTGTCTTGAAAGTCTTGTTATCGCTGCTTCTCCCAGACGGCTGGTTTTATCAACATTTTACTTTAAATAAACACTTCCTGTGATGTTTAGTTAGCACTAAATAGAAATGGTGCCAACCCGATATAGAATAAGGCCACCATGGCATCCTTCCTGAAAATCTTGTTGGTGCTCCTTTGAAAAAGAAGTCCACATCAACATTGGGTTTCCACTAGAAGACTTCTTATCATGGCATATCTTTTTTCTATAAACTGTAGCATTACTTTTTAATTATCACAGATTACGTTCCTATATATTGTTGTGAATCTGACCGATCATGTTCCTATATATTGTTGTGTATTTGTGACAGATTATTTCCTATATATTGTTGTGTATTTGTGACAGATCATGTTCCTATATATTGATGTGTATTTGTGACAGATCATGTTCCTATATATTGTTGTGTATTTGTGACAGATCATGTTCCTATATATTGTTGTGTATTTGTGACAGATTATTTCCTATATATTGTTGTGTATTTGTGACAGATCATGTTCCTATATATTGATGTGTATTTGTGACAGATCATGTTCCTATATAATTTTGTGTATTTGTGACAGATTATGTTCCTATATATTGTTGTGTATTTGTGACAGCTCATGTTCCTATATATTGATATGTATTTGTGACAGATCATGTTCCTATGAAGTGTATTTATGACAGATTATGTTCCTATATATTGTAGGGATGACCATCCTTACGTCTCTGCAGTGAAAACGCTATCAATTCTTTCGGTTGAGAGATTTTTGTAAGTATCTAACATCGTTTTTCCCAAACTTAGTATCGTGTACACAATAATAGCATTAATAACATTTGCTTCCCACAACACTTGCAAGGTAATTATTTATAGCGTCTTTTCTATTTCATTGAATCTTAGCTCTCATTAAGTCTTTATAACGATTTACCTCAACCCCACACAAACCCAGCAACGTCAAATTTATTCTGCATTATGTTTCTCCTTAAAAACTTGTTGTTGTTCCTATTGTTATTATTATTGTTATTATTATTATTATTATTATTATTATTATTATTATTATTATAATTAGTATTATTATTGTTGTTGTTGCTGTTGTTCATATTATTATTATTATTATTGTTATTATTATTATTATTATTATTATTATTATTATTATTATTATTATTATTATTATTATAGGAACCCTTTTGTATATCCTGACTTTGTGTATTACTGGACGAAAAACGGGAAGACATTTCAGGAGTTATGTGACTACGTCCATGAATTTGCACAGAAGATAATACAATCTCGCAGAAAAGCACTGGTAATTTTAAACTGTTTTTTTCTTTCTTTCAGGATAGTAAGATCACTGAAAAAATGAAATAATTTCCATAATTTCATATGTATTTGTAGATAATATGTGTTTAAGAATAATCTATATTTTCAGTGTTCTCTGGCGTTCTCATCAAATTTGTTGCAGGTTGATCTGGTTCAGTTCTACCCTTACAAATTCGTGCGAATCAACTAAAGCGTTTCCAATGTAAGTTATCTTCATAGTTAGATGATTTAGAATGGAGGCGCTTCTATGAAATGTTTTAGATTTTTATCCTGTTTCTTTCCTCTGATTGAGTTACAAAAAATAATTTCGAATGGTCTGATCAATAAAATAAAATATGATACAGATTTTCTGACTTGTTTGTATGAGACCGCTCCGGTGGTCTAAGTGGTCGGAGCATCCGGCTTGGATGCGGGAGCTCGCGGGTTCGAACTCCCGCCGAGTCATACCAAAGACTTATAAAAAATTGTTCTATTCAGCATTAAGAGGTTAGTGTTAGGACTGGTCGGCCTGGCATCATGATAATGTGCCTTGGTGGGTGGGACATGATGTTACATGTCTGCGGTATGATGCCCCAGTGATAGACATCACTATGAACTGTCACACTGCAGACATCGTAGCGATGGGACTTTTGAAAAATTGTTAAATCAACGTTAAAAATCCACTTTATACATACATACATACATACATACATACATACATACATACATACATACATACATACATACATACATACATACATACATACATACATACGTACATCCATCCATCCATCCATCCATCCATCCATACATACATACATACATCATACATACATACATACATACATACATACATACATACATATACACACCAGAATATTGGAAATCTGGGACGAACAAAATACAAGGTAATGATTTGTTAAAGCTACATTACAAATCCAATTCAGACCGCGTCGGTGGCCTAGTGGCTAGAGCGTCCGCCTCGGAAGCGGGAGGTCGTGGGTTCGAACCCCGGCCGAGTCATACCAAAAACTTACAAAAATTGTACTAGGCGCTCAGCATTAAAATGTTAGTGTTTGTACTGGTGCCTGGTTAAAAGTGTACATGACTATTTCTACAGGAATGAAAGCTTGATAACCAAATCCAGAGAATTAAGTCGAAGAGGACTAGAAAAATACAACCATGCACAAATAAAATCATATTTTTGCAGACGGCACAATTTCTTTCAGATAATTATCAAAATTTGAATTTTAGTCACCCAGTAGCCTATATTTACTACTGTAACAATGAAATATCCGGGATATAATTTGCGCTTACTGAAATTTACATAAAAAAAACAGATGGCTATATGGCTCATCGATTTCTAGGACAGTCTTGGCATCCGTCCGTCTACGGGAGACGATGGCGTAGCTCCAAAGTAAACTGTTGTTTATCCTTCTTTCTAGCTCTCTTTTCAGCTTGTTTTATCTTTTATAATCAATGGAGAGTGAGCTAGAGATGTTAGACCCGAGGTATGTGAAGTTCTCGACAACTTCCAAGTTGTACCCATCGATGGTGACAGAGGGAGGGGAGTCTGCGTCCTGCGCCATGACATTAGTTTTCTTCAAACTGATGGTCAGTCCAAATTCCTTACAAGCATGGGAGAGGCGGCATACCAGCTGTTGAAGTCCATCTTCCGTGTGTGACGTCAAGGCTGCATCGTCGGCGAAGAGCAACTCACGGATGAGTACCTCTGTGACTTTAGTCTTAGCACGGAGACGGGCGATGTTGAACAGCTTGCCGTCAGCCTTGTTATGGATGTACACTCCCTCGCTGCAGTCCTTGAATGCATACTGGAGACGCATGGAGAAGAAGATGGCAAAGAGCGTCGGCGCAAGGACACAGCCTTGTTTGACTCCGCTGATGGCTGGGAATGCTTCAGATGTTGCGCCATTGAAACAGACTGTGCTGTGCATGTGCATGTTCTCGTGCATGATGACAGCAAGCAGACGTGGAGGGCAGCCAATCTTCTGCAGGAGTCTGAAGAGTTCACTCCGACTAACCAGATCAAACGCCTTCGTCAGGTCTATGACGGCAATGTAGAGGGGCATCTGCTGCTCGCGACACTTTCCCTGCAGCTGACGTAGTGAGAAGATCATGTCTACAGTTGACCTGCCGGCTCGAAATCCACACTGGGACTTTGAGTAGACGCGGGAGGCTAGGATCTGCAAGCGCGCCAAGGCAACACGGGTGAAAGATTTTCCGACGATGCTGAGGAGGGAGATGTCCCGGTAGTTGTTGCAGTTGCTAAGGTCTCCTTTGTTTTTGTACAAAGTGACGATGTTGGCGTCACGCATGTCCTGCGGGATGTATCCCTGTTCCTAGCAAAGGCAGAGGAGTATGTGTAGGGGCTGGAGCAGTGCTGGTTTTCCGCTCTTGAGGACTTCAGAGGGAATGCCGTCGCTTCCAGGAGCCTTACCACAGGCAAGGCAGTCGATGGCTTTTCCGAGCTGTGTGTGGGCTGTGTGTCTAGCTCCTCCATGACAGGCAGGGCTGGAATGGCATCCAGGGCAGTTCCAGTGACATTGTTTTGGGTTGCATATAGCTCGAGAAAGTGCTCAACCCATCGCTGCAGTTGTTTCCTTTGGTCTGTGATGACTTCGCCCGTCTTGGACTTGAGGTGGGGGGGGGCGGTCTTGTAGCTGGGGGGCCTGTCGCCTTTTTGATACCCTCGTACATTCCTCTTGCATCCCCGGTGTTAGCAGCTGTCTGTATACTGTTGCAAAGGTTCAGGCAGTAGGTGATGGCATAGCGGCGGTCGGTCTTCTGGGCGTTGTTCCTTGCAATCCTGAGGACTTGTAGTGTTCTGGGGCTAGCTGCAGCCTTGTATGCCAGGAGGGCTTTCCTCTTTGTTTCAGTCACGGGCTCCATCTCCCCCTAGTTTGCCTCATACCAGTCGACATTCTTTCGCTCCCTCTTCCTGCAAGCTGTGATGTTTGAATTGTACACAGAGTCACGGATATGGGACCACTTGGAGTTAATGGTGTCATCACGTGTCACTTTGGTGAGGACTTCCTTTAGTTTGCTGATGAACTGATGTGTTTTCTCTGGGTCGCTTGCACAGCCGGTGTTGTTGCGTGGGTGACCCTTCTTCTTGGCGTGGTGCAGCTTCTTAGGTAATATTCGCACCTTGCTGGCCACGAGGGAATGGTCCGTGTTGCAATCGGCACTGTGGTATCTGCGGGTGAGGAGGACACTGGCCAGTTGTGCACGCCTGGTGATGACGAGGTCTAACTGGTGCCAGTGGCGTGAACGTGGGTGTCTCCACGACACATGGTGGATCTCCTTGCATTTGAAGAAAGTGTTGGTCACACATAGGCTGTGGGAGCAGCACATCTCCAGCAGTCGCTGACCATTCTCGTTGATCTTGCCCCTTCCGTAAAAGCCGAGACAGGTGGACCAGGCCTCATGGTCAGCTCCCACTCTAGCATTGAAGTCTCCTAGTAAGTAAAGGCTTTCATTGTTGGGGATGCTGGATATTGCCTGATCCAGAGCCTCATAAAACTTGTCTTTCTCCTCGTGAGTGGAGCAGAGGGTTGGGGTGTACACGCTAAAGATGTTGACCGGGCCTAAGGATGTTGACAGCCGGAGGGCAAGGATTCTCTCAGTACCTGATGATGGAGGTTCAATGAAGGCGATTAGTGTGTTCTTTACGGCAAAGCCTGCACCATGCTGCCTAGGTTCATCCGAGGGTTTTCCCTGCCAAAAGAACGTGTAATTGGCTTCCCTGATGGTGCCGCTGTCAGCCAGTCGGGTGTCCTAGAGGCAGGCAATGTCGATGTTCAGTCGTGAGAGTTCTGTCAATAACGGCAGTCTTTCGTGCATCGTCGATCTGCTGTAGGTCAGGTTCAATGAAGGCGATTAGCGTGTTCTTTACGGCAAAGCCTACACCATGCTGCCTAGGTTCATCCGAGGGTTTTCCCTGCCAAAAGAACGTGTAATTGGCTTCCCTGATGGTGCCGCTGTCAGCCAGTCGGGTCTCCTGGAGGCAGGTAATGTCGATGTTCAGTTGTGAGAGTTCTCTGTCAATGACGGCAGTCTTTCGTGCGTCGTCGATCTGCTGTAGGTCAACGGCCAATCCAGGACACATGGTCCTGATGTTCCAGGTTGCAAAACGAAGAGTTGGAATTTTCTTCTTTCTTTTTTTAGTCTTTCCTGGTGCGGAGTTTTGTGGCCCACTTGTCGAGATGGTTCTCTAAGCTCCACACACCCAGTGAAGCAGGCAGGCCATGGCGGACAGCACCTTACTGACCGGGAGATGCCCAGCTTGAGGCGGGCGGTAGCTGTCCAGTGAGACCTGGTGATCTCTCCCACCGTCAAAAGTAACCCCTGGCGCCAAGCTCTACGCCAATCGAGCTTTGACTTAGAACCGGTAAACTGCTACTTCTCGTGTTGTGCTGAAGCCGTACGACGACGCTGGAGTGTCCTCTCCAGTGGAGCTATGAAGCCTGGGCGGTGTGGTATGGAGAATCAGCTGATGTCCATGCAGCAGATCCCCCCTCTGCACGCAGCTGGTGGGCCCAAGGGAACGACGAATGCCGATACACCTTGGCACCAACGGCGTCTCAGGATTTGCCGGAATGACGTTGAAGTCAATGTCAGACCGCCGTAGGGACTCCGTCTCCAGATTTTCTGTCGGGGTTTACTCCCTTAGCCTTTCCCATGAGTGGGTATAGCCACAAGGCAGCAGATGTTTGGAATCGGTGTTTTCCTTCTCCTTCTAGGACAATACATAGTTCACATTACTTTCGCCTGTGAGCTGAACTAGTTTCCGGTCGCCATTTTGTGGGTCAATCTCATCAAGTTGAAGACTTGCGGCCAAGCCTAACGATGAAATCTGATTTAATTTTCAAGGAATCAGTTCTTAAATAGAGATGGCTTGAAAGTCAAGCTAAAGTACAAAGATGGACTGGAAAAACTAGTGTTGGAAAGATAAGAATCAAAGCTAAGCTTAATGGGTGGAATTGGTCCGTATGAAATGGACGAAGGAAAAATGACGAGTGACGTCCAGTGCCTTCCGGAGATAACCTATATTGACATTTTAAATTATTTGGTAAACACGAAATGTGCTTACACGTTAGAAGATTTTAAAGCTTAGAAATCACTTGAAGCTTACAACCAGTTTGTCAATTGTTGGGTCAAAGACGTCCTTGCAGTCTAAGTGAGCAACAAGGCGTTGGTAACTGCGAAGGTGAGTTTATATTCATTATTTGTTACTTCATACCATTTCGTATAGAGCATTACAAAAGTAGTTATTGTTATATCTATTTTATGGGGTCAATTTATGAAGTATTAAATTTCATTCTATCACTGACTCATAATAAGTGATTGTCATCCTTGTATATCTGGTAAATTTAGGGGTATTTTTTATCCATTGGGGTGGGTTTCTAGGGTTGGCAACGAAAAACATGGATTGAGGGGAGACCGTAAACACATATTTTTTTCTTATGCAGATGTTGCAAAAGTTTACATATGCACATATTTCATTTAGAAATGCTCAAAATAACCAAAGAACTGACTAAATTTCTCTCTGCATTTTTAGGTATGACATTCACAGCGTCTTAATGACACATCATTAAAGCCATGGATAATTGCAGCCAAAACGGGTATTGTTGAGGCACCCATTGTAATTGTATGGCTGGCCTTGGAGAGGCATGCAGTCATATCGGTACACTACTTTTCTACATTCAGCAGCTGTGCGCCTATAAAATGCAAAGCCAGTTACTCAGGAGAAAGCATACTGGTTACTACAGTCAAGCATTAACAAGGTCGGCTATGCAGAAATTTCTCAAACTGATTTCACGTCAGCTGAAAGTAAGAAAAGGAACCTGGAAAATGACATCTGTGGAACCACACATAACAAGGAACAAAATAATCCGAAGCCAACTGTCCCATATGTTCCTGCATCAACATATGCTGCATTCGATGAATTCACATCAAAGTTATTTTCGACCAAAACCAAACCTGTAGTGGTTTCAATCATGCCCAAGTATGCTAAACATTTTATTCCTACAGTAGCATGAACTAATCTTCCAAAGCCTCTCCGTGAACTCACAGATGTCATTAATGTTACTGCAGAACAGACAAAACATGCATAGAGGCTCACTCGTGGACAAGCTGAGTGTAAAAATTGGCACCGGCTAAGAACGGGAAGAATAACAGCATCAAGAATGAAAGTCGTGTGCACATCTTCCATTGATAAGCCATCGATTTCCACCATAAGAGACATATGCTACCTAGTGAAATTTTATAATAAGGCAACAAAGTAGGGATGCCAGCATAAAAAAGGCGCAGTTAATGCCTACACGAGCAAATTAGGGCCTCTCCATGATTTGGATTTGGATTATTAACATAGCTTTAACCGTTTTTCATTCATATCGCTGCAATGTGGCAGTTTATAGTGATGTCTAGCACTGGGGCATCATGCTGCAGACATGTAGCATGATGTCCCACCCGGTCACATTATCCTGACACCAAACCGACCAGACCTAACACTAACCTCTTAATGCTGAGCACCAAGCGAGGCAGCTGTTAGTGCCATTTTTGTAAGTCTTTGGTATGACTCGGCCGGGGTTCGATCCCACTACCTATCGCATCCGAAGAGGATGCTCTAACCACAAGGCCACCGGAGCGGTTCCTCTCCATGAAAGTCTCACAGTTATTGAATGTGGCCTCATAATCTACCGTGAACTACCTCATATCGGAGCATCTCCCGATGCTCTTGTTTCGTGTAATTGTTGCGGAGAGGGAATAGTGGAAGTGAAATGTTCATATTGTGTGAGAGATACTCAGATTAAAAATGTAAATATTTCATACCAGGTGCTAACACAAATCATTTTAAGTAATAAGAAATTTTGTGACTTTGTTATTTGGACAAAGAAGGACATATATGTGGAAAGGATTCTGCCAAACGCTGAACTATGGCAAGATATATAAGTAAGGTCAGTAGCATTCTTTGTTCACGTTTTACTGTCTGAACTGACAGGAAAATTATTCACCCGACCACAGTCCGCAGGCACTGAACCTATTGCACAAATGGAAAGGAAGCTGCATGCATCTATGTTGCAACCCTGTCACCAGCAATGATGGACAGACTGTGTCTGGAAATAACACTGACCTAATTTGTTTATGTCAAGTGCCCTGTGAAAACTGCAGATTGAAATGGCTTCACATTAGGTGCATTAAAATGACCAGAGCACCAAAAGGATCATATTATTGTCCAGAATGTCGTCCAGTGTATGGCAGTAAAGCAAACAAGCCTAAAACGTGTTAGAATACCATTTTCAGGACATTTGCATGTAAAAAAAACCCATGATTTAATATACAAGCACATTGTGTTTCTTGTACAGTATGACAGTGTCATTGGGGGTGGTAGATATTGTGTTGAGTGTACAGTGCTATCTAGCACCTTTTTTAATTTTCATGCATGCTTATATATTAATTAAAAGCGAGTAACTCATTCCTCTGTACAAATGTGCTTTCTATTCTATTTGTATTCTATATATCTTGCTTATTCTATAGCACACATTACAGAGTAGTCATAACAAGATTTTCATGACGACTTCTGTGACAACCATATTGGCTGTCCGAGAAGCAATGTTTCATGAGAACCAATCAGTCCATTGAATGAATATGTGCCTAACATTCAGTGACAATCCCACAGCTTGTTTAGGACGAGTGGCATAAACCAACTAATGGTAACAGATTGATTGACTATCCATAAGATCTTCTCATCTATAACCAGCAAAACTAAACTAAAGAGTTATTGACAAATATTTAATGTTGACATAATTTTGTAAGAATGTTTCACATACAATAACAAATACTAAACGTCATATACATGTAATAACTCTATGATTATTTCACAGATCCTAACTGTTCTAATGGAACAACTGACTCGCACATATTTGTAAGGTAACATGCAACACTAACAATTTTGTCGGCAATTGGAAATTCTCCTTTGTCATTCATGAGGAAATCGATTGGGCACTTTCATTAAAAAATGGTAAACGTATTTCGTAGCAGGCCAAATACACGTTCCACATGAATTCGCAAGTGTGCAATTTTTCTACTATTTTCTATATTAATAGGAGACAATTGTGATTTCCCCTTTGTACAACATGGGGTAATAACTTTAGCACAGTACATTCCAATACTGTCTGAAATATTAAATCCCCTGTCTGCTAACATAATATCCAGGCAATAACTTAGATAAAAATCCAGTTTTCATTTATGTGTCACTTGCCCTACCGCCTCATGCTTTTAAAAGAATAGAAATAGATCTCTGAGGTGTTGTGCTTGTATGATGACCAAGTCTGAGCTCGCCCCATTAGGCTTTTAGGTCTCTACACAAATTTCAAAACAGTCAATAATGACGGCCACTTTTCGACAAAAGTCTTTCCTAAATTCTATGGGCATGGTAAGCTGAAGCTGCTCCCTCTCAGGCCAATACAGAAGAGGTTTTAATGTAATATATAAAACATGAATAACATTTAAAAATGTCCTTGACACGTTTGATGTTGATAGCTGAAATCTATATGCAATATCTTGCAATGTCCTTGACACGGTTGATGTTGATAGCTGAAATCTATATGCAATATCTTGCAAGGGAGGGTTGAGCTTAAGTCTCATTAGTGTCATTATCATTTTTTCAAACTCCCCAACTTCTAGTCCTCTACTGGTTATAATGTATGGAGTAACAAATTCAACCAGGGTCATGTAGCTCTGAATTCCAGTGTAATATTTAACTTTATCTTCATTATCACAAAATGATTCCTGATTCATTTTGTAGCTGTTTAATTTATCTTTCAGCAATGTATTTTCAGTAATCAGGTGTTACATTTCACTGTCAACTACACTCTGGCTAACGGAGTTAGTCTTTGGTGTTAGATCTTGATCAGGTTCCATCTTTCCCTTGACTGTAAAAGAACAAATAGAATTGACCCTGTGATCAGCAGATTCATCCCCTTCCTGGGCAAGATATGTTTCATGAAAATGCTGCAAATCCAGCAACACTTTAGCTATGTCATATTCTTCGCTGGTCTACTGTCTGTGTTGCATTCGGTTTTACCTGTAATTTACCTGTAATTTAGAAATGTTTAAGCCTGAAGCTCTATCAAATAGAATATATGAGATTACAACCAGGGGCGTATTGCGGTGGGAAGGGCGTTCCCTTCTCACTCTAGAATTACACCACTGATTCTACAACATATCAACTTTTTTTTAAATACACATTTAAGGAAATTATAGGAAAGGCAGCTGTTTGTTTTATAAAGGAGTAGTATGGTATTTTAAATATTAACAACGTAATTATTATGAGAAAAGTAAAACCTTAGTAAATACATATTATGAAAAATATTTCTTATTCGGATATGAATATAATGTACTTTATTAAACTGAGTGACATTGGTCAAACTGAGGAAATGATACAATATATAAACTATGTTGACATGCTAATGACTGATCAGTTTGATCATATCTGTTTCCACTATTTTCATTTTCTTCTTGGGTTTCAAGTCACCAAGTTTAAGGGTGGGAGGCCAATCTGGATCTGATGGATTATACGAGTCTGCAGGTTTTCCTGAAAAGAAAACGAAACAAAACTTAGTAAATAATTCAAAGTGACTAGATACATTATATGTGGTATTGGTTAAAACTTAGTTGGAATCGTGAATACACATTTGAATTATCAGCATAAATTTTGTTAGAACAACACTGGTAAGAACTGTAGTTCACATGCACTTCAAGATTTAAAACAAAGCGAAACCGGACACAAATTACTACGTTTCTGTGATATATATATATATATATATATATATATATATATATATATATATATATATATATATATATATATATATATATATATATATATATATATATATATATATATATATATATATATTATTACTACTGATATTAATAATGATACTAATATGTACAACATACCATGAAAGTACCTTTAATAAAGTGGTCTGAGCAGATTTTTTAATGCTTCGAAGGTAGGTCGTTTCTGTTTATGTTGGCCAACCATGTCCGTCGTCGCCCATCACTTAAAGCCTTAAAATTTCCTCACAACAGGTATAGTGTAAAAACTACGTTTCACAGAATCATCTGCACGGTTTGTACAACCTTTAACCCAGCATGTATTAACCATTGTACGACTGCAAATTCTATTCAGTGATGAACAGCCACGCAAAACAAAATCATTGACCCACAAAATGGAGGATGACCTTACATCTGCATCAAGTTGAAGTAAACTAGTTGAAATATACAAAACGTTTAAGCTTTTATTCCTGTAGAAAAAGTAATTTAATATTTTGTAACCTCATAAATTTTTCTGGTTTTTTGTGTGTCTTGTCTCTGTTTTGTGTTTGCCTTTAAAAAAAGACTTATTTTGCATCGAAGGCACTCAGGCTAGTTAGAAACTATAGTCCCATTTGTTTGTACCCCACTACCGATTTCAATAACGGAAATATTTAATGTGATAAAATGTGCACAGAACTTAATCAATTCATTCATTTATGTATATTTTCTAACCTGAATGTGACCATCGTGGCCCTAACACCAGCATTCTCTGCGCCTTTCATACTTAACGGACTTTCCATACTAACACGGCGCCATGGTGGATACACTATAGGCGAATTGATCTCCTCAGATAACATTGTGACGTTTTTCATCCTATTCGGTAACTGCCGGATATTTCCGTAAATTACCATAATGTTGATAGTTTAAAGTTATATCCCTTTGCACACATAAAAATTACATTGCTTTTTAAATCCACGTGAAAGGCAAATGTGTTGCCATTCTTTTCATTTGCTTGGTTCGACATTTTAAATTTTGGAAACAGACGACATAGTATATGTCTTCTATGTACATATATTTTCATCGTGCATACACCCCTTCGCTGAAAATGGACTTGTTTAGGAACTGGAAATGGCCGGTGAACAGGGTAGTCTTTTACCCTAAAAACTTACGATTGGAATGAAACACGCAGACGATAAGGAGTTAGAGTTCCACCTGGGCATAATCAGGTTTCAAATTATAGATCAATAAATGAGCTGACTAAGCTCTGTGTATCTTTTTCTCATTTGTGCTTTTCGTTTTTTAAATCTATAGGAGAGTACGAAGAAATGAGGAGGTATATTCAGACTATAGTTTTGTGCTCTTCGTTGTCAATTTATTGCATTTATCTTAATCAATCCCTGACATAATACCTGATTCCTTGCTGGATCCAATGCATCTTGAAAGGACTGTGATTTGTAATATATATATATATATATATATATATATATATATATATATATATATATATATATATATATATATTTCTTTCTAGAATGCAATCAACTTTTGTCAAAATCAGTCATTGGTCTAAGATCGTTTCTGTGTGACTTGGCACAATCTCTTTGCAGGCCGAGAACCCGGATCAAGTGAAGGAAAGACGTCTGGACTTCCTGGACGTTTTGTTGACAGCACGTGACGAGAACGGACAGGGAATGACTGATGAGGAGATACGACAGGAAGTGGACACCTTCATGTTTGCAGGCAAGATAAATTTATATGGTGACATATTAAACAAGATATAAATTATCGTATGTATCCCAAATAGAAAAAGATCGTCTGTCGAATTATTGCTGATACTCTAAGTTTTAAAATAATGGTTTGGTTTTGTGGGGTTTGGTGCCAGTTTTCAGCACAGGATAAGCTATATATGGCACCAGCGTATTTAGTGGAAGGAATACCACGGGAAGAACCACCGACTCATGGAAGCTATTAGCATCCTTTGTCACATACCCACTTTGGTCGAGCTGGGGCTAGAACTCACGCGGATAGAAGTGAGTAGTCCGATAAATCAACCCCCAAATCTGTGTCGATGTCGATGGACAATATGTGGGTCTGATGGCACCTGTTCATTAAAAAATATTTTGCTGCATGCAAATCATTTCGGAACAAACCTGCGTACAATTTGGACACATACCAATAATTGGTTACAGTCATATCGGGCGCAAAATTCAAAATGGCTACATGACAGATGGTGGTGCTATTCCACGTGGATTAACAAGTCACCAAATATAGAATTTGTTTTGGAAATATAATGTACATGTCACCAAACGAACCATTCAGCTGACGGTATCTCCACAGACATGAGAAATACGGGTAAGTATATAAAATGTATACCGATGTGTGCAGCTATAATTGTCTGTAGATAATTGCAGCTTTTAATGAATAGGACGACATCAGCCCCTACCTGAAAATCAATATCATCACCGATGTGGGGCTGATTTGCCTGTCTACTGTCTAAAAGTGAAATGTGTAACTGATCTGTAAAAATGTGATGCTCTGACTACTTAGCCACTCGAGGCTTTCTTTAAAAGAATGGCGAACACAGATTCAATGAGGTGCTCTGTATACGCCTTTCCATTAAAGTAAAGGGCGCTTATATATTTGTACCACGTGACATTCCGCCATCACGGTACGGATATCATCCAGCCATTTCAACAGGAACTGTATTCGTACACATTTAAAGTGAATGCCATTTATTTGCACAAGTATTTCAACTAACAGTGAATCTCTTTGGAAGGATATTTGGTGTACGGTGTACCCTGATGTTTCATGGTTCTTATTTACTCCTTTCTCCATATAATAATCGTCTGATTAGTCGGATTATTTTTCTAAATCATGCAGTAATTCTTGAATGAATTTTTTCCCTCCACAATAAAGATTTTCTCCACATCAGTAAATTCAGCTGCAGTAAGCCATCATTTTCATATTTTCACTTTCATTTATGCATTTTTACTTTCACTAAGTCTCTAAATCAATTTTTCGTATATATTAAGTAAGTATGGAAGATAAAGTATATATAAATACACAGTAAGTAAAGAAATAATGACAATAATGAATGATTCAATCAGTAAACAAAATTAAGTTCGATGCATTCTTGAATGAGTTTTACAAATGAGCTGAAGACGTACAAAATATAAATTATTTTGAATGTCAAATATTTTAGTATATTCACATTAATAAAAGAAAAAGTTTACTGCACAATGAAACATATAAATCAGTGCTTAACGTTCATCTTGACTGAATTTAAAAATGTTCAATGTAAAAGGTGCCGTTCACTACGTAGTGTAATGTTCATTTAACTGAAATTACTAAGCACGGGGGAAAAAGAACAGATGGTGGATACATTTGCGACAATTACTAAGCACGGGGAAAGCGAACAGAAGGCGATATATTTATGACAATTACTAAGCACGGGGAAAACGAACAGATTGTGGCTACATTTATGACAATTGCTAAGCACGGAGAAAAAGAAAGGAGTGTAGGTACATTTGTGACAACTTCTAAGCACGGGGAAAATGAACAGATGACGATACATTTATGATAATTACTAAGCACGGGGAAAACGAACAGATGGTGGATACATTTGTGACAGTTGCTAAGCACGGAGAAAACGAACAGATGGTTGATACATTTATGACAATTACTAAGCACGGCGAAAAAGAACAGATGGTGGATACATTTGTGACAGTTACTAAGCACGGGGGAAAAGAACAGATGGTGAATATATTTGTGACAATTACTAAGCACGGGGAAAAAGATGGTATATGCATTTGTGACATATACATCTATATCATCTTAATTTGTTTTATACACTTGTCATAAGCCCGGGCTTATTTTGTTATGGTGTTGTCCTTCGGATGTTGCAAATTTTGTGTCCACCCATTAAAACTTGGGTTTTCCAGTATCTACAGACATTACACTTTGTGGATAGCTTGCATTTTTTATATAAGGAAGAACTGTGACAGTTTCCAGGTAAAATGTCCAAGGTCTGTATGTCTTACAAAAGATTTTTTTTTGTATAATAATATTAATTCTGCATTACAGACTTGGAACAAACTTTGTGGGTGGCTTATGTCTATGATGATATTGAAAAAAGAAGGAATTTTTAAGAAGTGCATTTTGTTCAGATTTTAATGTGCAGATAATTCTCAAGTTTGCTATGCTATAAAAAAGTATAAAAACATATGTTTATTGTGCTTAAAATGGGAAACGTTCCTAAACAAACTTCGACATATTTTTCTCATTTTTGGGCGGATAATCTGCCAAATTGCATAATTCCTCTAAGTTAAAACTCGAAGATTTAATTTAAATAAATTTCCCGATTTCATGTGAGATAACGGGACAATCTGATTATTGCAAAAGTTTACTATAAGATGACTTTTAAGAATACGGACAATGAATTTAATAAACGCAAGGTCTTGATTAAAGTGTAATTGTCTGTTTACATCTGTTGAGTACAAAATCAATATTTTTCTGCAGAAATAATGTTTATTCTTATAGTAATAACGAAATTCAAATTTGTTTGAAGTTTGCTGTTTTAGCTCTGCTAGCCCATTATCGCATATTTGATATTGGTTTCCTCCTAAACTACGTGGAAGATTGCCATAAAACTTTGCACACACATTCGTCCCAAGGTCTAGTTAGTACGTAATGAAAACGGCGTTCCTCAAACTTCCACTATTGTCATAACGGACCCCTTGAAAATTGTGTTATGACTACTCTTCCTGAATGGACAGTAATATCAACAAGGGGGTTTCACCTAAAGATTTCTTATGGCGTCTAGCTGGTCCTGAATGAAATGGTGCCGCTCTGACATTCAATATTACCGTCAAGACAGTCACCTTAAAGGTCGTGGTATCGCTTCGCCCTGAATGGAAAGTTCAATCGACATGGGATATTAACCATAGTACATATTATCATCTATAGTTGATCCTAAATGGTTCCGCACAGACGCCATCTTGGAAATCTTGTTACCACTACCCCTCCTGATTGGATTATTTTTATTTTTGTGGGGTATAATGCCATTTTTCAGTACATGGCAACCAATATATCTGATGGCGGAAGATCCTGGGAAAACCCATGGAAACAACAACCGACCCAGGGAAGCTACTGGCAAGCTTTATTGCATACCACCGAGACTCGAACTCGTGCAGACAAAGGTGAGATATGTGAGTGTTCGGTAAAGGCATGCGCTTTAGACCGCTTAGCCACCAAAGCGCCCTTTACTCCTTCTGAATGGATGTTCAAATCATTATGGTGTTATCGGGAAAAGACTTTAGATGGAGTCGGCTTAGTCCGAAATGAAAACTGTGCCAAAGTGGCGGGCAAATGGCCCTATGACAGTTATTTTGAAAATCTTATCTCTACTCCTCTTGAAACGCAATTCGTATTAACAATAGGTTTTAGCCCGAAACCTTCTTATTCTGCCTATCTGATTTTAAATCAAAATGCTTCTGCTTAGAGATCCAGTATGGCCACCACAGCAGCCATATTGAAAATCTTGTTATTCCTACTCCTTCACTAACTCTCTTGAATGGATGGTGATATCAAAACAAGGTTGTCGCTAAAAACGTGTCCTGTTTGGTGCCATATTTTCATTGATTATAGCTGCCACAGTGGCTAATGTGAAACAGCGGTGTGGAGTTGGGGGGTGAACAGACCAAAACTGCAGACCAAAATAAAGCTTCCTACGGAGGGTGAAAAATACAAGTGTCAATAACACTAAAGCGAGGGAGGCGAACGAACCAGAATTTCAGACCGAAATAAAGAATGATTCTGTCAAGAAACAACTATAATCGCATCAGGAGCCTCATGTGGAATTTGCAGAAGGTGCAGAACAGTTATTTAAACCAGTTATAAAGGCTACTGGAGGTCATCTTCCCACGTTGGAGCAAAGCGCTACTAAGTCAACTGGGAAAATCGCAGAAAGAACTAAAAAGGCCCCCAAAAAAAGATTCTACATGAGCTTCCGGCTGACATAGCTGTTGCTGCTGAATCACTAAGAAATAATTGACAGTACTGATAATCTTTGTTTTGATGTAGCCGATATAAACGATCTTATACTAGTATCAGAACTAAAACCAGCTTGGAAGATTTACGTGCGTCTGCTGTGCATAGTTTTGATCAAAGAGAGAAAAAAAAAAACAATTAAAACCCGAGTACACTGATGATGCTGTAGGTTGTGACAACTGGCACAAATGGATATTTCGCATACACTACGTAGTTGATCAGGCCCGAAGTAATGATACAACATTTGTTGCCTTTAATAATGGAAGAAATAAATATCTCAAACAATTACAACAAACACATTTAATATTACAACAACCACATCCAGTATTACAACAACTAGGCAAACAATCCAGAAAGGTCTTTCCACTGGCAGTGTAATTTAAAAAAATATGAAAAAATCCGTTTCCCGATACGTTTGGTTCCAATAACGTTCTTGCTGATGTGGACAGACTAGAAAGTCTAATTTGCTGAAGACGAGCCGGCAATAATTACCCAAAAATCATTAATGAAGCAGCTGCAAAATGTCATAGATTATTTGCAGGAAATATCATGGACATTAATGTTTATTGGCCCCTCATTGATGAAATCGTTGATGATTACCGTAGTGATTGAGGGTATGCAATTCGATCAGTAACAAGAAAATAAGATGATTATACATAATGCTCAACGTCGACCGATCATGATTATGGTAATAAATTTGCGATCATCGACATATAAAGTTACCTACGGAGATGGACTCGGGGATATTGTTCAGGGTCTATTCAGAAGGATAGCCTCAAAAGCAATACCGATTGCAAAGCAGCAAGGAATAAAAGCTGTTGACGTTGTTCGTGATACAGGTATTGATACTATTGGTGATGTTGCTAATAAAGCATTCCCAGCAATAAAAGATAGACTAGCGCAATTCATACGATGAAAACTTTAGCCAGTAGAATTATTCAGCACTGTAGTTATGCCTGCAAATGTTAGTAAAATAAGAAAGCTGCAAATAAAAAAACTAGCAGAGTTTGCTGGTGAAAGATAAACAGATATAACTGCGAGTCTGATAGCAGGAAGTGGTCTTCGTGTTAGATGATAGTAAATATAATCAAATGTTTAAGCGTGTATCTAATCCAGCATTTGACATTTACGCACCAGTCCTTAAAGATGAATCCTTGATCGATTATCATTATTATTCTTATGATGCGCGTGTACCCGACTCGCGTGGAAGAATCGAATTACAAAATAAAGATACAAGTAGATATTTCCTGCCCGCTGAAGCATTCATTGAATTCGAAGGTAGACGTTTGAAAGCAGGTGATACAGCGTACGGAATTGGTGATCGAGTTGGTTTTGTCAACAACGGAGTTATGGCGCTATTTAACAGTACCATGTATAGCATCGACGGACGAAAGTTTGAATCATGCTTAGAAAACGTCAACGTAGACACGACGATACTTGGCTTTGCAGAAAAGTAACAATGAATACAGCTGAAACTAAAGTTGCATCAAGGAATGAAAACTACAACTTAGGATTCGCATCAAGTCGCTCTTTTTTATGGATCAGGGTGGGAATCTACGTTGTCATGGTTGACGATGACCACAGTCAGTATGCAAAGTAATGTTGCTGGGTTATTATGTGGGCAGATGGCATCACAGCAGGAGTGTCAGCACCACGACATACATTCATCGCGTTTCAGGAAAATGCCAGAGTAAATTTGCAGATACGAAATCAATTGATATTTTGAATTGCTTTGGGTTAGTGAAGTTTGTTTGAGGATAAATGGACATCAAGAACCTTCTGGAGATATATTATTGAATTTTGAACTCAATCATGTTGCACTTAATTATCATCGGCTGATGACATTTATGGAGCGTCATCAAAATGTGGATTCTGGTTTGCGGATATCTTAGCGGTATTTCACAACATTATATCCGATCTATTATTTCCCACTGGAACACTTGGATTTGTTCAGACAATCAATCTATGACATACATTTTGAGCCCTTGCAGCACGAGTACCTACTGCCAAACCTGGTCCACCAGCTATTCTTGGTGGTTATAGAGTAATCGCTGTTATACTCTCAGACAAAACAATGATGTTTAAAGGCGTTTGTAGATGAATGAGAGTCAGTGATGCCCTAGTAGAAAACATGTAATTAAATCGCTCATGATTATACAATATCATCGTATTAGTGTTACTCTGATTCCTGGCGAGATTAAAAAGATACAATAAGTATCAAAAAGGAATTGTGGAACTGACAGAACGTTAACTCAGGCACTTCAGTGACTTCAAACGATCACCGACTGGTGTTAGACTTAATCTTTCTGCGGGTGCTATTAAAGACACTGTCAAGACGGGTGGATATTTCCACTTCTTGCAGCTTTATCAGCATTGATAGCTGCTGCAGCTCCAGCTGTTACAAAAGCAGTTTCACTTGGTGCTGTTGGAACTGCTGCTGGGATGGCATTAAAGAAAGCAACAGACCAAGGACCAAAGACTTCAAAATAGGGCGGTCCGTTCACGGATTGGGTCTAAGACAGCCAGGAACCCATCATTGCTGGTATGGCTAATCCACGAAAAAAAGTCTCATGCTTCTCGTTTCCAATTTTAATTTACTTGCTGCTGTTAAGAAATTAAATATAAAAAACGTTAGAGGTATTTTCATGCGTGATTATTTACCAGAGAAATCAAATATCCATGAAACTGATATCATTAATCTAGATGGAAGGCTTGGTCCAGGCACCCATTGGGTTGCATACGTGATTGATCCTAGTGGAGTTGTTTATTTTGATTGGTAAGGACTGGCACCACTGAATGAATTTTTAAAATATGTTAGCAACATCCAAAGTAAAGGGACTATCACAACCTCAATGAGGAGTAAGTGTTATAAGATACGACGAACCAGCTGGCTATTTGTGGACGTTTGTAAACGGGAGCCAGTGCTTAAACCTATTGCTAAATTTCGTAGAGATGGAACAACAGATATATTATTGGAAATTAAAACGTCATTATGTTATGAACATACACTTCGTTTCGTCGACGTTAAAGTTTTACTTAATTATATTATTATTTAGTATAATGCGAGTATAGATGAGCTATGCAAGAAATGTGTCATGTAGGAAATAGAATATCTCAGTGAGGAAATTATTTCACAGACAAAACACAGAAATCGAGGATGATCTTGAATCCTCCATCGTAAACTTGTACATTCTGTTATTAATTCAACCGATACATACGCCAATTATTATACCGACGATGGTATCTAACACTCAATCAAACAAGAGGTTTTAAAGGTAATATCAGTATCTGAGGTTGATTTACCAACATTTAAAATTTACCGAAATCTTGTCAAAATCAGCGATATCATCGATGAATACTTTCCATAAACTATCGCTACATGGAGAAAAGTGCCCCACTGGCAGATATCATGAAGCACAACAATGATCCATACGGTGGAGGTCGTCATATTACATTGGGGATACTAAACATTACATCAACGATTGCAGTCTTGTGTATGGTGCAATCTATGACAGCTATCACGTTGACCTTGAAGAATCCAGTCAAACAAAACAGGGATATTTGTTATACACATTCACCCCTCAAGCTTCGCATGGATTCTTCATTTTGATGGAGTAGTTAATCCGGTTTATCTGAGATGTCATAATCCGCTGTTATCAAGGATACATTTCAAATTTACTGACCAGCGTTGATACTTGCTTGATTCAGGAGGACATTTTCTGAATATACATTTGTACGTACGCTTATGAGTTCGTAGAACGTCAGCATCATCGGAGAACTTCACGTTCATAAGATCGTCATCATGACAGAGTTGGTTGATTTGTTTACTGTGTAAAACCGGCTTGGTGTATAATTTTAAAAGTTCTACTGAAAGCGGCCACCACCATCACCAATTAACACAGAAGAAAGGAACAGGAAAACAAGAGCAAAGAAATAATACTAAGACGAGGAAACGATTAGCAGCCCGCCAAGCCGTGAACAAAGGAAGTGCACAGAACAAAGGAACTCTCAAATAAAGGAACGATAGGAACACGTAACAGAAAACAAAGGAACAAAGGGGAGACTTGGAGCGGAGGTGCAGACTGGGCATTAGGACAAAAGCAAAAGATAAGTCATCATTCAATGCTAGACGCAATTTAAGTAGAAGAATGCAGACTAGGTCCAAACAAATGGTTATATTCAATCCAAACACGCAAACACAAGCCACCCGACAACTCTATCAACAAATCAGTAAAAATAATGGATGTATCACAACTCCAAACAGCACAAATAAAGCATGTAAAACAAGCAAGATTAACGCAAGTCGTACCAACAACAGCAAACTCCAATTCAACCAACATCACACTGGGACCCCAAATTCTGGTCACAAACACTGACCAAACAAACCACAAACCAGCAGATATAACTAACACCCCCACCCCACCAACAGAAACTACCATAAATACAAAACTACACTTCAGGGAACAATATAAATACAAAGCCAATACTATCGCAAATCCTCTTGAAGGAAGAGGAAAAACCACACACAAATGAAGATATAGACATCACTATTCCAAACCTAACAAATGAATTTGACAGTAACCTACTTACCTTAAACTCCCCACACTTAGACCACATAACTATAACCAGCACCCCAAAATTCACCAAAAATGAAATAACCAATCCTAAAAACAAGCAAACAAACCAACAACAGGAAATCAAGCATAAAACAATATATCAAAACATTAGGAAAAAAACTATACACTCAAGCCAAACTCCTGGACCATCTGGGATAACAACCACAAGGGAACCACCAACAGATGGGAACAAATCCAATGAATTAGACACAAAGAAACTACCTAGCAGCATTACTGATAAGGCAACCCTCAGACCCCAAACAACCCAAAACCCCCAAAACACATACCTAGGTAAAGGCAAGGGCCCGCTAAAACCCCAAAACAACCAAACAAAACCCCACAAGTAAGGTTAACTCAAAACAGGAAATAAAACAACGACAGAACCCCCAAAACAAAATTCACGATTATCATCCCCACTAGCCAACCATTCAAATGTAAGGGACCTTTATGGACCCACAAATTGAGGCCAAACTATCAGGGTTCCTTGAACCCATAAAAGCCTGGGGGAGGTGGCACCATTCCCTTCCTCAGGAACAACTAGCAGGCTGCGGTGCAGTCAGAAAAGGTGGCAAATGCACAATTTTGCACTCAATTAAACTAAAAAACAACAACAATAACAGAGTCAAGGAAAGTTTAAAAAAGTCTTATGTTTCTGAATTTGTTGGTGGTTATGTTACGCAAATTATTTTTGTGGTATTATGTGTGTACCAACAAGTACGAGCTTTTGTGTTGCACAAAGATGTACTTGAAAGTGTCGTCAGAACAATTCTGACACTTCCCCAGACACAAATATTTAGTGTTAATATACTTATTGATGAATACGGCGATGATTAATTTTTGTTAATGCAGGAACAGTTAAATGAGCTGCAGTGAGAACATATTTTTGTGGCTGTATGCGATATTAATCAATTATGAATTATGCACATGTTTGACTTAAACGGTTCAAGTTGCAGGAAATCTTTTTGGGGTTCAGTTAAAACTACCCAATTTTCCGACAAAAACAATACTATAAACACTGCCAACAATACGATGTGTTACAACTTTCACTTTCCCTTTGCTTAGCTGTTACAACTTTCACTTTCACAATCCGTTACCCGTGACAGTGTCACTGCTTTCACTTTGTTTACAACCACTTTCACTTTCACAATGAATCGTTTCACGATCAGACATAATCTGTGTTTACTGTCGCACACGTGAATTTACAATCTTGTTTGTTTCCTATAAGCATAATAATTCTGATCTATCTTTTTCGATCGCGTGTGAGAAAGAACCGAATTGTTCAACTTGTGTGTCATCGACAAAAGCTACTGACCGAATCATAGCCATTAATTTTATAAACCTGTTTTCGGTTAGTAATGGTTATCTACCTTCGTATCTTCGACCTTGTAGTGTCTCAAAATCATTTGTGATTTTTTTTAGTATCAAGTTCATCAGAAAATTTGATATCATCTTCATTTTTCAGTCTCAGAAATAATATTGATATTTTCCAAATTCGTTACATAATAAATATATTTAAATTAAATGTGTGTGCAAATTTACATACCTACTGTATATATAATCTTAACTCTAAGGACGGCACATACACATATTATTTATAACATTATATACATACTTATTTACAGTATATATAATTTTACGTCCAACCGGCATCTGTATGTATCGGTGCTATTATTAGCGTATACACAACCCCCAGTGAATCCCTAGATTGATAAACAATATTCTAGCAGGTCCAAAGGGCGATTCGAGCGACCAGATATCCGATGTCTAGTCATCCAGTTAGCACAGATCGATGACCATGTTGGATTTCAGACTGGATTTCAGACGGCACATACACATTATTGTAGCATATCTAATTGGGGTAGTTCGATCTCAAGTGTTTTACAATGTTTCATGTTTTATACCTCTATCTTGACTCACTTACAGTGCTAAAGTTCTAATTGACCAATCGTTGTCAGTGACATTGCCCCATGAGACAAACTCAGAACCGTGCTTTGCGAGATTTCATTCTCAGACATTCTTACTTACAGTGCTGAACTTATCTCTGTATTTACATACATATACGCACACTACCACACCAACATATTTCTGCACGCCCTCCACTGATCAACCCAATAACACCCAGCACGTGGTGACATGATGGGAAGGTGTACTTTTATGTGTTGAATGATGGGCATTTGGGAGAAAAGTGCTTCAGAAACTCCATAAGGTGTTTGATATCCGAAAATCCGAAAGTAGCCCAACTCGCTGGTTTTCTTTTTTTTTTTATTAATAACTATCCCTGATAAAGTCGGGAGAACGCAAGAAACCTGATATATTCAGAAAAATAAGGATAATGGTTTTTAAAAAGCCAACAAAACAATAATTGTGTATTATTGCAAAACACATGCTCGCTAGTATATCTAACTGCGCTGACTGAGTTATTTCCCCTGCTTTTATCAGGGACTGAATTATTGTCTTACGATATGAGTGTTTTTTGTTGTACTATACTGAAATATTACTATTCGTTGTTTGAATGTCGATTTGATTACATGTTGTATCGAAGACTTTTTTATATATTAAAACACCAACCACCAAATAATTCATTTTTTAGCGAATGTGATTGTAAAATACAAGCGAGATTATTCGCAATTTCTCTACGTATCCTTGACAGAGATGTTTCTCCCTGATTATATTACAGAGTAAAATTAAAGAGTGTGTGACAGGAGTGAAATGCTGAAATAGTATGCGTTGTTTGTATTTCTTTGAAAATGCTGATTTTGTTATATTATTTGCGACATTGTATATTGAATATGTGCAAATATCAAAATGTTTGCCAGCTGCACATATCGATGAAAATATTATTTTTATGTCTGTCTCTACTTTCACAGATTTAACTGCATTTGCGCAAGTAGTACTACCGCCAATATTTCCAAATTTGCAATTCTGACTTTGTTAAACAACCTGCAAATTACACAAAGCATTATTGGGTTTTTGGATGTTAATATGATCAATTACAAGACCGTTTTCGATCAGTCCATGAACACATTCATACATAAATTTATGACAAAGATATCTTTTTTCCCAGCAGTAAATCTAAGATAACCAGCATTATAAACCGAATCAACTGGGATTTGTCGTCTACAGTTCCTAATTAAACCATCACCAGATGCTTCATAATTTTTAATGATGGGATGTGTTACAGATTTGCCTCGTTCCATTTTTATAGTAACTATTATTTGTTTAAATTGGTATCTTGTGCTAGCGTGAAAATTTAGCAAGATAACATCTAGCGTTTATTTCTAAGAGATTCATCGTTGATACTGAGGCCGACGCCGGCTTTTTGTAAAATCATACTACCGTTTTAAAACTCTGTGTTTTCTGCCTCCACCATCTACACATTACTGTGTTTTCCCCGGACTCTTTTGCTACATTTTAAACATGGTTTCCATCATTGACTCTCTCGCTGCACGCTTTGTAGGTTGTATGGAGAAAAAACATTTACACAAGCCCGATTGTAAGGAGTTGTGAGCCAATCATCAACCACTTTCAGTTATTTTTTGCTCGATTCATTAGATTCATTATATTTTAATTAAAGTTATTTTAAATATAAATTTTCCTTAAATTTAATATGGAAGAATTTACGAGATTATCTGCGATTAAACCTTATCAAAAGAGATTCTATCTTGTCAGAATGTGCCACCAAGTTGGCAATTCGACCGAATTAACTTCAACAAACATGACATCGCTTATGCCGAGGCAATCGTCTAATCAGATTCTAATCAATAGTATTCGTGAAGCCAAGAAAGAGTTTAGCAGCGAGGGTGCTGCTCATGTGTGGTCAACATTCAAAATCATGCGCGACGTTGATGCTGCAATGAATAACCAGCGATCAACGATGTTGCCGAGCTTGAAAAGAAATAAAATCTTCCGGTAAGGTGGAAGACAATAAACGGCGAGATTTTGTACATAAACATAAAGAAAAGGAGCTTCATATAAATCATTGATCATAACGCGCACGCTTGGTCGACCGATGTAACGATATTTCCACAAGAACTGTTAAATTGTATAATGGTCATATATTTGATTTTATAAATAAAATTAGCAAGAGCGATCCTGTATCTATGTGGTTGTTTCAAAATTCCGAATGTAAAAATTACGATCAGGTTGTACGACCTAGCGGAGACATTTATCAATCTGAGTCACTGCACGATGAAATGAAAAATCTTGCGTTGAAATATATCGATGATGCTGAACAATTATTCAATACTTGTTTCACTATTTCGTCAGATGCTTCCCACGCTGCTCAGGAGAAATATTCCTGGTCACCAACAAAATCGATTTGCAGAAACGTGTCGAATACAGACACGGCATGTTGTGGAATAATAAATACAATTACAAGGATGTTATCCCAGGTAATATGGCAGCATGTTATCCTGGACGTTTTCTTGGAATGGGGGAGTGTGCTGAATATTTTAAGAAATATGGACATCCAGCTCACGAAATGACAAGAATTTCGATACTCTGACATCTACCAGATTTGAATGTAACTGGATTTGCATGCATTGAATCGTTTTCGCTCACGGAAAATTTCCATCCGATTGTTTATGTTTGGTTTGGTCGTCAATTCGGCGAACGCGGTTGGGTTCCAACAGTGCTATTTCGATACATGCTTGATACTGGGATGCTAGTGTTATTGGTTGTAAGTGAAGCAATAATATCGTATCGTCCACAGAAACAAATCTGCTTACCTAAATCCCCTGAAGTTGTCAGGGTCAAGCACGAGGCTGAGAAAACTATTCTTGATATAATCTTTGTTCGTAATCCAGATGAATTTGAACACAAAACTAAACTTGCAAAATATGTTGGAAGCAAAATAATTTGTAAATTTACGACAGGAGGATCAGATGATCATAAACGACATTGCACAAGATTAATTATCGACGATGCCGAACTAGATTTATAATTGCTGACACAACATAGAAAGGAACATTTATAAGTCGAAATAATGCTTACTTGCCAGACGAAATACGCCTAGGTACAATTGTGAGCAACATTGATGGTGCATTACTACAGTTTACTCATTTAAGAACTTCGATATTAGCTTATGACTCTATAAATTTATTATATATGATAAACATATTTCCTAATACCGCAGTTAGAGTTGCCACAGATTCATTTTACATGAATAAAATCATGCATGATTTTCAAAGATTGGTAGCATTGCATAATGAGGCGAGTGGAGAAAAAAAAAGCGAGAAAAATACTTAGTTATTCTGAATCAGCTGACGTTGAATCTAGGGATATATAAAATAAAAATAGTCAAATGTCAGCGTAGTCATCAGCACCGTCTGTGTACGACCATGTAGCTAGACATAAAACTGTTTATTGTAACGGGTATGGTAGTTCTGGTAAAACAACTCATGCGATTGAATTATTTCTGAACAGTTGTTCAGGGAATTTTGATATGGTTGTTTTGAAGCCTACACATAGACTCACCAGAGAAATGAGTGAACAATGAGTGAAATTTCAAACGTATCAGAGTTTCTTTAGATGGAAAGGAAATGCATGGACTACTGAACGAATGGGTGAAGAATAGATCCCCAAGACCATTATTTGGGATGAAATATGCACGGTGTCGCTAGATGTGTCCAAAATATTTCTTGATTAGCTATTGACTCAGAATACTGATGAGGTCATGTGCCATGATCATGGTCAACCACCACCTATTGTTGGATAATCTCCGCACGAGATTCCAAGACGGCTGACAGAGTCAGGGGTAGAACCAAGGAAACAAAACCTCGTTCTTAATGATATTGTTTTGGTTCCTGTGAGTGTTACTGAGAGCGCGTTAACGATGGATAAATCTCCATGGATATGCTATAACGATTTATTCGTCGCAAAAATTAACTATTTCGGATACAGATATTTGGATTGTTGATGAATGGTCAAATTTAGTTTATCTAGCAGTATTTCGAGTCAGAAGAATGTCTCAGCTGCAGAGGGCTTTTCTTGAATTTATTCAGGATAACTGCAATATTGTGAATAATAATCAAACTCAGGAAATTAACGACGATATAATAAGGAACAAAATAGCGATGTGGCAACAAAGAAATAAACTAGACTTTGATCTTGATATTAAATTTATAATGACGCTGTAAAAACAACAAAACAATCATTGTGCGAGATGCAACACAATACTGTTGTGGAAGTATTTGAATAATAATCCAAGACAATTAACCCTGGATAGATTTAGTAGTAGTCTCGGCAATACACACGAAAATGTGATGCTGACCTGTCTTGAGTCTAATCGACGTTGAGGGGCTGGTGTCCTGCCTTCACAGAAGTGAAAGCGGAGGTAACTGAGTATCTTCAGTAATTATTTGTAATTGTTCACGTACAAATCCACGTTGAGAGCAGTTGAATCTAGTTTGTAGATTGCAGATTTACCTGAGGATCTTACCACGCTGAAAATTGTATGTGTGGTTACATTCCAGACTGGATCAGTTGCTTTTTTTGCCACCTTCAAGTTCACCAGGTTCATTTAAATATCTGACAGTCACATTATCTAGTACTGGTTGTTTTG
The DNA here is from genome assembly GCA_028554795.2 of Sinohyriopsis cumingii. Lineage (NCBI taxonomy): Eukaryota > Metazoa > Mollusca > Bivalvia > Unionida > Unionidae > Sinohyriopsis > Sinohyriopsis cumingii. Next base: position 121,301,405 of record CM068838.1, on the reverse strand, counting down.
AGAAAGATTCGTGTCGTTGTACTGATATGTTTTTCTTTGTGATTGCATTTATATGTTTCATAGAAATTACACGAGTAATTTCATTTTTCAGCGGAGCTATCACACTTGTTAGTCTTGCAATCCATTCACGAGATCTCTTATCCGCCTAAACTTTATACAAGGATATGTCCTGCGTATACTGATATCCAGACAAAATCGCTCAGCAAGTGTTTGATTAAATCACTCAAATATTTTCTGATCATGATGAATTGTGGTGTGCCCTCGTCTGATTTTGACGTTATGCTGTTTCATCACCGACGTTACCACACCAAGAAATGCTTTGCCAGGACCAACCTGTAGCATATGTGGCCATCGTATATCACCACGTTGTTACATTCGTTCAAACGCAAATGCAACTTCAGCTGCTGTTTAAGTTGACAACTGCTCTGCTTCTTTATATCTGCTTGCAACGTCAAAACAGTCAACACGTATTTGCATCTGCACGATTGATGTCTACCAGTTTTAATAGTATCATGCGGTAAAACCAAAATATGTGCCCAATGAACCTCATTGGGAGTGTTGACATCAAAATGTGCCTACTGAAATTGTTTAGGAGGTGGTATATACATTTGCCATATTGCATGTCGTGCTAACCAATCTGCATCAACATAATGTGCGACACCTGCCGCATCCGCAATTTTACTAGTCGATGCTCTTCCCCTCCAATATCCTCTTGGGCTATCATAAATTTACTCAATAATAATAATAATAATAATAATAATAATAATAATGATAATAATAATGATAATAATAATAAAAGAATCGGCCAACTGATAGCCTGCCCCGAGCACTAGCTTACCTTTCAACGCAGATCTTACCAAAAAGATTCTCTCAAATTTATTTTTACCGACCTTAACGTGGATATCAACTATACGTCTGCAATATGTCGTTGTTGCAAATCTGGATTTTTATACGTGACATCACGTACGTGGAACGTTTGATCAATCGCATTTATTGGATAATTTCAAGGTCTTGGTTGGTCTCGTTCGTCAAGTCTGATATCAAGTCGTGTTTCCAGGACCACACTAATTTTATCCAGGAAGATTCTACTCACCAGGATAGTTAGCCCAGGTAATTTTCCTAGTGAAGCAGCGATATATCCGCCTGTTGAACGAGAGATAAATTTGTATTTGCTTGTACCACATTTCACACACTTGCCTGTGCTCTTTTATTTTAATCCGATGCTGGGAGGTGGATGCTCTGCATCGAACTCAATATCAAATCATATAATAATTATATTTCTAAAACATGGATATGATTGATTTCTCAGCTACTTGAAAGCTAGAGCCAGTCAAGCATCACGCAGCGCTACCAAATTATATCAGAGGAATTAAAAAAGGTCTGGTAAGACGTAAATGTTACTTAACATAATAATAAGATGGTTCAAGCCGGATAAGTTATATTTAATGGCACGATCTGTTAATGATCAGAGATGTTATGACGTGCTTAAAGATTTTAATGAAGAAGCGGAGTCGTCGGACGAAGACGACAATGATATTATTAACTTTATCACCGACGTTGGCGATGCGCCATCCATAGATGATCTTGATGGTAGTATTAACAATCTCTTAGTATACGATGATGTGATGATAGACAAACAATTAAATCCAGCTCGGATATTTTCTCGAGGCAGATACAAAAACACAGATATTATATATGTTACTCATCGATATGTGCAAAAACCTAAAGTGATCAGAGATAAACGCAATCGTCTGGTTGTTTTAATGGAGTCGATACCCACACACTAGAAACATCCACAAGACATGGTTTTCAGGGGACATGGATACGATTAAGTTAAAAAAATATCTTCTCGCATGTGCAAGCTACTCCACACGGATTTATTACGAAAAATATACTTGATCCTAAGTCGCGATATCGATTAGGTCACGATACAATATTTGGTTGAGATACCTGACCGCGTTTTTTTACACACACATGGGGGGACCGAGGTAGATATATTTGACACACAAAAAAGTAACGGCTAGAAGCCTCAGTTACGCTTGTAGTTTTTTATCCTCCGTGACAAGCTTTATTTCCCTCTGAAATTCTGGCCCGTTCGCCCTTCTCGCTTTAGCATGATTGACGCTAATATTTTTTCACACTCCGTAGGAAGCTTTTGTTTGGTCTGGTTTGTTTCAGATTAGCCACTGTGGCAGCAATACTAGATGCAATAATGGCACAAAATAGGTCACCATTTTAGCGAAAACCTCATTTTGATATCACCATCCATTCAAGAGAATTAGTGAAGGAGTAGGAGTAGCTTCATTTCGATCTAAAATTTTGGTCTGTTCACCCAACCCAACCTCCCAACCCCGCTGCTAAAACTCTTATTGCTCAAGAATATCAGAGACGTTTCCAACACTCAATAAATGGTCTTATTTTTAAATCCTGGAAATTATTTTCAGGCAGTAGATCATCAATGCCTTCGAGGGACTCTTGCTTAATTCCGTTTCTGAATAATCAGGCACTCATGTAATCGGTATTCCGAAACAGTTCCATTATAACGTACAAATCTAATGACATCTAGTGGGACCTCGGTCTCAATTTCAATAAATCATAAGTCTGAGACTTCGGTCTCGATTTCAATAAATCTAAGTCTTAGACCTCTGTCTCAATTTTAATAAATTACAATAACTGTAAACATCCTGGAATATTTTTTATCTTATTTGGTATTTGTATGTACGAAAAACAAGCTGCGATATGGTAAAGATTTTGAGATACTAAGATTCAAAATTACAAGTCTATTCTAAGCCGTCTGATTCCAACAATTGATGTTCCATTGTATTTTACAGCATATTGTTTTGATGACTCTTAAGTTAAAATATTTTAATGTTTTAAATCGAAATACATTGTAATCTATAATTGTGTAGGTCATGAGACAACGAGCTCAGCCATCTACTGGGGAATTTACGCTCTCGGAAAATACCCTTCGGTACAAGAGAAAGTGTACGAAGAAATTGCATCTATTATGGGAGAGAAAGCGACACTTGATTGGTAAGGAAAGTGCAATTCCTTTCATAATCCTGTCATACCAACGTCCTCCCACCATAAAAAAATAAAAATAAATAAAACATAAAATAGCCCACTAACTAGATGAAATGTAATCTAATAAAAGATCGAAGTAAGCTAACTTTAAAAAAAGGCGAAATTGCAAATAAACCGTTCAGTATTCAAAACATTTGGGTCACGGAAGTTAATCATTGGTGGTAACTTTTCGCTAGCTTCATTAACATGTACTCCGGGAGAGACGTGTCTTCTAAGAGATTCTGATATTCTGAACAACATCATAGATCTACAAATGCCAAATACAAAATATGGCTAATTTATAATTTCTTAGGGGTTACTGAATTACTGAATTTTTAATCATATATGACTGTATGTATGTATGTCTCTCTCTTTCTCTCATATATATATATATATATATATATATATATATATATATATATATATATATATATATATATATATATATATTGACAAAGGCAAATCAATTTATGTGAACAATTGAAGGTGAAGGTAAACGTTCAAATATCATAACTCGCATGAAAAACCACTGTGTGTTCTTTTATAAGGGACGGCTTGCAGCAACTGCGGTACCTGAACTTGGTGATCAAGGAAAACATGCGGATGTTCAGCACAGTACCACTGATTACTCGTCGGTTAGATGTGCCTACCGTGGTGGAGGGTGTTAAGCTCCCAGCAGGGTCCCGTATTGACATCAATATTGACGCCGTCAATCATCGTCCGGATATATGGCACGACCCCATGGTAAGGACGAGATGGAGGTGGAGGGTATGGAAGGGTGACATATTAGACATATTAGATTTCCCAGCTTTGGTTGATAGTGATAGTCATCTGTTGACGTGTTTAGCCATCACATGGTGGCCGCAGGGCGAACTGTATGGTAAGGGGAAATGATATTGGATGGAAGATGACAAAAAGGAAGGGGAGGAGGGTGCTGGAGGGATCATGCTTAGTTTTGGGGAGGGGTAACCGTGGTGAACTTTACTTAAGTTCTTTGTGACTGCTCCGGTGGCCTAGTGGTTAGAGCGTCCGCCTCGGATGCGGGAGGTTGTGGGTTCGATTCGATTCCAGGCCGAGTCATACCAAATATTATAATAACCAAAATGATGCCATTTAATCTCCCATCTAGGCTTACTAACAGCTGGTTACCGCTCCGGTGGCCTAGTGGTTAGAGCATCAGCCACAGATGCGGGAGATAGCGGGTTCGAACCCAGGCTGAGTCATACCAAAAATGGTACTAACAGCTACCTCGCTTGGCACTCAGCATTAAGAGGTTAGTGTTAGTACTGGTCAGCCTGGTGTCAGGATAATGTGGGACATTATGCTATATGTCTGCAGCATGATACCCAAGTGCTAGACATCACTATAACTGCCACACTGCAGACATCGTAGCGATATTACTGAAAAATTGTTAAAAGCTACATTAAAAATCGAAATCTCAAACGCACACACACACACACACACACACACACACACACTACAGATGTAGATCAGAAATATTTTGTGCACCATACATTATGCGATTTTGTTAAGTTTAATGATACGATCAGCATTTGTTTTAAGCTGCCACAGTTTATGCATTCCTTCACGATACCATTATTGATATTATCAGCTGTTATTTGCTGCTACTATATTGCCCTTCATGATCTTTTTGAAATGGTCTCGCAGTGTAGAAGAAACAATACTATAAACAAAACAAAGTACATGTACAATGAATATTTCCCTTGATTGCATTGAAATTGTCAGACATAAACACTGAATGAATTTGAACTCCATTCTTATAATATTAACAACATAACTAATAAAGAAGTAAATCTTGTCAGACAGATAGAGCTTTAATTACGTAATAATCGCGCGCACACACACACACACACAAACACACACACACACACACACACACACACACACTGCTGTCTGGCTTTTCTGCGCATCTAAGATTTCCTTCACCAGTATTGGTACAAAACGCTTACCGAATGTGACCAATTTACGAAAATAAATTACTGCAGTGCTTACCATTTGAAAAGCGGCAGTTGTCACCAGAGCATTCTGTTCAAAATAATACTAATTTTGGACAAATGAGCAACTACCCCGGTGTTTTAATGACTCGCGATATCATTTTATTCTGCGCATGGCTTTGAAAAGATGAAATGTTAATACGCCGGGCAATGACAGTGAAACAAATTCCTTTGAACTATTTATGCTTACATTTCAGCGGGGGTGGGGGTGGGGGGGAGGGGCTAGTGGCCATGTGGTCTAAAGAGAACACCGTTACGGATTATTACCATCTCGCCTCTGTCTGCGTGTGTTCGAGTCTTGGGTTCGGCCAATGTGGGTATGTGAGAAAGGTTGCCAGTACCTTCTCGTGGGCTGGTGGTTCTTTCCTGGGTTTTCCCTCCACTGTTTATACTGTGCTGAAAAATGGTTTTAAACCCTATAACAACAGCGTTTCAGCCCAAACACTTGGTCAGGTGTATAGATAGTTTTATGATATTCAACGTAGTAATACCACTAAATGACAAGAGGTATTAAGCGAACTTAACAGCTGTCGTAAAAAAAAAATAGTTTATGTTCAACATTTTATAAATAGAAGAACAATACTGAATACAGAGGCGTAGCTATGATATTTTGCGCCCGGGGACGAACTATAAAATTGGCGCCCCAGCCCCCTCCCCGTTTAATCACATTTTTGAATATTACCCTTGTTTACTTATTATAATGTAACGTTGTAAGCCTCATTTTGGCGTCCCTGTACCTTGGCGCCCGGGGACATATGTACCCCCTGACCCCCCCCCCCCCAGCTACGCCTTTGACTGAATATGATGTAATGTGTTTACAACGTCTCGTGGTTGGAAAAAATTTACTACAGAATTTAGAAACAGGCTATAAAGAGGGAATTCCGTTCGAGTGGCAACTTGGATAGCAGACAATAAAGTTGGCGTGGGACAACTTTTTGCAAAATAAGAAACCCGGATTAAGATGCAGTATTATTCTATGGTAATAATTTATATCTTTTCAATAATGTATTAATTTAATGATTCTAAAGGTTTTTCTGGGAGATAAGAATCTCATGGAGCGGGTCTTCATATTGACATTTAGAAATCACATTTTCATACACATTTAGAATAGAAATGTCGGATATTTTTGTACACTTTATGATATCACTTTCCTATACATTTACGTGTATTTCAAGGACTATAGACCTGAAAGGTTTGAAGAAGCGAAAATAGAAGACCCATACAGTTACATTCCATTCTCCATGGGATCAAGGTATAATTGACTGTATATGTTTGTGTATGTAGTTTACTATTTTTCGAGAAAAAAACCCAACAATTGTCACCATTTAAGTTTTTAAAAGTCCACAAGGGTTTATTCAAACAACAAGAACATTCCAAAATCAGTTTTGATGTCTCGAGTAGACTTTGGGAGAGTTATGCATTAAAACTCTTCTTGTTCGGGTATATAGCTGTGTATTATGGTATAACGACACGCCTGCTTTGTACTGTCTCAATGATGTCAAATGAAATGTATGTATATAATTGTGTATTAGGGTTTAACGGCACATGTGCTATGTATTGTCTCAATGGTGCCCAATGCAATGTATGTATATAGCTGTGTATCACGTACTCTGTATTGTTTCAATTAACGGCATGTCTGATCAGTACTGTCTCAATGGTGGCGTTTAAAGATTGCATGTAGCTATGTATTATGGTTTAAAGCCGCGTTTACACAATACTGTCTCAATGGTGCCAATTAAAAATATGTATGAAGTGATGTATTTGGGTTGAAGGGCACCTGTGCTTTACTGCCTCTAGAGCCGATTAAAGCATATAGGTTATGCATGCATTAAAATTTAACGTCAGGTCAGCCTTATGTGTTTACTAAAATGAACGGTCACGGTCAAACTATTTTCTGGCAAAGTATCGAGTTCCTAGTAAATAGATCTACATTATTTTGACATATAATGAAATTAAAAAATATGTATATTTTTGAAACTTACAAACAATTAAATCAGATATAAATCAAACGAAATGTACATAACAAGTCTCAAAGAATGGTAGTCAATACACCTGAGATAAACATGTTCCAATGTGGGTAGATTCTGGGAGGGTTTGTACTCTGGCTGTGGTGTACCCTTCAGGAGGTATTAATGGGTAAGGTACGTGTGTCCCATCGCTATCTACACAGTATTTCCTCCTCTTTGCAGTTTTCGTTCTGAATGCCAGATCCCAATGATGGGGTTGTTCTTCTAGCGTTTTTCTGTTTAGTTTTCATTCCAAATAGTTTTCTAAGAAGGAAGAATAGGCCTATTTATGTTATACTGAATGATGTATATGGAATATTCCATTTGGAATTAGGTCATTGCAGGGCAGCTTTGCATGCTTAATCAGCATATTAAAAACAATGGAACTAAGCAGGCAACGTTACAGACTTACTTTACTTGACTGTTTGAACAAATCATATTTATGTGACTGTTTATATTAACGGCTTGTCAAATTTAGCATTTTGCAAGGCTTTTAGTGTGGAAAGTGAATCTGAAAAGATTTAGAAATTTGTTTTTTTTAGAAGTTTCAATGTAGTTAAAATTTTTGAATATAACTGCAGTTTCTGTGTTAAACATGCACGCTTCATGCAGTAACTGGCAGTTTCATCCTGTAACCGGCTGCTTCATCCTGTAACCGGCTGCTTCATCATGTAAATGGCTGCTTCATCAACTAACCGGCTGATTGCTCAGGTAACCGGCTGAATATAGTTCCGTGTGGTGTTGCAGAAAAAGAAGATTACTGGATTAGAGTATTAACTCAGAATTTTTCCTCCACCTTCATTCATTCTTGTCGGTATGTCAGTGTATCTAATTTTCTTTAAAAACCTGGAAGGAAAAAAGAAAAAACTGTTACAGTGATATGCGAACAGAGTGCATTGAATTCCAAACAATGGAGACACTATCCAAAACAATAAGAAATGCTTGGAGATGAGCTTAGGACCGATACGTATTAAATATGATAGAATCATGACATGGAAAGCCGATAAGATAAAAGAACGACATGGAAAGCTTATATGAGAGAAGTATGACATGGAAATCCTATATAAATGAAGGTAGACATGAAAATGCTTTATAATAAAAGTATGATGGAAATTAAACATTAAAAAAGCAGTATTTCAAACCTCTACGTGAAATTCAATTTTATTTCGCCGATATAATTTCAGAAATTGCATAGGGAAGAACTTCGCTTTGAACGAACAGAGGGTGATTCTTGCTCGCATCGTGCAGAGGTATGGAATAAATATTTCTACTACAAATTAATCTTTTGATTTTAACAATCGTACCGTCTGCCTAAACGCTTGATATATGCATTGACAAACCTACACAAAAAACGGACAATTAAATCCTAAATGTTCCAGATCCTGAGAAAGAAAAAAAAGAAAAATAAGCAAATAAAAAAATTAGGATTTTAGTTGTCCGTTTTTGTGTAGGTTTGTCAATGCAAACCTAGATTGAATTTTTCCCCCAGAACTTCTGTTTCAGTATCGTCATTCTTGATTTACTTCATATTTGTACTATTGTTAATGTATTGTGGACACATTCAAATGTGTTTGGTTCAAGCTTGTTTTTTATCACCTATATTGTCGAAGTCATTTACCTGATTCATGGCACGTTTGGTATATTATGCCATTATATATTTATACTTTTTGACTACTACTTATCTCCCTTTGTACTGACCCTTTCTGGAGCAATAGGACCAAAAACATGATGGATACACATTTAAGGTAAAGTATTGTTCATTACTGATATGTCTATAATCCATTTATCAATTAAGGTCTGATATGTCTATAATCCATTTACCAATTAATGTCTGATATGTCTATAATCCATTTACAAATTAATGTCTTGTTTGGAAACTAAAATCATCACATACTGATATTCTCGAAGTATCAGTAATGTATCTCGATTCTGTCCATGGATGGGGTCTCAGTACAACGCATTCTTCTTGTTTACGCCTCTGGGTGGGGCTTATCTGTACCAGTATTGCCTTTAGATTTTGTCCCTGGATGGGTCCATGGGGTCAATAATTTTAATAGTGACACCTGTTTTATTTAAAACGTTTTCATTACTCTTGTTTCCATATCTAATTCACTTCATTTTCAGAATTTAACATCATAAGATACTTGGTCTTTAGGAGAATACTGCTTCTGCTCCTGGGTCATGTTCCTGGGTCATGGGATTAGTATATAGGATGCCTTTTGGTTAAAATTTTGATTCCTCCATTATGCTTTAATTAAATTTGTATACAATATACTATAAGTTCGGAATATAATGTGATCCCACGTTCCATTTTAACCCCAGACTGTGTTGTTTCTTGAGTTATGTCCCTGGATGCGAATAGGGTGTCAAGAAGTAGGACACATTTTCTAAACATTTAAATCCGTTCTCACTCAATCCTCTTGTCATATTTTAGTTAGTATGTTGTATGATTCCATACGTCTCTCTTTCTGTACATCACCGTTGCCTCGGGTTTATCTCCTGGGGTGGGAAATGTGGTCAAGAAGAATGACACCACGTGATTGGTTGTATTATTATTATTATTATTATTATTATTATTAATGCGAATTTGCTTGTGGAGTATAAGCCATCATGTTCTCTCTTGGAATAGCCTTGAAATGTGCAGGTGGGTCAAAATGTTTGACAATTTATTATTTATGGTTGTTTTATTTGGTATCCAGTTTACACCTCTCTGTGGAATGTATAAAGACATCGCATTCTTCCCTTATTCTCGTTGCATTCCTTCGCTTGGGTTCTGCCTGCGGGCCCATGGGGACGAATGGTTATACCCTTTGAGACATGATGGCTTATCTTGTGGACTTATGTATTTCTTAAAGTAAATTTGTTATTTTAGCGCGATTAGATTTTAAAGAACTGTAAGTGTGCATTATTTGTGAACCGATAGTTTCCAATTCGTTGCTAGCCACCAAAGCAGATCCATGTTTATTTCCTTTTCATCCTGGTGTATTAATATCAGAGAATTCAGTAAAATTGCAAAAATCATTAAACTCAGCACTGATATATGTATGGTAAACCACAATCCATAACCCTTGCAGTACTAGTATCTATGTCATAACTCATAACCCTTGCAGTACTGGTATCTGTATTATGATCCCTAACCCACAGTGCTAGTATATATGTCATAACCCATGATCCATGCAGTACTAGTATCTGTTTCATGACCCATAACCCTTGCAGTACTAGTATCTGTATCATGATCCATAACCCATACAGTCCTAGTATCTATGTCATAACCCATGATCCAGGCAGTACTAGTATATGTTTTATGACCCATGACCCACGCAGTACTAGTATCTGTTCCATGACCCATAACCCTTGCAGTACTAGTATCTGTGTCATAAATCATAACCCTTGCAGTACCAGTATTTGTATCATGATCCATAACCCATGCAGTACTAGTATCTGTTTCATGACCCATAACCCATACAGTGCTAGTATCTATGTCATTACCCATGATCCAGGCAGTACTAGTATATGTTTCATGACCCATAATCCATACAGTGCTAGTATATATGTCATAGCCCATGACCCACGCAGTACTAATATCTGTATCATGACCCATAACCCTTGCAGTACTAGTATCTGTTTCATGACCCATAACCCATACAGTGCTAGTATCTATGTCGTAACCCATGATCCAGGCAGTACTAGTATATGTTTCATGACCCATAACCCATACAGTGCTAGTATATATGTCATAGCCCATGATCCATGCTGTACTAGTATCTGTTTCATGACCCATAACCCTTGCAGTACTAGTATCTATGTCATAACTCATAACCCTTGCAGTACCAGTATTTGTATCATGATCCATAACCCATGCAGTACTAGTATCTGTTTCATGACCCATAACCCATAGTGCTAGTATCTATGTTATAACCCATGATCCAGGCAGTACTAGTATATGTTTCATGACCCATAACCCATACAGTGCTAGTATATATGTCATAGCCCATGACCCACGCAGTACTAATATCTGTATCATGACCCATGACCCATGCAGCACTAGTATATATGATAACCATGCGATACTAGTAGGTATAGTATAACCCATAACCCATGCAGTACTAGTATTTATGTCATAACCTGTTACCCAAACAGTACTTACACGTAAGACATTTTGTATGGAAAATATCAATGAGTTTTTTTCTTTTTCTGATTAATACTGCACGACCATGGGAGTGCCAGTATTGAGTTCATAATTTCCCATACAAATGCAGTAACCTTTTCATTATATACTGATTTTCTTATTCTACCTAAGGCTTAATTATTTAAAAAAATACACTACAAGAAAAAAAGTAATTGAATTTATGCTGTATTCTAAAACAAATAGACAATCGTAGATTCTCAAATACGCAATAACAATATGAATGCGCACATAGCACCGCCCAGCGACATTTGAACTTGATCGCGAGGTTGACATCAACTTAAAAATGAGTTGTTGTTTTGAGCAGGAAGGGACGTATTTTGACTTATCTGCAATTGTGTTTTTGTTCTGTCATTGAATGTTTGGAATCATAATGTGGAAAAAATGTGAACTCTTTTTATTGTAATTATCAAAAAGACGCCATGGAATATCATGTTCATTTCATTCTGAGATGAGTGCAGTAAGGTGAATTGCAGTACATTTTTGGAGTATGTAATCAAGTTTTAGAACCCTTGACATAGCTCATGTAATTCAGACTTGCAAAACTAATAAAGTACATTTTGAGGAAATTCTGGATGTAAAACTCTACGTATATTTTTGCCATCAAAAGAAGACACGTTTATGCCTTATCACTTGCATACTATTTGTATCATAACCCATACAGTACTTGTATTTGTATCATAACCCATAACCCATACAATACTGGTATGTGTATCATAACCCATAAAGCATGTAGTACTATTATCTATATCATAACCCATACGGTACTAGTATCTGTATTATACCCCATACATTAATACTATCTATATCATAACCCATACAGTACTAGTATCTGTAGTATAACCCATACAGTACTAGTATATGTATCATAACCCATACATTACTAGTATCTGTATTATACCCCATACAGTACTCGTATCTGTGTCATAACCCATAGCCCATACATTACTACTATCTGTATAATAACCCATGCAGTACTAGTATCTGTATTATACCCCATACAGTACTAGTATCTGTAGTATAACCCATACAGTACTAGTATATGTAGTATAACCCATACATTACTAGTATCTGTATTATACCCCATACAGTACTAGTATCTGTATCATAACCCATAGCCCATACATTACTACTATCTATATCATAACCCATACAGTACTAGTATCTGTATCATAACCCATACAGTACTAGTATATGTATCATAACCCATACATTACTAGTATCTGTATTATACCCCATACAGTACTAGTATCTGTATCATAACCCATAGCCCATACATTACTACTATCTGTATCATAACCCATGCAGTACTAGTATCTGTATCATAACCCATACAGTACTAGTATCTGTATTATACCCCATACAGTACTAGTATCTGTATCATAACCCATACAGTACTAGTATCTGTAGTATAACCCATACAGTACTAGTATATGTAGTATAACCCATACATTACTAGTATCTGTATTATACCCCATACAGTACTAGTATCTGTATCATAACCCATAGCCCATACATTACTACTATCTATATCATAACCCATACAGTACTAGTATCTGTAGTATAACCCATACAGTACTAGTATATGTATCATAACCCATACAGTACTAGTATCTGTATTATACCCCATACAGTACTAGTATCTGTATCATAACCCATACAGTACTAGTATATGTAGTATAACCCATACATTACTAGTATCTGTATCATAACCCATACAGTACTAGTATCTGTATCATAGCCCATACAGTACTAGTATCTGTATCATAACCCATGCAGTACTAGTATCTGTATCATAACCCATACAGTACTAGTATATGTATCATAACCCATACAGTACTAGTATATGTAGTATAACCCATACATTACTAGTATCTGTATCATAACCCATACAGTACTAGTATCTGTATCATAGCCCATACAGTACTAGTATCTGTATCATAACCCATGCAGTACTAGTATCTGTATCATAACCCATGCAGTACTAGTATCTGTATCATAACCCATACAGTACTAGTATATGTAGTATAACCCATACAGTACTAGTATCTGTATCATAACCCATACAGTACTAGTATCTGTATTATACCCCATACAGTACTAGTATCTGTATCATAACCCATAGCCCATACATTACTACTATCTGTATCATAACCCATGCAGTACTAGTATCTGTATTATACCCCATACAGTACTAGTATCTGTATCATAACCCATAGCCCATACATTACTACTATCTGTATCATAACCCATGCAGTACTGTTATCTGCATCATAAACAATAACAAGTATATGTATCATAATCCATTATCTATGAAGTTTTAAAAAAATAATATAAGCTGCTTTAACTTCTGCGCATTATTTTAGGTTCAGAATAAATATCGACCCGACTCATGAAGTGGAGCGTTTGCCGGAACTCATCATGAAGGCAAAAACTGGGATCCGAGTTTTTCTGGAGGAGCGCACAAAGCAGTCGTGATCCATGCAGACCCGATTGTTATTATGTCCGTTTTTGATCCAAGACTTATTTAGTTTTGCAGAGATACTGTATGTCAATTTATTGACTAAATATGTACCTGCTGAATATAAATTATTAGTAAGTATTAGGAGTGTACCTATAAAGGAAATATGCGAGCTTCCTGGCAATTATATACATATAAAGAACTTTGGTTACTGTTTAATGTAATAAAAGACAAAAATGATTTGTATCTTAGAAGTAGAAATGCTTGCTCATATTACATAATATTGTTTGTTTATGGTACAACATGCAAATTCCTTTGGTCATATTAAATAATATTGTTTGCTTATGGTACAACATGCAAATTCCTTTGGTCATATTAAATAATATTGTTTGCTTATGGTACAACATGCAAATTCCTTTGGTCATATTAAATAATATTGTTTGCTTATGGTACAACATGCAAATTCCTTTGGTCATATTAAATAATATTGTTTGCTTATGGTACAACATGCAAATTCCTTTGGTAATATTAAATAATATTGTTTGCTTATGGTACAGCATGCAAATTCCTTTGGTCATATTAAATAATATTGTTTGCTTATGGTACAACATGCATATTATGGTTCATATTAAATATTAGTTTTTGCTTATGATACAATCTACACATTTCTTTGTTCATACTAACAAATATTTTGTGCTTATGGTACAACATATATATTTTTGGGTCATATTAAATAATATTGTTTGCTTAAGGTATAATACGCATATTTATTTTGTCAAATTAAATAATATGGTTTGTTTATAGCACAATTGTTTGCTTATGGTACAACAAACATATTTCTTTGGTCATATTTAAGGACGGACGGTCTAGTTAGATATACCAAACATAACTGTTGACGACTTTTATACGTAAAGAATTTACCTATCTTAGAAATAATGAATACAAAATGTGTCGTCATTTAACTACCGCTTTATGACTGCTTAATTTAGATAAGATGGCGACTTAGTAACATAAATCATTGTTGAAATTCTTTATTCTGACCCGTGATAAATGAAAATGAAGAAAAGAATATTAAATAACGTCTTGTAAAGCGAAATTTACAATATTTAATCATCTGTGAAGAATAATTTCTTGGTTTTAGTAATATCATAAAATGCACTTCCTACGTTCAAGTAGTTCTTACTATGATTATAATTAGTCCGAGGGCTGCAATAAAGGAAGAGGATGCGAAAAGGAGCAGAAATTGTTGGAAATATAGACATTTGTTCTTCCAAGAGATTTATTTTTCCATATAGCAAGTAAAATCCGTTGTTTTCAACGTTAAAATAAAATGAACATCCACTGTAAGTGTTTTTATTATTTGGATAAAAGAACGTTTTATTCTATCCATAACGTTAAACAAGTAGACCAACATTAATATTTTACTCGTATCGACGATATTGTAATCATTTTATCATTCAAACTATATAATATCGCCGATTATATTATGTTAAGATTCTAGTTTTCCTACATCAAATGGATATTAAACCTAGGATATATCTCTAACAGATCGATCGATATTCTGACGGTCCAGCACACATTACGTTTTAACAGATGTCGTAATTTCAGTCAATTGATGTCGTTACAAAAGGATGTGTTATATCGTCGTTACAATTTTATTTATGTTGAATATTTTTATATATAGTGATTTATTAAGGCCAAAATACCCATTTAAATTTTGTTCGGGTTGCATTGCAAAAAGTGTCAAACTAAAAGAGCACAGTTTTGCATATTTACGTATAGTACAGGTGCACTTTCAATTCGATGAATAGGATCTACTCTGACTCCTCGGAACAGATGGACATACAACAGTAAAATCCGAATCGAGGGTAGATGTATTTGTGGCACATGTAAGTGTCGCAAAAACACTATCAAATGTCTTAAGTGACATTAACGTACTATGTCCAGCGTAGTCATCAGTAAATATCATATTTGACATTAGTGGTGAGACTTTTTCCAGTAATTCTGAAACTGCGCGACCAGTAAATTGAATAATTTGTAACATTTACTGTCGGTGCTGCAACGTATCGGTCACAAATTGCAAGAATAACTGCCGATCATGTACAGTTTCAACAGTATATGTTCTATTGTTTAAGATATACATTGTTTCATTCCGCAAGATGTTTGTCATCATAACTCCTTCTTTGTGGAGAGGCATGGTGGCTTAATGTTTAGCGTGCCGGTTTCATGACGGAAATGAAGCTGGTTCGAGTTTTTCCATTTTACCAGTCTGGTCAGCTACTGTGGCGTGCCCTTGTCCAAGACGCTTTGCTCTAGTTGCCTCGGTACTAAAACATCCATTGGTGTTGCTGTACCGTTAATGAACAACCAAACCAAATCCTTTGTGGAGATAATGGATTACATCCCTTGTCTATTTTTATTTTATTTTTAGTGCAGATTCATTAGTACGTGTATTCTTAGCTTTCATTCTCGTGCGATATTTGACAGGGATAATTAGGATACATGAATCCATTCATATGTATATCTCTTAATTTATATCCATCTTTATATCTGTCTACCTACTTACCTGCTAATTGATACACCCATCTGTATATCTATCCGACTATCTATCAATACATCTGACTCCCTTTTCGCCTGTCCATATATCTATTATTTCCGTTTCTATTTATATTTTGTCAATTCTTATATGCCTGTCTATTAATATAAGTTCTTTTCAAGAATTTGAATAAGTATAGTGACTGGCAGACTGGAATGTTTAAAAGTCTTCAATACTGACAGACGGATCGACAGCAGCTGCAAAGGTTGAAATTTGTCTTTGTTTTGAATCAATGAGATACATTTAGTCTCATCAGTCGATTTATTTCTCTGTCTGTCTTTCTGTATATCCTATATGTCTTCTTGTTTATCCTATATATCTTCCTGTCTGTTTTCGTGTCAATACTGTCTTCCTGTCTATATATCTGTATTTATGTCAGAACCTGTCTATATATTTTCCTGTCTAGTATGTCTTCCTGTCTATCTATATGTCTTCCTATCTGTCTTCCTGTCTATATGTCATCCTGTCTATCCTATATGTCTTCCTGTCTATCATGTATGTCCTCCTGTCCATCTGTCTTCCCGTCTATCCTAGTTATCGTACCGTCTTTCTTCATGTATATCCTGTCTTTCTGTCTATCTGGTTGCCTTCCTGGCTATCATATCTGTATTCCTGTCTATTATATCTGTCTTCCTGCCTATCCTATATGTCTGTCTTCCAGTCTATCCTATCTATCATCTTGTCTGTTATATCTGTATTCTTGTATATCTGTCTTCCTATCCTATACGTTTTCCTGTCTGTCTGTTTTCCTGTCTATATATTTTCCTGTCAATCCTATCTACCCATCTATCTGTATTCCTGTCTATCCTATCTGTCTTCCTATCTATCCTATCTGTCTTATCTTTGAATGCACACATTTGTCAGCATAATAGTACACATAGTGACTAAACATGATTGTAGTAATGGCATACAAATTGTTTTCTTATGGAATTTATTTTAAAAAATTCTTGTATACACTTGTCAGAAATGGATAAAATAATAAAACATGGCAGCCCGCAAATTTATCTGACCTAAAAAGATAGCAAAAGGAAATACCTGTAACCAGGTTGAACGACGTTGGATATCTCTTAAACCTTGGGTAATTGTTATAATTTTCTTTTTCTATTGCAATCGTTAGATCGGTAAGTGCGAACTTTTAGAGATTCAGAGGGTTTTACTTTTTCCATTGGGACATGGAAGATAATTTTGCCATATGGCCTGTCGTGACAACCAGTATGCGGCTACAGCTCATGTGACACCTGCGTAATCGGCGAATTTCTTTTTTTGCTGCTGTACGCCTCCATTATCCTTTTGGACAATAGTAAACCAACTCCATTATGTAACTGTTGACATTAAATTGCGCGCTTGCAATACTATTTTACCTATCATCGCCAATCTTATTAACCAATTGGTGAATGATTCTCGTATGTTTTATTCTTTATCGAATTCAGCGTGTGAATCAACATGACATCCCCGATATCTCGTTGTTGTAGATCTGGGTTTTTATACGGGACATCATGAATATGGCACGCTTGATCAATCGCATTTACCAGAAAATCGCATTATTTTGGTTGAATTTTTTGTTCAATTTAAATATCAAGGCGAATCCCAGGCCCACAAAAATATATCCTGGATGATGTTTGTCCTCATTATACTTAATCCATGGCGTTCCAGGTATTTTCCCGAGTGATTAGCAATATCGCCACCATGGATCGCTGAGTGATCCAACGTCACAAACTTATATTTTTGTGTGCCGAATTTTAAACATTTACCTGTAAGTGCCGGCGTGTTATTTCTGAACGTAGTTGTTCTCAGAAATTTTGTACCAGTGAGGTCTAGTTGACCAAAAAAAAAATGGCGCTGCTTGTGACAAAGAAATACCATGCTGATTTGGGGATCAATATGTCTTACAGTCAAAGCTACTGTGACTAGATGAGGAAACTTTGTTTTGCACACTAGGAGGAAAATTAAATGCTGGTCAGGCATTTATTGTGCTATATACTTTACGTTTGGTTAAGCAGTAACAAGTAATTGTTCATATGCATTTTGCTGATTTCAAATAATTGCCTTTTAGGCAATCAAAAATACATTGTAATTCTTTCATTTATTGGTGTGGTCACACTCAGTCCCCATCACAGAGAGGACCCACAATGAACATAATTTTGATAAGATTTTATTGAATTTAGAATTAGAGTTTTGTATACCGCCCTATGCTAGTGTTGCAATAGCTCTATAACCCTGGCTGGTTTCCGAGCTATAATTACAAGGGTGAATCTTGCCAGGGATCTATATTGTTCAATGTATGTTATATGCACATGCTATAGTGTATTGTATGTTATCTATGCGTCTTGTTTGGACTTGCATGCTAGTCCAGTTCTCATCTTTAAGTTATCTTTAGTTATATTAGAACCAACCTAATTATTTCATATTACTTCATGATTATATTTTATTGTAGACAATGCTTAGAACTTCAACTGTGATTTTGAATTCATAAGGAAAGAGCATTCGAGCGGGTTATAGAAAGAAAGAAGAATTTGTTGTTGGCAGGAGTGATATGTATATTTTCTTAAAAGTGTTTTAGATTTTAAATATGCAGTTAAATAGACTGAACTTTTATGATGAAATAAAATAAAGGTTTGGATTACATTTAAAAAAAGTAATGCACATTTATATCTACTGGTCATATGCTCAAGAGCTGACCCATTCATGACGATGTTCCAGCAGAGGTATCTCCCTCAAATGCCTTGGACAGCCTTGCTCTTTCCTTGTCAAACTGACAATCTAAACTTGCTCTACAAATGGGACTGTGAAGCACATGCTTGAGTAGGATAGAAAGCATATTTATTTCATGAAACATTTAGCAATGAGGTCTACGGTAAAAAATTTGGTACCATGAAACATGTACCTATAGGAAACAAAAGTCTCGCTGTGTATCTATAAAAATACATACATGTGGGTGTCATTTATAAATTGTACTTGTTTAATGTCCTATCAAAAATGGATATTGATCATTTTGGGTCAAATATGTGTAGGCTTTAACAATAAAATCTACGAAATCGTCAGAAACAATACGTTGACTTTGAATGCGGCTTTTGATAACAATAGCTATGACAGACAAAGAGTTGTATAGCTAGAGTGCATTTTATCAGTGAAGTCAGATCTAAGGTTTGCATACCTTATATAAACTGTAACCATACGTTTTGTAAATCATGTCATGAACAAGAATAGAGAACTGTTGTTTACGTCTCAAGGAAGTCGCTTCAATTCTTGTAGATATAGGATATTCTGGTATGAGCAATTTTAGGTAATTTATTATAGATATGGTCTTCCATCTTGCTTTTCTTTTTACTGTCATACAGTAAGTGTCCACTTTAGCACACTTTCTTTTCTTCAAATTACTCGTGCATTTTTTTTAAAGATAAGTACGTTTGAATTCCCTTTTGTAGAACAAACATCACTACCATCAGACAAGGGCAGTTTCTTGAAGTCAGTATTTCCCATTTCCCTTTCATAAACTTATTTATAACATTTATTTCTGTGCAACTGTATCTTTAAGAATTGCCTCATATAAGTCAAAACTTTCCTGAGTGGTAACCAAATTAGTTATATATTGCCCATTCCTTCCATTCATTTCCATACTGTTTTTCAAACATTTTGTCCCATCACAAGAATCCATAATAGCATGAGATCATATTGACATGTTTACTGAAGGCTGCACTCCACAATCCGGCATTCTAGAGAACATGAACTGTCATTATAAGGCAGCCTCCTCATCTCAGAGAACATTACATTACTCTTACGGTCTCAGAAATGTATCTATTCATTTTTTTGGATAATTGAATTACATTTAGATTAATACATGTTTTAATTAACTAATTTACTTTACACGGATAATATGTTATTTCAGAAAGAAAAACAGCAAACTTTATGTATTTCATTCAGTGATCTCCTTTACTTTATAAATGACATTTCAAGAAATAAAAGCTAATGATTTCAGTACTTGTTTAGAAAAATAAAGAGCATTTAGTGTAAAATATATTACCATCCAATCTTGATGCAAATGTAAGTGCAACTGATTTAATAATTTCATACATTAAAATTTAAAAAGTTTAAAAATGGATGCAGAGTTTCATATTGATTGTGCTTGTGGGCCTAATTTAAGCCAAGTATTGATAACATTTTACGGGTAGGACCAATATAAATGATGTACATCTATATTATCTAAATTATTCACCCTTTCCTCAATGCTCAATATTTCACCTCAAGTTTTGGTGCGTGTAAGAGAAGTAATAGTTGAGGTGCCATTGGACTCTCATTGGACACATGGGGCACTGCCTCCACATATTGGTCAAAGGTAAGGTTATCAGTCTTAATCTTCTCAGGTTTCTCTATGTTGCTGTTGTCTATTTAGATTCCATTATTATAGGCTACATGTCTCTCTTATATGCACTCTTTTCTTCTGTTTTAACTTCATTAAATGCAAACATCCACAGCAAGGAATATCCTTCTTGTACCTTTGTGGTCTCAACAGTTTTGTTTCAAAGACCTCCTTGACCCATTGATCGACAAGTTACCAATTGTACCTTGCAGCTTGGTAATGTTCTACATCTAATCAAACAATGAAAAGTGGAAATCGTCTGTGATTAGTGTAACTGGACACGCGTTAATTCTTGTTCACCATCTCTTCTTGCAGTAGCAAATGTCTTCCTCCTTGAAGAGAGGTCTTTCTCAGCTTTTACAATCAAAGGGTTATAGGCCTGCCCATTAGAACACGCTTAAATACTCCAAAGGTTATAAGCCTGCCCATTCGAACACACTTAAATACTCCAAAGGTTATAGACCTGCCCATTCGAACACACTTAAATACTCCAAAGGTTATAGGCCTGCCCATTCGAACACACTTAAATACTCCAAAGGTTATAGGCCTGCCCATTAGAACACACTTAAATTGTCCAAAGGTTATAGGTCTGCCCATTCGAACACACTTATATTCTCAAAAGGTTTAGAGCCGAACTTAGTGAATGCTATAAAAAATACTTCGATCTTCAGACTGTTATCATGATCATTGAAACCAATTTGGAACCTTTCATTTGTTTTGTGGGCCTTGAAAAATAACACATTCTATTAGCATATTATAAACCTTTGAATTAAACCGCCCTAGAAGAAACTCTTATGCTTAAACAATATATCTTCTAACTGTTGTGTCATTGCAGAGATAAACCAAACTGAATGAGTGACAGAGTAGGGGTTGATTGTGTTTACTTGTTTTGTCAACCAAGGTTTCTTGCAACAAAAAAGATATCATCAGTAATTTCATACCCGGTAGTGATCCTCAGTCTCCGCTGCATCTGTCTTGGGATGATCAGGATAGACGTCTTTGCCCAACGGGAGCCCTGGGAGTCTATGTATCGATTGCTAAACGGAGAAGGAAGGCTCAGAAAGTTTTTTGTTCTCCCCATAAGGGCGTCAGCTGATATTTCAGCATATGCTGTCTCCAGGATGCTTTGGCTGCACCATTCACCATTGTGGAGCTGCTGGATCTCATACATGAGGATACAAACCCGTGAAATAAGAACTGTCTCTACTTCCTACCTTAATTATTCATCTTTGTACTATATTATAAAGGCTGTAGTTTAGTATTTACGCACAGCCAACTCTTTTTACCTTTGGTTATTAGCAAATCAACATCAAGGTATATTTTCTCTGGAACCTATAATTGCTGCACAATCATTGACCTAGACTACTGCTGCACAGTAGCAATTTAGTGATGGGAATATATTGTTCAGTAATTTTTCCACATTTTCCTCCTTTCCAGCCCTTGCCAACATCGTTATTGACAAGTTTACAATATGCCAGGTAACTGGCATTACAGGACTTCGACTCTAGTTTTGTCGGGGAATAAAAGTAATTTTAATTATGTAAAACCTCTCATAATTGTCCTCCCTGTTATGATATATTTTATTAGGATACGCTAAACTGCATGGGCTGATGAGAGACATTGAACTGGGTCGATGCACATATTCGTAGAAATTAAAAAAAAAACATGGAGTTGGTGCATTTAGCATTGACCAGGTATTTCCAATGCCGAAAGGTAAAGCTTGATAAAAGTGGCAGGTAAGGTATCACAGAATCACATTTTGTTTTACTCCCCACTTCCACTCACCAAACACGTGCTTGTCCCAGATCCATTTTATCTCAGTTATGTTTTGCTTAAGGTTGATGAATGCTGACAAAAAATCACATTGACTTGCCTGAATTTTCAGGCCATTTAAGCAATTGGTTGCTGAGATAAGGGAGGGAGTAATTGCTATTTGCACTTTTTGAACCAAGATTTTATTTGAGTCTGGTTTTTACCACAATTGCACAAAAACTGCTTTACCTTGGCCTTTAAAATTAGTTAACGATGCTATATAAATATTGCTTCAATATTATATCAATCAAACTGGTTCACTTATGTAACATAAAGTATATAACAATATTTACGCAATTTTTGTTTGTAATTTTTAGATTAATTTTATTGCAAACCAATTTAGCATATTTGTTTAGAATCATCACAGTCTTGACAAATGAAATTTGGTAAATATCTGTTTATGCACAACTAGATGATTTTCATATATTTAATACCATCCAAGTGTTTTCAGGACTTGCATAAACATGTTTTAGTGAAAACCATGCACAGAAACTGTGCAGATGAAGTTTATTAGGCTTGTATACATAACCTGGCATATAACACCGATTGAGTAATATATTTCGGTGATGTGTGATTAGTCGTGAGGGAATATGCGCTTACGTGTGCAGGCAAGGCGATGAGTGCCGTTTACCCGTGGATCTGGGTTCGAATCTCCGTAGAGTACGAATTAAAAATTCTCTAATCTGCATGATAGTATTATTTGTACCAAATCAAATAATGCATATATCTGGTCACAAATACATTGCAATAAATATATGAATTTCTGCATCCACTAATCCTCCTTTCACATGAATATCACAACAATGTAATGTTAAGTTCTGAAAGTGACAATTGATGGTGAGCATGTATCATCTTCTGTTCTCTAACCAGTACTGTATCCAACGATGTGACATCACATGCATTGGACATTCTGTGTTGGAGGATGATTTTCTCCATGTAAAATTTTATTTTTATTCAGAAGGACGCATGTGCTTTGATTTATAATTTGTAAAAAGCATAATCTACTTTTAAACATTGCTCAACTTTATTTGTTACTATTTTGTTTGCACAACAAAACAAAAAGGCGCAACGTCTCAGTCAGAATGAATGAAATTAGTCATTTTTCTTTCTCTCTAAGTAATTTCCACTGAAATAGAACTTTGATAAAACGAATCTCAAATGTGTAATGCTTATAAAAGCTGGACATTGTGAATGAGATACGCAAAGATATGTTTTATATACAAACATTACCCTCTCAAGCTACACCAACGAATTCGGCAGATTTGTTCCGCACATCAAGAGTGTCAAACCAAACTGGCCATTCATGGGGTAAAGAATTAAAAGAAAATATATAACTGCCGTCCCGAGCTAGTTGGGGCTGGAGGAATTCAAATGCACGGAACAGGGAACCATTTTTGGCATAGCTTCCCGAATCATCAGAGGCGTCCCAACAGCTTATAGAATATAGTTTTAGGCAGATCAAAGGATGCATAGAAAGTTGCAAGTGTATAAGAGCTAATAGGAATGTGTAATGCACTCTGCAAAATGAATTGGCGACAGTGAACGTGATTAGTCCAGCCATCTCAAAAAGTGCATTAAAGAAATGGGTCCATAATGTTATCAAGGCAACGACATAATCGACACGGTATTCAAGTGTAGCTACAAGTTTGTTTAGTTTGTTTTGCATTAATGTATGCATAGGTTACCATATATATATATATATATATATATATATATATATATATATATATATATATATATATATATATATATATATATATATATATATATATATATATATATATATATATATATATATGTATATATATATACGATACATAAAGAGAGAGAATATAAATGAATACAATGAAATGGTACAGTTCCTTAAAAGAAAAGAATTTTGCAACCACAAGGTGAAGGAAAACATGAAAAGAGACCATATGTAATAGAAATGTTTAACATGACGCTAAAATTGGACATTGGAACTATCTTACTGAAACGAAATCATAAAACTGGAGGATATGCAAAATGGATTCAAAAATACATATTTGACAATGTTGTAACTGTTCAATCATATACACAAATAGTATAGAGAAAGCTAACCTGAAACTTTCGTTCTCACCCTACGGACATCATCAGCACACTGATTTAATTAGGGTTCGGTAACAAGAGACCAAAGGCTGGTCAACTTGATTGTCTGAGCTGATACGATAACATTACATGTCGTTATCAAGACTGTCATAACGTCCATAACAATTCTTATCCAATTTCAGTTCATGTTTCAGTACTGAACACCATTGTTTTGTTTTGTTGTTGGTGTCAACGGCACTTTCAACACATTACTGCCAAGAAAAAAGGGGGCTAAGTACCATTTTCAATTATGACGCCGGGATGGCCTTAGCGGCTATCGAACCTGCGACATTGGGACTACGCTCAACTAGCTGATCTACTGTTGTTCCCAAAATTAATGTAGTAGTTTCTGATAACTCTAAAACGTGTTTGAATATCTTCTGAATACGGGACCTCACAAACCACAAACACACTTTCAAAATTACATGGTTTTTTGCAGTCTGATATAAAGCAATTGCGTATTACCATTGGTATATCAAGTTGTGATCCGCCAAAATGATTGGCGTCACAATGTGTCGTGAGAGATAAAGGTGGTTTAAGTTTTAGACCCTGCTCTACATCAATAATGAATTTCCACTTATTAATAGTTCAATTGCTATAGACATGACAAAATAAAGAGAAAAATATTAGTAATATATGTTGCGCAAATTCAAAATCGTAATGTTTTCCTATTGATCTCTCTCTCTCTCTCTCTCTCTCTCTCTCTCTCTCTCTCTCTCTCTCTCTCATGCAAATGGTACGTTGAAATATGTGGAGTGGGAGATAAACAAAATTTGAACTGGATGAAACCCTTGAACATAAAACCATGTGACCTTCACACACCTGCGTTGTTGTAATGGTATATATACACTTTACATGTGATTTATCTACAGTCTCATAATGCTTTGCATGTATTTGTTTTTATTTTTTTAAATTTTTGTCTTAATTATCATTGATACTTCTTCACTGATGGAACTATTTTTCGTCAGAACATGATTAACTCCCCTGTCATATTCTAATAACGTTTTCCTAGTCTATGTGCCACTGTCCTGCTGATGTCGTCTGCAACAAAATTAAAATGAAAAAAAAATGAGTACTGCGTATAACTATTACTGTCAGACTGAACTAGTGATAATGAAAACCTTGAAAAAATTGATTTTCAAATTATCCAACCAAAACATTTCTTTCAATGTAACAGATTAAAGAAACTGAATTCATTGATATTGATGCCTTCCCGGAAGAACAGGTAAATATAAAGACTAGGAAGGCGACATGAAATTGTTCATGGATTCATAGTGCATGGAACGAAGAATCCAAGAGTTTATTCCTCCATCAGAACTAAACCCATGCATTGTCCATTTCATGTTACCTGCCAGGAAACGTGGAGGGGATGGCTTTAAACCATCAGCACTCTCAGCTATCATTGTATAGACTAATCGCTATCTGCGCACAAAGTCATATGGTATTTCAATAATAAATGACAATCGTTTGACAACTGTGGATCTGTTCTAAAATTGAACGTGAGATATCTGACAAATGCATCAGACCGAAGTTTGACAAAGACCCAGAGAAAGTTGAAGCTGACTCTGGGTGCTCCTTTTAAGGAAACATACACTTTAAAATGCGAACAGGAAAGGAAACATTCACTTACAATGCGAACCAGAAAGGAAACGTACACTTTACAATGCGAACAGGAAAAGAAACGTACATTTTACAATGCGAACAGGAAAGGAAACATATACTTTACAGTGCGAACAGGAAAGGAAACATACACTTTACAATGCGAACAAGAAAGGAAACGTACACTTTACAATGCGAACAGGAAAGGAAACATACACTTTACAATGCGAACAGGAAAGGAAACATACACTTTACAATGCGAACAGGAAAGGAAACATACATTTTACAATGCGAAGAGGAAAGGAAACAAATACTTTACAATGCGAACAGGAAAGGAATTATACACTTTACAATGCGAACCGGAAAGGAAACATACAGTCTGATGTGGCAGTGCAGTCTCCCTGCAAGTAGACGAAAGTAAACAGGGGTGTCTTGTTCATAATAGTGAAAGACAGACAAAAACCAAGAATTGGTGTCAATCAAAGAAATATAAGTTAATGTATGTTCTGGATATTTGCAAATAATTCAACTAATGTTGAAATGTTTAAAACTTTGAATCAATTTAAAGAAGTTGATGATGTAAACTATACTATTCTACATTTCTAGGTATGTGCTTAGTGTCGAGATCAATTTCTTTTACTAACAAAATAATCATTAATTTTCTTATGTCAATCCGGTGTAACAAGAACTGTAAAAACTCATTTACAGTGGCAGTGCCGCATATTAAACACTATGGTGATTATTGAGTGCCCTGTATGCTTCAATTCAAATAGCAAAGTGACCCAACAAACTCAGATTAGCAAGCATATGTTTCAGTTTCGTATCCTTGTAAAAGATGAACAGGTTGAACAAATATCTGACATTTGTATTATGGGCCACAATCTTAATAAATAAAACTTAATAATAAAAGTTTTCAAGTTGTCACTAGGACGACTGAGACTACCGGTATACAAATGAACAGAACATGATACAGTCCTAAATTCTATTTCACACACTAACAAAAACAACACAATATGCCATATCTGATATCCCTTAGAATGATCCTGTAATCTTAACAAACGTTTTTGGGACATGCGACCTGCAGGGGTGAATGCCACTGACAATACCTTTTTTCCTTTCAAAAATGGTAGCAAGTCATACAACATGAAAGTGCGGTTACACCCACAACCCCCACTAATTGGGATCATGAGAGAAATGAAGGATAACGAAGGCCTCTCTCTCACTGACAAATGTATAACTCCTTACTGGCAAATTATAAACACTTAATACCACTCAGTTGGCCTTGTAGTTTGAGCGTTCGCCTCAGATGGGGAGGTCGCGGGTTTAAACCCCGGCCGAGTCGTACTTAAGACATAAAAATGGTACTAACAGCTGCCTTAGTAGGCACTCAGCATTAATAGGTTAGTGTTAGGACTGGTCGGCCTGGTATCAGGATAAAGTGACTGGGTGGGACATCATGCAACATGTCTGCGGCATGATGTCGCAGTGCTAGACGTCACTATAAACTGCTACACTGCAGACATCGTAGTGACATGACTGTTTTTTTTTAAAGCTATGTTCAAAATCCAAATCACACACACACACACACACACGCTAAATACGCACTGATTACATGTACATTTCATAACATTTAAGCAGAAGTATCCTCATCGAAATAAGCCTGTAGTATTCAAAATATGTAATATTTTCTTAACCTGAAATCATAATCGGAACCTTAGTATAGTATGAAGCAAAATTTCCAAGAATGTAAAAAATACAGTAATAATGAAGTATACCTGTATCATAGCAGGTACTTAGGCAAAACTGTGTAACAAAGTAAAGTAAAATGACTGAATTGTAAGCTATGAACACATGCATATGCATACCACCGACAGGTAACTATAATAATGTTTATAATTTTTGTTTATGGTGTTCGAATATACCTCCTCCAGCAGGTGAATGATGAAGGAATTGTCCCTAATCAAATATCAGGACATAGAAACAGCAACTCATTAAATAACTAAAGCGACTTAAAGCCTAAGCCAAATAGGAATATTTCAAACATTTTGTCCAACGCACCTGCATTACATCTGTCCTTCTGCCTGCCGTAAGCGAAACAGGTCCATTGGCGAATGGCAGTCAATTTCTGGCTTCTAATTCTGGTTTTTTTTTTTTTTTTTTTTTTTAATAACACAAAAGCAAATACAATAATTCAGGGCGACGTCTATGTACATTTTCACCAAAGAAGTGAACCTCAGTCTCTTTTACAGACTGCCCAATAAGCATGAGGTACACATGCAACGGGCAGCGGAAGTGTGCCTTTACCGAACAGGAAATGGGTGAGTTTTATTTCAAGTGACACCGACAGTGACTGAAATACACTCGAAATGTGCACTAGATCTTGTATAACCTTTAACATTGTTTAACATGTTCATATATTCTTTTGATCTTAGTCAAATCAAGCTTCATTCACTCACCTTGTACATTAAGAAGGCTTGTGAATACCGTAATGGGCAGAGAACTACAATTGTAGAAGATACGCTGGGCAATACAGTTTCTTATTAACAATCTTTCACCCTTATAAAATTTTTGCTTGACGAAAACTCAGCAAGGTTTATTTCCTGTCAATGAAACATTTATACATATCGTGCTATATCAGTGATATAGTGTACACAAACACACCTCGCCATCAATATATATATATATATATATATATATATATATATATATATATATATATATATATATATATATAAAACGTTGGTACGTGAGAAAGCTAGCCAGTAGCTTCTCGTGGGTCGGTGGTTCTTCCCGGGGTTTTCCAGTTATACTGGCCGCCATGTATAGACTATCTTGTGCTGGAAAATGGCGTTAAACCCTATAACAACAATAACAAATATACATATTGTTGCTGTTGTTGTTGTATGGTTTAACGCCATTTTTCAGCACACGATAGGCTATACATGGCGGCCAGTATTAATGGTGGAGGAAGAACCCGGGAAAAGCCCGGAAAGAACCACCGACCCTCGAGAAGCTACTGGCAAGCTTTCTCACATACCCACATTGGCCGAATTCGAGACTCGAACCTACGCAGACAGAGGTGAGATGGCAGTGATCCGTAACGGAGAGCGCTTTAGACCACTCGGCCACTCGGGGCCCCACAAATATATATATATATATATATATATATATATATATATATATATATATATATATATATATATATATATATATATATATATATATATATATATATATATATATATATGTATATATATATATATATAGTGTGTGTGTGTGTGTGTGTGTGTGTGACAACAAATCCATACTTTGATGATGAAATATAGATTTAGAAAACAGATGCGGAGACGGATAGACAAAGCAATTATTTGTAACAAGTCTCTTGTGCCATTATGTTACCCGCAAAGATTTGCAGTTAGGAGTTTCAACAAGCATGAAGTTTATAATCATCACTTTTCAGATTTTACTTAGTATGGTGATATTTGGGTCTGACTCCGATTATATAATTCTTGATACATATACGTCATTTAAATATTTTCTAGCGGACATTTTGATGAGTTTGAAAAATCAAAATGGTTTCTAGAAATACACGAAAGTAGAGAGAATTTTAACAAATTTGACGCATTTTTCTGGTGTTAGGTATTTGAATTTGTTTTCTATTGTGAAACAACCTTATTATTATTATTATTATTATTATTATTATTTCAGTGCTAAACAGGAAGAGGAAGTGAAAAAGTGGTCATAAACGGGACCCCAAATCACCTAACTCTATCCATCTAAATCTAAGACTATTTATTTATTTATTTATCGTCTCATATTTGGCCGCTGAATATTATATTTTATACAGTCAAGAAATAATTCTGTGCACGATCTGGGACATCCATGTTATTTCATAAAACGTTATTTTGTTTATCGATCGATGTTAAATTTATTGGCAGGTTCAAAGATACGATTTTGATTATAATTAAAATTATGTACTGAACTTCCCATTTATGAATACTTTCTAACTTCTATATAGGGAAGACAAGAGGGGGAGGCGCAACCGGTATGTATGCCCGGGGCCCGGGGCCGTAAGGGAGCCCGGTCCGAACAACACTTTTTAATGTTATAAAAAAAAACTTTTGTTTGGACAAGAACTAGGAGAGGCCCGGGTATTTCTTACCCCAGGGCCCGTGACCGCTCTCTATCGTTCTGCTTCTATATATAAAAATGTGCATGAATCACGCTTAGGAGATATGTGTTTGAGTCCAGGCATTTGTCCGCGACCAAATTTTATCCGATTACATTTACACCCTATCCGGTCCGTGCGCTGGAGGAGTTTGCACATACCAGTTGCAGACAGACTTACACTTTTAGCATAGCCGGATCGAGTCAAGTGTTGGGGGTGGAGGGCTCCAGATTTCAAAAGGAATCTAACTTTCCTCGAAAGGGCATAAAAGCAAAAGTATATATGTCTATTTACTCGAAGTTTGCATAATAACCAATAAACGTTTGACAAATGACTACGTTTGTACGTTTTTTGTTAGCTAGGGGAGTCCAGAAACCTCGGACTCTCCCCCCCCCCATCCCATCTGGCAAGTACAGTGACAATGATCGAACGCAAAAAGAAATTTCGGGTGTAGAGTTTTACACAGTGTGTTAAACAGATCCAACCCGACTACGTATGAGTTGTTGTACTATTAATAGACATGACGATGAGAGTGACTATACTGTTACGTGGAGCCAGTTCGATCAAGTAAAAACCCGATGTCACAGACTATTTATAGGCATTAACCACCAAGTCACGTGATGCTTGCTTAACCGTCATTCCACATATTAATTACATCTAGCAGTGTTACTCGCAACGCTTAGTCGATCACATAGAACAGGTAGACGTAGAGTTTACCGTCATAAACAAACTGTGTATATATTTACCTTAAGAATGGATTATTTGAAACGTATGATCGGTGTTGGTGGAGCTGGTAAGACGGAATCCATGTCTGACTCTGCGGGAAGTAAATCTGAACCAGACTCAACAGGGGCTACGTCAAAACCGGAGTCAAAAACCGGTGTGATATCAGTGGAGAAAGTCGAGAGACCACACGTTGTTCGGCATGACAGTAAAATCTTAGATCTAGCTTTTGCCATGGACTGTACTGGAAGTATGGGGTCGTACATCGAAACGGCTAGACAGAATATCCGAACAATTGTAGAGGAAATTGTGGCCAGCGAGAAAAGTGATGTTAAACTGGCTTTAGTTGAGTACCGGGATCACCCACCCCAGGACAGTTCATTTGTGACACGGGTACACGACTTTACCCCATCCCCCAAAACCATGAAATCATGGTTAGACGCATGCAGCGCTGAAGGGGGAGGGGACACGCCAGAAGCTGTCGCTGATGCTCTTCACGATTTGACAAAACTTAGTTGGCGTCCGGAGGCGACCAAAATTTGTGTATTTATATCAGATGCTCCCCCTCACGGGCTTGGATGCGAAAGTGACGGGTTCCCCAATGGCTGCCCCTTAGGACTAGACCCCATGGAGATCACAAGACAGCTGGCTGAAATGGGAGTCACTATTTATTTAGTAGGATGTGAGCCTAGTATCACGCCTTTTAAGGAATTCTTCATGGCCATTGCCTACATGACCGGTGGTCAGTACGTTCCCCTACGAAAGGCAAATATGCTGACCCAGGTCATCATAGGAGGTGCACGTGAAGAGATGTCCCTGGAACAATGGATGGCGGAAGTAGACGAGGAGGTACAACAGGAAATGGCGATGGGCAGAGAAGTTGATGAAGCAGAAATTCACGAACGGGTCTTCTCGAAATTGAAGAGTAAAGGAGCAAAAACAAATGTTTTAATGCGAAATTCCAAGAACATTGAATCGGCGTCCGACCACGCTAAGAAACTCTCAGAACTTTCAAGCATGGAAGCTATAAGGAAAGAATTTAAACCTGCCGCCCCTATTTACGAGTCGTCATACCCCGTCATGGATGAAACACTAGTGGAAATGAGTAGGAGAGCCCCTGGAGGCGTTGTGGAAGATCATGTAGCTGACGAATCATATCATTGTGTCGAATCAGAAGTGACGTACGAGCAAGCGGAGAGAATGGTGCAGAAGTCGATGATGAGAAATTTCGCTAAGAAAAAGTAATCGTAATTGTATTCGCTACATGTCATCAAATATGTAATCGTCCTTTAGTGTTTTGCATGTTGATGTTGAATTCATATATAAAGTAAGGGGACTCTACTTACCAAATGGTAATTTTTTAAACGATTTACGAAAAAATACTTTGCTTTTAATAAATTTTGATTTAGGTACACTTAAAGCACACTTATTTTATTCAGAGAGACAAAGATATTTTTGGCAATTAGGATTGACTTTTCCAAACAATTGTTGTAGATTTTGTAGAAATGTTGATGTTCAAGTTTTCGTATCAAATTTATCAAATTTTTTTTCCCCCTTAAATCGAGACCTCTATATTTTTTGAATTATTTTCAATAACGTACTCGTTTCAGTACATAAGACACAGTTACTATTAATATATATGATATACTAATAACATGTGCTTACATGTCTGTTGTGATTCGTATGCATTCTTATTGTACTACAAGGCATATTTTATTGAATTTTTGAAGTATATTTATTGATATTTTAATATATCTGTTTTCGTTTTGAATATTTTACATGTCATCTGTTACAAAGGAGTCATTATTTTATTTTATTTTTGTAATACACATGTACATATAAATTACATATTTGTATTATGTACTCACTCGTACGCGTTTAGTATTTTCATATTGTTTGAAAATATACTCTGAAAACTGGACATTTGTGGCCAGAAAATATTGCAAATTAAACTCTTTTTTTCCTACTTACACTCCATTTTTCAAAGTCTTGATGTGTGTCTGTATATGATAATCTCTCTCTCTCTCTCTCTCTCTCTCTCTCTCTCTCTCTCTCTCTCTCGCACACACACAGACACACACACGGCAACCACTACCTCCACCCACCACATAACAATTTCAGAGTTAAAGTATTGTACAAAATACAATTTTTTAAATGTACACTTTCTCTGTTTCCTGTTCATTTTGGAAAATGTCCAAAATTTGTTAACGGGGCCCCAAGTGGCCGAGTGGTTTAAAGCGCTCTCCGTTACGGATCAATGCCATCTAACCTCTGTCTGCGTGGGGTCGAGTCTCGAATTCGGCCAATGTGGGTATGTGAGAAAGCTTGCCAGTAGCTTCTCGTGGGTCGGTGGTTCTTTCTGGGGGTTTTCCCGGGTTCTTCCTCCACCATTAATACTGGCCGCCATGTATAGCCTATCGTGTCCTGAAAAATGGCGTTAAACCCTACAACAACAACAACAACAAATGTTATCACTTGCTTTCGACGTTCAGATTTGCCTCCCCTTGGTGAATGAGGCAGATAAATAAATGCGTATAATTCTGTATATGGTTGCTAATGATGGTGGCATGTTTTATGAAAAATATCACACATACATACATACATACATACATACATACATACATACATACATACATCCCACCCGTGGCCTAAGTGGATAGAGCGCCCACTTTTGATGCGGGAGATCGCGGGTTCGAACCCCGGACGAATTCATACCAAACACTAAAAACAATTGTACTAACATCGGTCTCGCAAGGCACTCAGCATTAAGATGCTAGTGTTAGGACCGGTTGGCCTCTTGTCAGTATAATGTGACTGGGTGGACATGATGCTACACGTCTGCGGCATGATTTTCTAGTAGTAGACATCACTATAAACTGCAACAGTGCAGACATCGTAGCGATATGACTAAAACTGTTAAAGCACCCAGACAGATAGACAGACATACACACTATTATTATATGCGTCACTTATGGAACATTCAACGATACTTGTGACATCAGTATTCGAACTACATTTATTATAATATTCCATTCTCCAGAATACATTTGATAGAATTGTATCACAGTACCACAACAGATCAATTACTCCCAATTCTATAGCAGTATTCACTCCATCAGTAACCCTGGTGGTTAAGATCTAGACCCCTACCTGAATCCCGCATTTGTACATGAGAATATTGAACGCTAGATAGAAACGTAAGATTATCTCCCTTTGCATATCAACATCAGTTCAATATCTGTTCTCGGATTCACTAAAAATAGAAAGGAAGTAAAAAGGAAGACTCGAAGAAAAACAATTATAGACCTGATAACAAGCATTGTTATAAAAATAATTTGGTGGCAGAAGTCGGCTTTTGTACTGTTTACAAGGTTAATAATGTATAATGACTTTTGTTTAAACTTAGTTATCACGCAAGACGATTCCGAGAACATTATCACTGTTTTGAAAACTATTTTCTGTTTAGCAAAGATTTTTTTTTTATAGCTTTTCGTTTATCTGCAATTTAACTAGGGATACAACTGTTGTCACCGCTTGCTAAAAAGTTGTACCTTTATATTTTGTTACGACTCTATGGTCTTAAACTAAGTAACAGAAAAGAGAGAAAACCAATAAGTTTTGTAAAATTGAACAAATAAAGAATTTCCCTTAATAGAAAGTGACATACTAAAAATAATTTACAGTATGGTGAATGAAATCCTAAATAGTCAAAGAAGTTCCACCACAAGCCCAAAAGTGGCGAATATCCCAAATGAGTTCATACAGTAATCCACATTTAGTTCAAGCTATTTTTTTGATGTGCCAGATGTATTCCGCAGCCCGTAACTTGGAGTTTGGTACAACGCAGAAAATCAATGATGGCTAGATGAATAGAAAAATTGAATAAAACAAGCCATATAGTATGGACGTATGCCTTTAATGACGGAAATAGCAGAAGGAAATCGAGGGTCGTGGGTGGAACGAAGTATTTGGAAATTACGTACCTTCTCTCTTATATAGTATGGTAGAGAAGGTCCTATGACAGAACGGGTCATGGGGTTAATCTAAGGTATTTTTGTCACCCTGTGTCATTTTTTTTCCTCCAGATTTTTTTTTTCAACATCAAGCTCGCGTCGAGCACGTGTGGCTAGAAAGAGGCAATCCAACTAATGGTGCAATGTTGTTGGATGGAAGTACTATATTTAGTTCGTCTTTGTAAAGTTGCTCTATTGTAATAATAACGTAGGCGTTGACCTTAGACTATATAATAGCACATATACACGTACAAACGTGCTGCAAATCAACCATTTTGGAGTATGTTTCTATGTACCAGTCCCCTGCTGAAAGGGCTGACTTTTTGCAGTCATGTACATTATTTGTACATTCATGGTCGTATAGCTGTTATTCATTGCATCCTGTATACACAATGATAGCAGGTATATTGAAGCTTTAGCGACCGATGTGAAGCATATTTAACGCTGTACCGACTGTAGTTATAATTTTTGTTTCACATTTATTTCTCAAGCACTGTTCATGCTAGAATCCTTAAGCATATGATTGTATGTATCTATGTTATCTACATATCTATGTCATCTATGTATCTATTTATCTATGTATCTATGTTAGCTATGTATCTATTTATCTATGTTATATATGCATCTATGTTATCTACATATCTTTGCTATATATGTATCTATGTTATCTATTTATCTATGTATCAATGTTATCTGTGTCAACTATGTATCTATGTTATATATGTATCTATGTTAGCTATGTATCTATGCTATTTGTGTATATAAGTTATATTTCTATGTATGTTATTTATGTATATATGCTATATATGTATTAATGTTTGTACCACACCCATAAAACCTTAAATGTTCACCGTGATTTATATTTTATTTTCAACTTTTGTTTTTGCGATGAGCTCATGAACACGTGATTTTTGGCGTCATACAGGATACTGCCCTACCATGAATAGTTAAACGTGCTTAGGGAATCCACCTTGATAAGTTCCACAATCACATTGCAAAACGATATCTCTGTCATTATTGAAATTTTGTGATTGGTGCCATTATTAGGCAGGGGCCCCGAGTGGCCGAGTGGTCTAAAGTGCTGTCAGTTACGGATCACTGACATCTCACCTCTGTCTGCGTGGGTTTGAGTCTCGGATTCAGCCAATGTGGGTATGTGAGAAAGCTTGTCAGTAGCTTCTCTTGGGTCGATGGTTCTTTCCGGGGTTTTCCCGGGTTCTTCCTCCACCATTAATACTGGCCGCCATGTATAGCCTATCGTGTGCTGAAAAATGGCGTTAAACCCTACTACAACACCATAATTAGGCAACTCATGTTGCAATTAAACGCTTAGTCGAGTTTGATTTCCTTTTGTCATGTTGCTGGTGTTATGTATATTTGATTTAATTCAATTGTTTGTTTGTAAATTCTAATTTTATTATTTTTTTATTTTATTATTTCATTACATGCTATTGTAATGTATTTTTATTTACTGGATTTGACATTTTCCAGAAAATCAGTTCAATTTTTCGTAAACAATAATTAGAAAAATTGTATCTTATGCTGATCTAGTTCCTGACCTTGATTCAGAATCAGTACGGGTTCTTGTAAACAATTTGTAAATTTTTTTTTCCCAGAGTAAACAATCATTGGTTTTAGTCAAAACCACACGTGACAAATAACATGTGTCAATTAAGGTTTCCGAGTGGACTGACCCACATCCGGGCATCTCTTTTGCACAGTAGCCAGGTTTAATACTAGTGTTTTGAGAAAGTATAATTATTCTTAACTTAACCCTGGAGACGTTCGGGTGTTTTTATGTTGGGACCAGTTTGATATTAATTTTTTAATTTTTCTTCGAATAATTTTGATTCTAAGAGATTATTTTCCCCTTGAAATAATTCTGATCAAAAGGAATTCCTGGACAAGGACATTTACCGAAATTTACAGAATTCAAACACTGGAATATTATTTTCTGTGGTTCAACAAAGAACTATTGACACATCAATACTGCACTGACCACCGCATACGTCATTGCTTTCCATTTTGGATTTCGTCGGGACTGGAACTCAAATTCATTAGAACATGTTATTGCTAGGACTAATAATTTTCAATTCTTGGATTACTCTTGGATTATTTTTTGGATTTTATTCTTAAAACCGTAAGTTCTAGTCCTCATTTGTCA
Source organism: Sinohyriopsis cumingii (assembly GCA_028554795.2). Taxonomy (NCBI): domain Eukaryota; kingdom Metazoa; phylum Mollusca; class Bivalvia; order Unionida; family Unionidae; genus Sinohyriopsis; species Sinohyriopsis cumingii. Next base: position 121,264,133 of record CM068838.1, on the reverse strand, counting down.
TGTTAAATAAATTGTTTGTTTAATTTTACAAAGCGTGTTGTCTTCACTTTTTTCTTGTTACTGTTTGTGAGAGCCTAAACACGTAATAAGAAAATTGGGGCCTTGTCCTTGGATATATGAATTTTGGCTACAATATTTCAGAAAACCTTGTTTATTGACATTTGAATTTCCCATGCTTTTGAAAGTCATTAAATCGCAAACATTATTTTACATTTTTGAAATCTTTAGTGAAATCAACGTTTTGTTTTACAATATCATCAAAAGTAGAGAATTTTCTAAATTTTACCTTAAAGTGGTTGGAAATTTTTGAGAATGGAAGTATAGTTTAAAAAGTTGGAATTATAGATAAGAAAGGTTCAGTTTCAGATAGAAAAGAAACCAATGGAAAGAGAGACAAAGGCAATTTGAGAAAGAAGAAACAAAACAAATTGTGTTACAGAAAGATCAAATGCGTTTACAATCGGCGAAGGAAGAAAGGGAATTTCAGATTGGGTTAAACTAATTAGAGCTGGCAAAGGGTAAACATTCAATTACTTTTTATGTTTTAAGAAATATCAAGTTAGTACCTCCTTTTCTGGAAAAAGAAGTAGATCAATATTTTCTTCGTTTTGAAAGAATTGATGAAAGGTTGAAGTGGCCAAGAGAGCACTGGATTATATTAATACGATGTGTACTCACTGGTAAGGCTAGTGATATTTACAATTCATTGGCACTAGATCAGAGCGCTGACTATAATGTAGTTAAGGTCCATATCTTGATGGGTTATGAGTTAGTCCCTGAGGTTTATCGACAAGGTCTTAGGAATTCTAGAAAATCAACTGATCAGTCCTATGTCGAAGTTGCATTGGAAAACAACACGACAGTTTGATAGGTGGTGCTCTTCTAGGAAGGTTAATAAAGATTAGGGAAGTCTCAGGTAACTTATATCAGTTGAAGAGTTCAAGAACTGTGTCCATGCTGACATTAGGATTTTATCTTGATGAGCATAACGTTGAAACCTTGGAAAATGCTGCTGGTAGGCTTGATCAAAAATAATTGTCTGTCCCTACGTGTACCTATTGCAAGACGAAATGGCACGTTGTTTCTGATTGCTACAAATTGATCAATAAGCATCAGAATCAAGACAGACTTATTCCAAATGCTCTTATTTCTAAGAAATTAATGTCATGGTCATGTATTGAAAGCAAAACATTTGTTGGGTCTAATAAACCCCAGTCTGATTTTATTATGGAAAATTATGAACCATTCATATCGAAGGGTTCTATATCACTTTTCAGTGATTAGGCCAATCCCATCTCTATTAAAATTCTAAGGAACACATGAGCTTCTCATAGTCTTTTATTGTCAGGTACTTTGCCTTTTTCTGATAAGTCGTCTTCTAATGAGAGTGTTCTTATTCAGGGAGTGGAGCACGGCTTTGTTAATGTTTCTTTCCGTTGTGTAAATTTGTTATCAGACTTAGCCTCAGGACCTATGACAGTCGGAACAGTGTTTGTTTCACCCGTTGGGCGCAGTCATTTATTACTAGGCAACGACTTAGCTGGAAACAAGGTTGTGGTTAATCCACTTGTAACTGACAAGACTTGTTGTGATCAGAATTTCGATCCAATTGAGAAAAAGGAATTCCCTGATTTATACCCATATTGTGCAGTTACTAGAGCTTTTGCAAAGAAAGCTCTTAAGAATGATGTTGATAATGAAAGTATATCTTTAGCTGACACATGTATTGGACAGGCCTTTGATGAGATCACTTTCACTTCTTGTTTCGATCAATCAGAAGGTATTGATCACTGTGATCATTTTTTAGCTACTCATTTACTTTATTCTAATCAGGGTGACAAACGATAATAACTTGTCGTCGAACTGGAAAAGATCCTGAGATATCCTGTTTGTTTCAAAGAGCCATTAGTGAAACCGAAGCCACTGAAGTTCCTGTCTGTTATTTAATTAAAAATGGAATTCTTATGAAAAACTGGAGACCAGAGGTACCTGCTGGTGATGAATGGTAAGTGAATTATCAAATTGTTGTTGCAAAATCTTACGGACAGGAAATACTTAGTCTGACCCATAAAACTCCTTTGGGTGGTCATGTAGGGATTAATAAGACTTATCACAAGATCTTGACCACTTCTATTGTTTAAAATTCAAAAGTGATGTTTGTAAATACTGTTTATCTTATCATGCTGGTCAAATGGTAGGAAAACCCAATCAGAAGATACATAAGGCTTATTTGCAACCTATTCCTGCATTTGAAGAACCATTTAGCAAAATTATGATAGATTGCGTCCCTTACCTAAGACCAAGTCAGGTAACAAATACTTGTTGACCATAATGTGTGAGTCAACAAGGTTTCCAGAGGCAATCCCTTTGAGGAATATTAAATCTAAAACAATAGTGAAAGCTTTAATGAAGTTTTTATTATATACTTAATATGGCCTTCCCAAATCTGTCCAATCTGATCAAGGCTCAAATTTAATGTCTGGAATTTTATTGCAACTTATATACGACGTAGGCATCCAACAATTCAAATCTTCTGTCCATCACCCTGCGAGCCAAGGGGTATTAGACAGATATCATCAGACTTTAAAAAATATGATTCGATCATAGTATTTTGATACGGGTAAAGATTGGGATGAAGGCATTCATTTATCATTGTTTGCTGTTAGGGTATCAATTCAAGAATCTCTAGGCTTCAGCCCCTTTGAACTGGTTTTTGGACACAGTGTGCGTAGATCATTGAAGTTGTTGAAGGAGAAACTTCTTTCTAATGAAGATACTGATATTAATCTTCTTGATTATGTTTCCAATCTTAAGTATAAGCTATCAAAGGCTTGTGAGGTTGCAAGAGAGAATTTGCACTCTACTCAAGGAACATATAAATTAAGACATGATAAAAGCTCAAAGGAAATGAGTTTTCAGCCTGGTGATAGAGTTCTGGCTCTCTTGTCCATACCACAAAATCCTCTTCAGGCCAGGTATCATGGTCCCTATACAGTTGACAGAAAAGTAAATGATTTAAATTACATTATAAATGCTCCTGAGCGGCGAAGACAAAAACAACTTTGCCGCATAAACATGTTAAAGGAGTATTTTGAAAGAGATAGCCAGGTTAAATATGCAATTAATTAAGTTGCATCTGTCCCATTCAGTGAAAACTTAAGTGAAAGAATATCGCAGTATTCTACTGATATTGTAGTGACAAATCTTCGGAATTCAGAAATTATGAAAGATCTGGACCAGAAACGTTCACATGTGCAGCAGCAAGAAAGATATGAACTTAAACAGCTATTAGTTGAATATGAGCACTTTTTTCCAGATGTTCCTACAAAAACAAACAAAATATTCCATTACGTTGAAATTGTATATTCCAGTCCTCTGAACCATCACCCGTACAGGATGAACCTTCTCAAACAGGAATACTTGAAAAAAAATTGAAAAAAGAAATTCAATATTTGTTGGAGAATGATTTTATAGAGCCCAGTAAAAGTGACTGGAATTCACCATGTATACTTGTTCCGAAAGCAGATACAACTTTCCGTATGTGCACTGATTATAGGAAGGTTAACCTTGTGACAAAAACAGATTCATTTCCATTACCAAGAATCAATGACTGCATTGGTAAGATCGGAAATGCCAAATATGCCACCAAATTTGACCATCTGAAAGGAACAATGACAAATTGCACTAAGGGAAAGAGCAAAACAAAATTCGGCATTCGTGACTCCATATAGACTTTATCAATATACAGTGATGGCGTTTGGGATGAAAGGGTTGCCAAGTATTTTTCATCGTCTCGTGATTATGATTACCTCTGATCTAGATAATTGTGATGCTTACGTCGATGATGTCATCATCTACAACGACACCTGGAAAGAACGTTTAGCAACAATTTGGAAATTCTTTGACAGACTCAGAGATACCAATTTGACAATTTATCCAAAAGTGAGTTCTGCCGTGCTAGTGTAACATTTCCAGGACATATCGTAGGACATGGACAAGTTAAACCATAGATGCCAAGCTCACGGCTATCTATGGATTCACTATACCTGTTAGTAAAAAGCAACTGATGCGATTTTTAGGTATGGCTGGATATTATCGGAAATTTTGTTCCAAGTTTTCCATACTTGCTGAAACCCTTACAAATTTATTGTGTAAGAAAAACTGCAAAATATCAGGAGGCTTAGGATATTTTAAAAGCCAAACTTAAAAGAGCGCCTGTTCTTACAGCTCCAAATATCAGCCAATCATTTAAACTGCCTGTTGATGCAAGTGTTGCTGGGGTTGGATACTTGGTTATGTATACTTAATTTAATTTATATTTGGTTTAATTTAATTGTTTGTAAGTATTATTTTTTATATATATTCCATTACATGCTATGAAATACAATTTTGTTTACTGGATTTTACATTTTCTAGAAATTCTTTTTCCAAAAATTCAGTTCAGTTTTTCGTAAGCGCTAATGAGAAAATTTGTATGTTATGCTGACCTAGTTCCTGACCTTGATTCTTTTAAACAACTTTTTTAGTACTCTTTCCGGGAGTAAAAAGTCATTGGTTTTAGTCAAGGCCATACTGGGAGTACGTGACAAATAACATGTATCAATTGTGGTTTTCCAGTGGAGTGACCCAATTCTGGGCATCTGTGTTGCGCTGTAGCGAGGTTTAATACCGATGTTTTGAGAAAGAATATTTTTTCTTGACTTAACCCTGGAAACGTTCAGGTGTTTTTTATGTTTGAGTTAAAAAAATTAATAATTCTTCAAATAATTTTGATTCTAAGAGATTATATTTCCCTTGAAATACTTGTGCTCGAAATTAACTCTTAGACAAGGACAGTTATCGAAAAATACAGAAATCAAACAATGAAAGATTGTTTTCTGTGGTCTAACAAATAACTGTTCACACATCAATACTGCACTGACCACCGCATATGTCATCGCTTTCCATTTTGGATTTCGTCGGGACTGGAATTAAGAATCATTATAATATTTCATTGCTACGACTGATAATTTTTAATTCTTGGATTATTCCTAGAGTATTTTTGGATTTGATTCTTAAAACTGTAAGTTCTGTTCCTTAGTTTTACCTTGCTTTTCTAGTTAAATAAATTGTTTGTTAAATTTTACAAAGCGTTCTGTCTTCACTTTTTCTTGTTACTGTTAATGAGAGCCTAAATACGTAACACTGGAGCACGTATATCGTATTAAATGTGAACATTTGGTATACTGTATAAAATGTGAACCCTTTGGTATACTGTATTAAACGTGAACGTTTTGCATATAATGTATCAAATGTGAACCTTTGCGTGTACTGCATTAAATGTGAACATTTGCATATACTGTATAAAAAGATAACCTTTGAGTATACTGTATAAAACATGAACCTTAGTGTTTACTGTATAAAATGCGAACCTTTGCGTATACTTAATAAAACGTGAACATTTACGAGAAGATGCTTCTTAAATCTGCGACACAATCGATCACAAAAGGCACGTCATCGTGTCTACATATCCGGGTTAGTGGTGGTGGGGTGGTGAGAACTACATTGTATTATGGATAAAAAAATGCAGTCCGTGGTCCTCGACAGCTATCGAATCACGTACAATGGTATATCAGAATTCATATAGCTGCATATGTGTTAGCTAGAAAACGTAATATCAACGCATTTAGCGTACTATGACCGTGTAGTGTTATGCATTTAGCGTACTATGCCCGTACAGTGTTATGCATTTAGTGTACTATGCCCGTACAGTGTATTGCATTTATCGAACTATAACCGAAGTGTTATGCATGTAGCGTACTATGACCGTATGTTATGTATTGAACTTATTATGACCGTACAGTGTATTTTTTATTTACTATGACAGTACAGTGTATTTTTGTAACTGACTATGGCCATACAGTATTATGTATTTAACCTGCTATAACTGTATAGTGCTATGTATTTACATTGTTATCTGTTTTACTCACTATTACCATATATTTTTATTCATTTAAGCTACTATGACCGTACAGTGTTATGGATTCAATATAATATAGCCATATAATGTTTATGCATTTTACATACTAGCGTACTATACCTCATAGCGTACTTTGACCGTACCGTGTTATACATTTAGCGTACTTTGACCGTACCGTGTTATACATTTAGCGTACTATGACCGTACCGTGTTATACATTTAGCGTACTATGACTTTACAGTGTTATGTATTTAGCGCACTATGACCGTACATTGTTATGCACTTAGCGTACTATAACCACACAGTGTTATGAATTTAGTGAACTATGACCTAACAGTGTTATGCATTTAACGTAATATGACTACAGTGTTATGCATTTAGCGTACTATGACTGTATAGTGTTAGGCATTTAGCGTACTATGATCATACAGTGTTGTGCATTTAGCGTACTGTGATTGTACAATGTTATGCATTTAGCGTACTATCACCGTAGTGTGTTATGCATTTAGTGTACCATGACCGAAGTGTGTTATGCATTTAGCGTAATATGACTAACAGTGTTATGCATTTAGCATACTATGACCGAACAGTGTTATGAATCGAACTTACTATGATCAAACAGTGTTATTCACTTAGTGTACTGTGACCGTACAATGTTATGGATTCAATCTAATATAGCCATACAATGTTAAGTATTTAACATACAATGACAGTACAGTATCATGCATTGAACACACTATGACCCTATTCACTTTACCTATTATGATCGTATAATGCTGAATTACATGCCCAGTAGACAACATACAAATTCGGTAATCTTGTCTCGAGGGTTTAATTGGAGTCGGATACCCACGTCGAGGCAATCAACTAAAGAATTGTAATGATTGTCCTATGGATGTACAGATATAAAAAAATAAGTCCCTAATTTCGTGTCTGACTTGTATTAAAAAGAAACTTATTGATGTACTGTCAGGTTAAAAATAACAAATGCTCCCCATACAGAGTGTGGTATGGAGGTGGGGTTGGTACAAATAATGAAGCAAGCGATCTTGGAGTTGGTGAAGCATCTGAAAGTTCCTACATTTTAAGTGCTTATGGGGCTTACTTTTAACTAAGAAACTGTAAAGAAAACTAAGTCTGGGAAACGTTCCAGCTGCTGCGCAGGTTGTAGTTTTGTTTATATATATATATATATTTATATATATATATATATATATATATATATATATATATATATATATATATATATATATATATATATATATATATATATATATATATATATTCTATGGAAATCGTCTCCACAAGCTATATACCTAATTGTGAAGCAGTGAAACATAAGACTTCCTGGTCGATAAGCACCTAATCTTAGAATGTATATAACTAATTGTACAAATAAACTTCAACTCTTTCCATGTAATTGGCGTATCCGAGACACACTGTAGCAATTTCATATTTACTGCCAATTATCATGTTGTGTTATACTTAAATTAACATTTACGACTAGTAACAATCGTAACATCCAACAGAACTGAATATAGTACTCATATATCTTGCCTGATCAATTTGAAATTTTGTAGATTATTGATTGCATCATTCCTTCATTCTAATTCACTGGGTTTCAAATTTTTATTGTTTATGAGCAGCTCAGTATATAAACATTTCGTTGAAATATCGTTACACTCCATTGGGTTGACACAAAACATTATCTTGTGAGATAAAAAGCTCGAGATAGAGTTTTAAATTTCATACAGAATGTCGACCAAAATCTAAACAAAAGAATGAGGAATATTTTAATTATGGGAACCTTATGAAAATTAACAGGATAAGTAAATGTAGGAGTTTTTCACTAATATTTTCGAGAAGTAAATGTTGGTCTTTTAATGTAATAATTTGCCCATGAAATATAAAGTTAGCGTGTATTCTGTCCAAAATAAATACTTCTTTTGAACCTATATGGGACTAATGTTTGAATATTCATTAGTTTAAAACCTTTTCTCTTAGCTTTAAAATAACCTTCAATAGACGAGACGTAGTGCAGTCTCATATAAAGAACTTATTTTCTGCAATGTGTCGAGCTATGGTGTAAAATGATGATAACGTTCACAGAGAATTATCAACGTATATACTTTCTTTTAAGCCATTTTCACAGGAATCTTTTATGCAATATACAGGAACACATCGTCAATGTCGATGAGCACCAAGAGGAACAACAATTGTTTGGATTGTTCAGTGGAAATAGAATGTGCTCATTATTTTGGCAATAATATTATTCTGTAACTATCACAAATTATTTGACAACGCCATATTGACAACGTTACAGTTTAAGGAGGACCAGTACATTTCGGGTATTGAAGTTTATAAGGAACATTTCATTCATTCAGGACTTTCATAGACCTTTATAATGACCAGTTTGCTTTCACTTCATAATGCTGTAAGTTCCTCTGACATTTTTCATTTATAGCTTTGATAATTAAATTGTTTGTAAAGTGTTATAAAACTTGATGGTTTTGCTTGTTTTCTGTTACTTACGTTTGTTGTGACTGTCGCAACAGTAAAAATTGTGGGCTTGTCCGGAGCAAGGATATCAAAGAAATGAAATTGAAATTGTTTTGAAATTTACATTCATATTATTACGTAATTCTCTTAGTCCATAATCTTTTTGATTTTACATAGTATAACCAACAAGCTTTCACAGTGTCAACTAAAATGGAAAACGTTATTTTAAAGCCTATCCAGGAACGGTTAGAGTACTTAAAGAAGGACGAATAGCTCGAACTTGCCAGACAATATGATCTTTTGTTAAAACAAGAAATGAAAAATATTTTGGTTCAGTGTTTGGTAGAGAAGAATATTTTGGACGAAAGTGTTTTGGGTTTGATTATTAAGTCGGACTCTGGCTCTAACGTGCAAGTTATGGAACTGAAATTAAAATACTAGAATGAAATGAAGCTAAGAAACTTTGATCTTGGAAAAGACGAAAGAGAGGAACAAATTCAGAAAGTGTGTGTGTGTGTGTGTGTGTGATTTGGATTTTTAATGTAGCTTTACCAATTTTTCAGTCATATCGCTACGATGTCTGCAGTGTGGCAGCTTATAGCGATGTCTAGCGCTGGGGCATCATGTGGCAGACATGTAGCGTGATGTCCCACCCAGTCACATTATCCTGACACTAGGCCGACTAGTCCTAACACTATCCTCCTAATGCTGAGCGCCAAGCGAGGCAGCTGTTAGTACCATTTTATTAAGTCTTTGGTATGACTCGGCCGGGGATTGAATCTACGACCTCCCGCTTTCGAGGCGGACGCTCTAACCACTAGGTCACTGAAGCGGTCCAAATTTAGGAAAAATAAATTAAAGAAAGGGATATGAAATTACAAATACAAAAAGAGGAAAAAGAAATGGAAATGGTAATGAAAGTGCAGAAAAAAGAAAGAGAGATGCAAATGCAGGAAAAGAGAGAGAGAGAACTCCAGAAAGATGAGATGGAAATGAAATTACAGTTACAAAAAGAAGAAAGAGATGGAAATGCTATTAAAGTTAAAGGAAATATAAATTTATTATTACAGACTGTACTTACTGGCGAAGTTCGTGAAGTTTATACTTTACTTTTAGTACAGGTGTGTGTGCGTGTGTGATTTGGATTTTTAACGTAGCTTTAAAAACAATTCAGTTATATCGCTACGATGACTACAGTGTGACAGTTTATAGTGATGTCTAGCACTGGGGCATCATGCCACAGACATGTAGCATGACGTCCCGCCCAGTCACATTATCCTGACACCAGGCCGACCAGTCCTAACACTAACCTCTTAATGCTGAGCGCCAAGCAAGGCAGCTGTTAGTACCATTTTATAAGTCTCTGATATGACTCGGCTGGGGATCTAACCCACGACCGCTCGCATCCGAGGCGGACGCTCTAACCACCAGGTTACTGGAGCGGTCCTTTTAGTACAGGCAAATGCTGACTATGACTTGATCAAGGAATGTAACTTGAAGGATTATGAGTTGGTACCTAAGGCATATCGACAGCAGGTTAAGAATTATAAAAAAGAAGAAAGCGAACCCCTTGTCGAGTTTGCGAGGGAAAAGGAACAACTGTTTGACCAGTGATGTGCATCTAAAAAGATTGATAAAGATTATGACAAACTCAGACAATTCATATTAGTCGAAGAATACAAGAACTGCGTCTATCGTAGCGTCAAAATTTACCTTGATAATACAAGAAAAAACTCTAGGAAACGTTGCTGGTACAGCTGACGAGTACTCCTTCGCTCACAGTGTTTCATTTGTCAGTAAGCTTTCATATTAGCAGATGGTTAGTAAGAAACCAAATAAGTCTCAATCTAGTACTTAAAAATTTAAGTCTGGTGCAACTAATAAGAATCCAACGTCTTAAAGACTGATCAGAAATCTTCATCTCTTCCAACGCGCACTTATTAGATGAAAATGGGGCACGTTATGTATGGTTACTTAAAATTAAAAAGTAATCAGCAGAATAAAGACAGAGTAGTTCTAAATGATCTTATTTTCCAAAAGGCAAAGTGTTCCCTATAGGTCAGTGTCATGATCATATATGGGAAACAATACATTTGTGGGGTCAAACAAACCCCAGTCTCATTCTATTATGGAAAATTATGAGCCATTCATGTCGAAGGGCTCTATATCAGTTATTGGTGATTAGATCAATCCTGTCCCTATTAAATTATTAATAGACACAGGAGCTTCACAGTGTCTTTTTATTGTCATGAACTTTGCCTTTGTCTGAGAATTTTCTTTTCTGATAGTGTTCTTGTTCATGGATTAGAGTCCGGTTTTATTCAAAATCCTCTTCATGATAATAACATCAGATTTAGTTTCAGGACCAGTGACCGTTGGCGCTGTGTTCTTTACCCATTGAAGGTATATTTATTTCTAGGCAACGATGTCACGGAATTAAATTCTTTTATTTATTGAATACATGTACTCGGGTTTCGTTTTTCGTGTACAACGATACCCGAGAGTGATTTATGTATATTGTGTCGTATTTCGAAATAATGAGTTCGGTTCATCCCATGCCGCACGTGCGAAGTGCTCTCGCTGGGACGAACCGAATGCCTACATTGCACAGACTGTCTGTGTATAAATACCCCACCGTATGTACATTTCTTTACAATACGAAATAGTCTTGTCAGCGGGCAGTCTTCTTCAAGGACTTGCACATCTTCAGCTGTAGAGGTATGTAAGTTTTTTACTTTCTAGTCTATAAGTTATAACTAGTGTATTACCACGTTTATTTTTGTATGTTTGATATGTAGCTTTGGTTTACGCAGTATAATGCACATATTTCTATTCTCGTTTTCGACTTAGCAAGGGATTAATATTAGTAATGTAAAGCTACATTTTTTAAAGAACTGTTTAATATAGTAGGATTCTTATCGAGGAGAATTAGGTTTATTTTTGAACCTGTCATTTTGTAATTATTGTGCTGATAATGTAATCTATATAACTTATCGTATATGACGTCGTTACGTTATTATGCCCGTGTCATGTATAGTACACGGTATTGGATATATTTTCAGCTGTCTGTGACCAGAGTGTCTAGTGTCTGCGACCGGAATGTATACTGTCTAATGTCCGGGGTGTCCGGAATGTCTAGTGTCTGTGACCGGAGTGTCTCTGTCTGTGACCTTAGTGTCTAGTGTATGTGACCAGAATGTCTACTGTCTAAAGTCCGTGGTGTCCGGAATGTCTAGTGTCTGTGACTGGAGTGTCCAGTGTCCAGAATGTCCGGAGGGTCTAATGTCTGGGGTGTCCGGATTGTTTACTGTCTAATGTCCGGAGTGTCCGGAATGTCTACTGTCTGTGACTGGAGTGTCAAATGTCCAGTGTCCGGAGGGTCTAATGTTCGGAATGTCTGCTGTCTAATGTCTAATGTCCGGGGTGTCCGGAATGTCTACTGTCAACTGTCTGTGACCGGAGTGTCTCTGTCTGTGACCAGAGTGTCTCTGTCTGTGTGTGTGTCTGGAGTGACCAGAGTGTCTAATGCCTGGAATGGCCGAAGGGTCTAATGTTTGGAGTGTTCCAAGTGTTTCGAAGTCTTCCGGGTGTTTGGAGTCTGTAGCAGCTGTGAAGCTGAATTGTAGCAGCCGTGGAGCTGAAACGTGTACTGATCTGATGACGGAGTGTACCTCCGTACATGTAATCTGTTAGCCGTGGGCTAATTTTGGGATTCGTAAAACCCAGTGAATCTTTCGGGACTGCAAAGATAAGTTCTTTAGCTGTCCCTCTTTTTTATCACCATAATTTCGCTATCTGAATGAAGGCATTTTACTACATGAGTAAAATGTTACATCGTTTGCTACCTAAATAAACTATATCCATCGTTTCATTGTCAAATGGTTGTGAACCATTCATCCCTTATCTTTGTATTTGCTAAATTAATTTAATTGTAATTTTCATCATTAAGTCTGTGCGTTCTTATGTAAATTGAATCCAATATTTGGATTATATATACACTCACATTTTCATAATTAGTTGCTCATTCAAGTCATCCATTATTAAACATTGTATTTATATCATCGCCAAAAGTGGTCTGTTGTGCATCCGAAAATCCCACCCGGTTATCTTGTTACAAACGACTTACTTGAAGATAAAGTTGTGGTAAATCCACTTGAAACTGACAAGCCTTGTTTAAATCAAAAGGTTGATCCTATTGAAAAAGAAATCCCCGATTTAAACCCTGCTTGCGCAGCTAATAGAGCTATGGAAACAAAAAGGAACGCTTGAGAATGTAGTTGATTAGGATATTATTCTTTGGGCTGACACATGAATTGGTGAGGCTTTTGATGAGGTCGATTTTACTACTGTTATTTATCAATCCAAAGGTATTGCTAATTGTGATCCTCCTTAAACCATTCATTCTCTTGTTTTCTAATCAGGTTGAGAAACGACACTTGTCGTCGAACAGGAAAACTATTGAGATCTCCTGCTTATTTCAGAGGGCTATTAGCAAAGTTGACTCCGCAGAGGTACCAACCTACTTTCTTTTTTAAAAATGGAGACCACCACTGATGACTTGTGGTCAGATAGCTATCAAGTTATGGTACCTAAGTTATATTGACAGGACATACTAAGCTTAGCCCATGAAACTACATTGCCTGGTCATCTGGGAGTCAATAAAATCTACCACGAAATCTTACATAATTTATATTGGTCAAAAATTAAGAGTGACATTTCTAACTACTGTTGATCTTTTCATTTGTCAAATGATAGGAATATCTAACCAAATAAAGAGACATAAAGCTAACTTACAACTGATTCCTGCATTTGATGAACCATTTAGTAGAATAATGGTAGACTGAGTAGGTCCTTCACATAAGACCAGGTCAGGCAGCCAATACTTGTTCAAAATAATGTGTGCGTCAACAATGTTTCCAGAGGCAAATCCTTTACGGAGTATTATGACTAAATCTATAGTTAAAGCATTAAAAAGTTCTTTTTCACTTTTTGGCTCTACTAAATCCATCCAATATGATGAAGGCTTTTATGTCAGAGATCTTCCAAGTAGTTATGTATAAATTAGGTGTTCAACGGTTCAAGTTCTTTGCGTATCGTCATAAAAGCCAGTGGGCGTTGGAATGATTTCATCAAACTTTAAAGAATATGATAATGTCATATTGCTTTGATACGAGAAAAGACTGGGATGAAGGTGTTCACTTATTGTCGTTGGATGTTAGGGATTTGGTTCAATAGTCCCTTAGATTTAGTCCTTTTTAACTTAACTGCGGACACATTGTTCGTGGACCACTGAAGTTGATGAAGGAAAAACTTATTTTAACAGAAGAATCAGAGATCAATTTACTTGATTTTATCTCTGATTTTAAATACAAACTATCAGAAGCTTGTGAAGTGGCAAAAAATAATCTTCAGTCTACCCAATCACAAATGAAATTAAGTTATGAAAAACTTAAAGAAAAGAACTTTTCAGCCTGGTAATAAAGTCTTCGATCTCTTGCCCATACCACAAAGTCCTCTTCATGCTAAGTAGTATAGTCTTTATACCGTTAGAAACAACGTAAGTGATCTAAATTATATCATCGATACTCCTTTGAGGCAGAAAGGGAAAACACTCTGTCATATCAATATGTTAAAGGACTATGTTGATCGAAATATCTCTGTTAATCATTCATTAAATTTAGTTGTTTTTGACTCTCACAATATTACGATTTAGATGATGACCTATAACCAGAATGTAATGACTTTGATTCAATCAGTCTTCAAAATTCTGAAATATTAACAAATCTGGACAAGAAACTTTCACAGCCTCAGGAAAAGAACGAGTTAAAGCAGCTAATATATGAATATGAGCTATTGTTGCCAGGTGTTCCAAATAATATCTAACATGATGTTGAAATTGTAGAGTCTTAACCAAGAAAATCTTACAGGAGGAATCCCCTCAAGCAGGAATGTTGGAAGAACGAAGTTGAATATTTGTTGGGGAATGTCTTTATTGAACGAAGCAAAAGTAACTGGAGTTCGTCGTGCATTCTTGTGCAGAAATGCGAAAGGCTGCAAAAACGTGAACAGTGTAATCACAATATACTCATTACCAATATAGTTAATTGATGACTGTATTGACAGGATTGGAAATGGAAAATATGTCACCAAGTATGACCTGTTAAAAGGATTCTGGCAGATTCATCTTACGGGCACAGCAAAAGAAATGTCGGCTTTCGCAATTGTAGAAACACTCTATCCATACAAACTGACGCCAGTTGGTATAAAGAATTCTCCCTCCACTTTCCATTTTTAATGAATATGTTAACATCTGGCATATATGGCTGTGATGCATACATTGACGACGTTATTATTAATAGCGATTCCTGGAAGTATCACCTGAAATTGTTCGTTCGCTTGAGTGACTTAAATCTGACAGCTAATCTAAGTAAAAGTAAATTGTGCTGAACTTGTGTCAAGGTTTGTGGAGATATTTAGGATATGGACAATCTAACCCGTGGAAGCTAAGGTTAAACCTATCTCTGGATTCTCTGTACCTATCAGTAAGAGGCAACTTATGCGATTTTTGGGTATGGCTGGATATTATCAAAAAATTGTGCTCAGATGTTTCAATAATTTCTCAGCCCCTGACTAATTATTTAGATTCATCTTTTTTGTTGGTCTGAAAATAATCAGGAGGCTTTCGATAAATTGAAGGCCGTACTTAAGAGTGTATAAGATCCTTCAATTCCAGATTTCAATCAGCCATTTGAAGAGTCTGCTGATGCAAGTGATATAGTGGTTGGTGGAGCATTAATTCAGGAAGATAAAAATGGCCTGCATTATACAGTGTGCTTTTTATCAATGTTAAAAAGGCCCCAGAGAAATTATTTAACTATCGAGAAGGAGTGTTCGGCTCTAACTTTTACATGAGTATTGGTTCTGCTCCTTCTCAGATTAAGGTATTTATTGATGACAACTCATTTACTGTTATCAAAATAATAAAAAACCTAGATGTTGTTAAGATTGAGTTTGATGTTGCTAGAATACAACATCGATATTCGGCACATCAAGGAAAAAGAAAGTTTAATCGCAGATTCACTTTCACTTGTATCAGAGTATTATATTACTTTTTTTGTCTATATTTTGTACATTCATTATGCCTCTTTTGTATGATTTTATCATTTGTGAATTTTGTTAATCTGGAAAAAGAAAGTTTTATAGCATAAATCTTTCGTTTCCTTATGAGGGAAGGTTATATATATATATATATATATATATATATATATATATATATATATATATATATATATATATATATATATATATATATATATATATATATATATATATATATATATATATAATGTTGGACTTGTATATTATTCGAGAGGAAAAAGATTTGTTTGGATTGTTCAGTGGAAATAGAATCAGCTCATTATTTTGACTATAATATTAATCTGGAACTGTTAGAAATTATTCAAAGGGATTCTGGACAACGCCATTTTGACAACTTCACGGTTTATGGAGGACCAGTACATTTCGGGTATTGAAGTTTATAAGGAACATTTCATTCATTCAGGACTTTCATAGATCTTTTTATAATCACAAGTGTGGATTCTATTTATAATACTTTAAGTTTTCTCACATTTTCATTTATATCTTTGGTAATTAAATTGTTTGAATTTTTTACAAAACTTGTTGGTGTTGCTTATTTTCTGTTACCTATATTCGTTGTAACTATAGAGTCGTAACAATGAATAACGTCTCTTAATACTAACATTTATAAGAATGACTGCATATCCCAATACAGGTTCCTTGTGGGATTCAGAGATGATGAAATAATATTTAAGCTTGAGATTTCTAATTGTGAAAGCACCAAGGAAACAAAACTGAATCTTTAGTGTAGTTTCCGTTGTTTGAAACGTTATCAGAAATCCAGATTGTATAATTTTAACCATAGTTTCCATCCAGTTTCGGTTGACTGGGAAAAACCATTGCATTATTTTATTTATGTATTGGTTCATTCATGTATTGACTTATTTTGTGTCCTTTCAAGAAGGAAAGATTATTTAAATGTCGTTTGCTATATTCTGAACAAAACGTTGGTTTTGACTGTTCAATCTCTCAAAGGTGTACAGTGTAAGCGGAATAAAAAATTAAATTCGGAAGAGTTTAGAACACCATTCGGACGAGTTTAGAACACCATCTGAAAAATTCCTACGCACATGACCAATTCTGTTTTCTTGATACAATCCAGACAGAGTACCGAGAAAACAGCAAAACAAACGAAAAAAAAACAAACAAAACAACAAAACATGACCACAAGTGGTGGTAAACATATTAAGCCAATATATATCTGCTACGTAAACGTACAATGTTGTTAGTGTGTGGAGAGAGAGAGAGAGAGAGAGAGAGAGAGAGAGAGAGAGAGAGAGAGAGAGAGATTGATCAATAATTGATCAGGTATTAATGGGATGAAATTTATGTATTTGTTAACTTAGTTTGCTGTCGATTCTCACTACAGTGACACCTGACTTTGAACAATCCAATATGGATTCTATCTTCCACATTCAAAGTGTTTCACATGTCACATTCTTCAATATTCTCTTTAAAGAATGCCCCCCCCCCTCCTCGAAGGAAAGATGCCGTTTATAAGCAAGTGGCGCTGATCACCAATGTTCAAGGCAAGAAAAGGAGCCAGAACGGCGACACCATCGTCAGCTCTGGCGGTCAACTGAACCATCAAGCGAATACGCCTGGGTGGGTCCCTAGGTTATTACTTTGTTAACGCACCAAATTTCTAACAGTATCACCACTTAAGTGTCACACGAGAACAACAATAAATTTGTTCAGCTGGTTGTGCTGTTTAGGCCTTCTGCTGAAACGATCAAGCAACATATCCTAAACCTGGACCCTCTATGCCAAACAACAACGCATCAGTTCCGTCTGAGGTTTCCTGCGCCATTGTCTAAACCACGGTTTCAAATACAGTCACAGCCGTGTGTAAAGTTAACCTTACCAATCAGAAAATAGTTCAAATAAATTCTGCCTTCTAGGGTTTTTCTCAATCAAAATTCGTGAGCTCGTCGGTTTCCACATCTGCTTTAATCCCTGATAGCGTTATGGCAAACATATGAGCAGGTTCTAGTGTAGATTTTTTCTACATTCGCAAATAACTCAGAATGAAAGCTTAAAGTGTAATAAACAATGCTGGTGCAGAACTCAGCACCGTCCCTAAAATTAGGAAAGTCAACCTCACAATGGGACAGTGGATTCTCGCTTGTAGCTGGTTTAAGAGTATCCTATGTTATAAAATCCACTGGACGGTACCTCTCTTTCCCAACATATGGAAATTGTCATTAATCCTGAAGAGACACACGCTAACTGGCGGTACTATGATAAAAAATTCGATAGTTTGTTGCACGGGGTGAAGCTAGATTGAGAACCAAACAGTTAGAACTACGCACGAGGACTGTGCTCGAGTCCGGACAAAACTCCACACAAAACTTTCAATCACCCATGATAAACATAACATAACTCACTAATCCGAAGTTCCAAGCCTATTGCATAACCCTTGAAGATTCTACCACAATGCACTCTGCATCCGAAGCTAACAGAGAATAGGTGTTTTCGTTTCCAATGATTCGAACAACCTCCAATCCCAAACCCAAACACCAATAAACCAGCCGGTATAGAAGCTGATGACTTTCCTACCCCTGTCAAACGTGACCGCGTGCAATACTGGTACCACAGTTTTTATCTTGCTTCAAAGGAATATCTGCTATTCGGTTTTCAAAATGGTTTGAATGTAGGAAGTAAAGGAACATCGTAAACACACATATCTAAGAACTTGAAATCGTCTCAAATGCCATATTTACGGACGAAAAGATACATAATGAATTGGCAGATGAAACTTGTGCCCCATGCCAGAACAAAAATCGCTTCATGAAAGTATGTGCAGGCTGACACCTTAGAGAGTCGAGAATTCATTTAAATTTTTTAGATTACATGTATAAGGTTGATTTCATTAACTTAGCTGTCAACGAAATTCGCGTAAAGTACTGTTGACAGTTTCTAGTATTTATGGACTTCCTGCTCAATTTTATGATATTTATGAAATGTAAACTGGGAATATTAATCGTTTCTTTTGCATCAACATAGATATAGATAAACACACCTGCCTAAAAAATAACACCACATACCTACACACATACGCACACATTTTGATGTAATGAAAAATTATCTAGCCATGTAAATTAGAGGACTTTTTGTTTCAGTTACAGTTATTCCAATACGACAGTTGGGAAAGAAAAGGGCTTTGGAAAGATTTTGATGATTGATCCGAGTTCCTTCTAGCCACACTTATGTCATGTCTGAATGACACCGAATGACACTACAATAAGACTCTAATACATGGCAGAAAGAGAGACAAAATTTATTACCTTGCGGTTAATTGCATTAGGAAATAAAAAAGTTAATTAGCCAGAAAAGATTTGTGACATATTTATAGCCCAAATATTGCAGAACTAATTGACGATCTACATCATGCCATCAACCTTTTGGTGACAAATATTGCCCGCCTGAGACATTTCATACGGACGAATAGGGGAGTTTGACTAAGTGAAGGTGGAAAAGTGAAGGAGTGATTCATTTAGCAAACACAAAGATTTTCCTTTGAAGACAAAAAAACCTTTTTATTATAAACTGCGAGGAAATTTATAGATGCATCCACCTTTATGCCGAACGAGTTACTAAATCCCCTTAGAGGTGATCTTGACGTTAATTCTTTGAAATTGTAAAATTTACCAAAGAACCACAAAAAGACTAAGATTTCAAATCTGCACTTACGCCCAACGAACTCTCTTCCCATGATCATGATAAGTGATATCCACTTCATTAGGCACATGAGTTGAACAAGTGTTTGCTTGTAGATTTTGTTTTCATCTTTGTTTCGTCTTTTGGTATATACTTAGATATCTATAATTGTTCTCTTTTATAAAAATCAAACTCCAAATATGTCTTAATTCATTAGATGTGCTGCCATGAAATGTTAAAAGGGAATTCTAAGTGTTAGAGCACAGTTGATTACCTATACTGTGATTTACACCTGTTTGTTCGGAATAGGTTGTGTTATAGGTTGTATTATGCTATTCACCTTGTTGTTGGTGATCTTATTCTGTTGAACCAGGGACTTAACCAGGTTATATAAAGTTCATAAGTTTCTGTCGACGATTTCAAGCATGTTATTCAAGTATCTGTATTGCGTTAGTCACTGAGCCTGGTTGGTGGTGCTCTGATTGTGTTAGTCATTGAACTCTGATTCAGATTATTCAGTAACTTTCAATGGTTAGTAAAATGCTAAAATAAAATAGCTTATTAGACCCAACATAATCCACTAATCTTTCGATACCGCTATATCGCTGTACCAACATTATTTTTAATCGTTAAACGCAGATTTAACACAATTCATATATTTACCATTTATGCTAGAAGACGAAGAATGTGGCAGAGCAGAGTTTGGACCTTATTACATAGCTTGGAAAAGATTTATCTTATGCCGTGTACACTTCCTTCAAAATATTCACTCCTAAGCCCCATAGCATAAAAGAGGTACGTTGCAAGACAAATGAATTTGCTATTATTTGTCATGAAACACATACTGTTAGGACTTTTTCACAGTTAGTCAATACAGCTATATCGGGCAATAATTCTAAAATAGTCCACTAGACCTATATACTAAATCATTAGACGAATTAGGCAATGGCTCCTTTCCTTGACTGCATAGTTATCTGACAGATAATGAAATTTCCAAACAATTTCGCTTTCATTCTTTGCCATGGTTACCGGCAGGTCGATCGCGTCCGTGCATTGTGATAGATAGGAAGAGAGTAGATTGTGCATTGACGATGAAACAAGACAACACTTATAGCAGTTGTAGGCGTATCAATGACGCTTCGTCGTGACTATATTGCTATATACAGAGAAATTAGGCAGTCATGAAAATATTGAGTTTTTTAACCTCTCGAGGAATTGTATCCGTTTTCCTCTCTGATCAAACTGTTTTTGATGTTCCTAAATAACTTTCTGTCAAAAGTGCAAAGTCTTCTCGGATTCTACATTTTTCTTTGGGCTTTATTGTCAAGGTCAAAGGGTCACACAGGTGATTAACGGGAGGCTATGACCAAGAAAACAAATTAACATCTTAGTCCGACACATAGACAGTTTTCTATTTAGCGGTTTGATTATGGATAGGGATATCATCGATACTTTTGTTGATGAAATCAGTTTTATATGTTGGAATGTTTGCGGGTTAGGAAACATATTCTTTTGTTATATTGATGTTTGTTCATTTCCAGAGAGAGAAATCTCGATGTAGTAGAAATTTCAGAATTAACCACACACACACACACACACACACACACACACACACACACACACACACATATATATATATATATATATATATATATATATATATATATATATATATATATATATATATATATATATATATATATATATATATAATAAATTGTGATAAAAAAATTCAGTTGGTATTGCATTCGTGATTTTGTCAGATATATTCCAGTCTTGTCTCTCGGGTACTCATTGCTATTGAATATGTTCTTTGAGTTAAAATTGTATTTACTATTCGTATCTACAATCTAGTTTAATATATCAGAGGATGTAACAATTAGTAATCTTGTGTAATGTTCAAGATTCTGTAGGTAACATGTGAATAATCTGCAAACCACTCGACCACCAGGGGCCAATATCACACAATAGGATAAAATGTGAGACAAAACTGAAATCTCTGTAAGTCAGTTCTAAAGAAATATTAAAAAGTAATTTTGTGTATGTGTGATATTGGAATTTTAACGTAGCTTGTACATTTATTTTCAGTCATATCGCTACGATGTCTGCAGTGTGACAGTTTATAGTGATGTCTAGTCACATTATCCTGACACCAGGCCAACTAGTTCTAACACTTACCTCTTCATGCTGAGCGCCAAGCAAGGCAGCTGTTAGTAGCTGTTTATAAGTCTTTGGTAAGACTCGGCCAGGGATAAAACCCTCGACCTCCCGCATCCGAGGCGGACGCTCTAACCACTAGGCCACCGAAGCGGTCTTAAAAGGTAATTAAAAGCAATGAAAATAGAAAAAAAAACACTCTTGATATGGGACAATAATGTGTATTATAAAAACTTCAAAGATATTAATAAAGGATTTGATTTAAAAAAATGATGATTTTAATGCAACATTGTCTGCTAAAAATGAACTTTTAAATGGATCATTCTCTGTCGGAGAAGTACATAGAACATTTCAAAATCTTGGTAGTATCATTATGACGGGTTTACTTTTCTCAGATTTGGTCGGGTTTACTTTTCTCAGATAAGGCCTCTCTCTGGATCAACCCTTCTGGTCACACGTTAATGCACGATTTTAGTAAATTCATATACACCCCTGGCGGGCCTAGCACGATTAGAAGCCGAGGTATCCTGAAGTTAAGTTGTTAATAGGCCGGTGCAATGCACGAGAATAGTAAATGTATCAGTTGCTAGTATCTTGAAGTATATTGTTGAGTACGCATTTCAGGAATGTTTCGGAATTATCTTTGCTATTATCAGTTTCGATCATAACCATACTTTCACTATGGACAGTTTGATGGCCGTTGGGTTCAACCTAAGCATGAATTATGACTGTCATTAAAGGGAGAGGGTTGACTGGAAGAAGACTCATGTGGAATCCTCCATCACATGACCTCGTGGTGTCTGCCGTATGTATTTTATGCAAAGCCCAAGTGTGTGAAGATGTAACGCTCGTTGCATCTTGAAGCTGCGGGCGACCATGGCAAAGAATGCAAGCGAAAGTGAGTGCTGTGTTGATTACCTGCTTTATCAATATGCATTTTAGGAAATGAGATATTGCCTAATATGGTTAATGATCGGTCAAATCAGTATTATATATGTTGCTGATGTTTTTGTTTTGGGGTTCTCCGCGCAAGATAGTCTATATATGGCGCACCACGGGAAACTGTACTGAACTTATTAAAGGCATTTACTTCGTGATAGAAAACAAGGTCGACAGCAGTTGACCGAGGTTTGTCCTTTTGTATTCTTACTAATATGGCATATGTGTCAAATATAGATATCTTGGTAAAACAGCGGTTGTCTCAGTATTAAAAGATTATAATTAAATTTGTAATTTATGTGCCATTAAATGAAACAATTATGACAAATATAATTACAGCAGGGAGTGAGATATTGACAAAGACATAAATTATGTGCCTGCATATTAATACAGAAATCATATGCTTGCACATTTAAACAGAAGAATTGGAACCTAATATAAGTGACCAAGTGGTTTTCCTGATCATTCACGCTCAGTGGACAAACACAATGACCGCAGCATCTATGAAACCTTTTATGCATACAGTGATGTTCTCATTTTACAGACAGGTCAAATATTTGATTATCTAAAATTGTGTTTATTGTCTTTTAAACATATCAGGTAATAAATACATTGTGAATCAACATCATCTACATTAATTAATGTTTCTAAATCGATTAATCGAAGTCAATGTTCTCTTAGGTTTGTGACTGATTTTGTTACATAAGTGAAATATCGTAGTAGGTGCTGTTATAACTTTGATATACATATCTCAATTATACGCTCATGTATTTTGTATAGTTTGGCCAAGTTGCTTTGCACTGCACAGGGTCCAAAAGCAGGGAAATAACGTTTAAATTATGAAGAATGAAGTAAATAAAAAGTCAATATGTCAAAAGGGAAACAGTTGCTCGAAAGCTTTCTAATAAACAATTTTTGAGAAATTGGATACGGTGTTGGGGTTGTGTGGTTTAACGCCATTTTTCAGCACACGATAGGCTATACATGACGGCCAGTATTAATGGTGGACGAAGAACCCGGGAAAACCCCGGAAAGAACCACCGACCCACGAGAAGCTACTGGCAAGCTTTCTCACATACCCATATTGGCCGAATCCGAGACTCGAACCTACGCAGACAGAGGTGAGATGGCATTGATCCGTAACGGAGAGCTCTTTAGATCACTCGGCCACTCGGGGCCCCAGTTGGATATGGTGTTGAAGTCAGTAATGAAAGTCATTTCATAGTAGCTTAACAATGTCCTCGTAGTTTATCAAGACATATATATTTTATCATCAATGGAGATGCCTTGCAATTGTCGAATGAATCACTGATTAATCATATGTCATGTTCATTTCATCACACTTAAGCGATAATTATGTGAATTACATAATGTGAATCCATATAAAATTTGTTCAGGTGTGTTTCAAGAGGGTGATAACCAAACATGAAATTGTTGGATATTGAAAAAAATGTATTGTTCCTCTCCGTTCAGACTATCGGAATCAAGAGAAGATTTTTATGAAGGCAATTAATGTCTGCAAAAAACGATGGATTTTTGGCTATATTATTCCCCGCGATTTCTCCTTTCTTTTGTTGTACATTAACTTGTATAACTGAAATGAACCAGAATCGTCTAATTTACACCCTAGGATGATTTTAATGATATGATAAAGACGCATATTAAGGATCATACATTTTTAATTTCTCACATGTTAGTTTAAAAGGTATAGTGGAAAATATCTTTGAAGTAAGTTATAGGCTTATTTAATACAAATTTGTACGTATGAATGATACGGATTAAAATATCAATGACACCACAGGATCCGTTTCAATGTAGAACGTGACCATTTTGATATTCTACTAACGTTTGTTTGTTTCGAATGCATATCAGAAACGACTATTTCATTTCCATAAATATGTGGAGTAAAACATTTTATGCTGGATGGTTTCATCGTTTTTCCATGTAATAATTAACACTTTACGAGGTTATTTAAAGTTGAAATGGTGTCATTTGTTTTTATATTTATACATTACTTTCCTTTACTCCATGCGTTTAAAAATTAATTTCATAAACGCTTTTATAAAGTATTAGTAGAGAATGGGGTCGATTTAGCGTCAATAGGACCTTAGTGTTAAAAGAGTGAGTTTGCACTGTTGAGTCTATGGGAATTTAACATGGGTTGGACTGTATAGTGTCGATGGATAATGGACATAGCGACAAGAGATTGGGACTGTATAGCGTCATGGGAAAATGGAACATAGCGAGAAGGGATTAGGGCTGTATAGTGTTACGAGTCAATGCTCTTAAAATAAGTAAGAGAAAAGTGTGAAGATAACAAACATTGTAAAATTTAACAAATAATTTATTTCCCGAGAATACAAAGTGAAAAATGAGAATAAAGAACTTACGATTTTACGAATTAAATCCAAAAATAATCCAAGAATTAAAACACAAGTCCTATCAATGAAAAGTTCTAAGTGAATCTCAGTTCAAATCGCGATGAAATGCAAGATGGAAGGCGATCACGTCAGTAATAGTCAGCGTTGTACTTATGTGTAAACAGTCTCTTGTTGAATCACAGAAAATATTCCAGTTTTTCTTTAAATACGTATAAATTCCAGTAAATGTCTTTGTCCAAGAAATATCAGAACACTTTTGTATGGAAAACAGCCACATTCAATAATCTGAGAAAAATAAAATTCAGTCCAAACTGGTCACAACATAATACAACTTAACGTGTCAGGTCTTAAAACACAACTGATACAACTTTTATCAGAACATCAGTTATGCACCGAATTAAGACGCAAAACAGATTCCCGGATTGGGGTCAAAAGTTCATCCTTCTGGAAAAAATAGAAGTCTGTTTACTACTTGACATATGCCTAATGACACAAAGTCCAGGTATAAACGTGACTCAACTTAATGATTCTTACTCTGAGAAAGAAAACAAAAAAATATTTAAAAAATGTTGTTTACCAAAACTGCACTGATTTTGAAGGACAGCAACTAGTTACACTGTTTCAATTCTGGACAATGTAAAATCCAGTAAACAGTTTAAAACAAACATAACTAATTTAATATACATAACTATAGCGATAAGGGCAATTGTATAATGGTGACAACCAGTTACAGCCAGGGGTGACCTCAGTTGTGCGGAGCAGTGAGTAACATTGTTGCAAGTGGCTGACCTGAATACGCACTACTGTAGGTGGGCCAAACAAGGGATTGGGCCTGTATAGCGACAAGGGAAATTAAACATAGCGACATGTGATAGAGTCAGTATATCAACAAGGGAAATTGAGCATAGGGTTTGTCTAGCGACAAGGGAATGGTATAGACATAAATATACAAACCATTTTGTTTGTAAAAACATTTTTGGCAATAGAGAATAGTCATCTTTTTTAGACATATTAGTTGCCCTGAAAAGGACTGTTTAGCTTTTGTTAAAATCATTGAGTTAACATATCCCACGAGTCTTCTTCTCTTCCGCAAACTTAGTCTGACATCTAGACCGTAGATTAAGACTCGCTTCAGACACCTTAGCTTCTCCACATAGATCCTTCGTTTCCAAATGGCCTTATTGGTCATCTTGGTGATAGTCCGTGATGATTTGACATACATGAGATAGTACGTGTTTAACTGCATTCCTGATATGGGGGTAGGCGATTCTACGTTAGTCCGCATCTTGAGAACAGGTGAACGGAAGGAGGTGATCCGCAAGTATTTATAGTGGATGATCGGATCGAAACGGATTGACTTCTTTCACCAATCCCAATGCGCTTTTCAAAATTTAGTCACAATGCCGAGTCTCTCTTCCAAACAGAATAGAGCTACCTGTGACGTCACATACCCTATATAGGTAAGACTGCGTGAATCAATGCGACAAAGTTAGAAGATAACGGAAATTACTTTTACGATGATCTGGGATGCACCGATCGTGAAGACGAGAGGTGATGGCATAGCAGCGACTACCTAAGCAAACACGGTCCTACTGCCAGAAGAAATCGATTTTAATTTGGATTTTGTGGATTTTCTCTCTTCGCAAGAATTTGTTCCGGTACCTTCACCGCATTCTTCTTCTTTACAGCAAGTCGGAAATGTTAAAGAGAGGAAGAAAGAAGAAATGGAGATATTTTTGCAGCAGCAGTAAGAAGCAGATTATGTCTTTCTCATTCAGCAGCAACAGCAAGAAGAAGAAAAGGCAGAGAAGAAATAGGATCCAGCAGAAAAGGAGGAGGGAAAAAGTCAAACGGTAACGGTACTCTTAGACATTTTTGCCTGACTTAAGGAGTCTGAGACAAATGTATGAGACTTCTTTAACACGACCCAAGAGAAAAAAAGCCTTCACAAGCCAAACCGTCCAACATCGTCAACAAGTTAAGAAGTAGGTCTTGACCGTGGCAAAAGAATAAAGCAGTTAAACCTCATTGCCTCCCGTTTCGTTTCTAATTTTTTTAAACAAACCCACTGAACTATCCTTTTTAGGACCACTTGCTTCTCTCGAAAAGCGTGACTACTCCATGTTTGCCAAATCAACTAAAACTCAATTTTTTTCCCGTCATGTATTTGTGCGTGAGTTTGTGAGTGTAGATTCTTATTATTGCAAAATCAAAACCAAGAGACACTTACTCTTTTCATTCTGGTCAATTATCCTAGAAGTTACAATAACATTTCACAGCACGTCAATAAAAGGTTCATAGGCTTATTGGTTTCTTTACACTCTGTCCAGTTTAAATTTTTTCACTGGCACAAGTTTTTCCTCTTCTTCCTCAGTGTCTTCTTTTCTGGACGGGTCTGGGTTCTTCCTTTTCGGAGGGTACCTCTTCTTTATATTCCGATGCTCTCCCTGCTCCTCTTGTTTCTTGGATTGGTTTTCTTTTTTCTTAGGGCAGTCTGTACAGATATAGTAAGTGTCTTGGCTTTTATCTCGGTAGGAGGGGGAGTATTCCGTTGGATTCTCTGAAGTAAACCTTCGTATGACACCTCGCAAAGCTTTGACCAGAAGCTCGATCTGTGGTGACTCTTCCATCTTTCTTGAAGGATTGAGAGTGAAATGAATACTTTGTGGGAAGACACTAACTCTTTATATAGGGAAGACACTTACCTTACATTAATACTGTAACTCAATTCTGTCTGGTTCATATCAATATCTACTCCAAAAACTTCAAACAAGTTCAAAACACAGCTGCTCGGATCATACTTAGAGTACCACGATCAGAGCACACCTCCCCGCTGCTCAGTACCCTACACTGGCTATCCATTCGATCCAGAATCAAACACAAAATGTGTTCTCTGTGCTACATTTCACTGACAGACTCTAGTCCAACATACCTGTCCAACCTCACCTATGTGTACACACCAGCAAGATACTTATGCTCCTCTTCTGACAAGCGTATACTCATTATTCCCACTATGAAAACAAAGTCATAAGGACAGCGTTCTTTTGCATACCAGGGCCCAGCAACGTGGACTGGATTACCCACTGAACTTAGACACAAAAACACAGTGATCACATTCAAGAGTGCTCTCAAAACTCACTTATTTCGACTGCAAGAACAAACTTAAAGACCTAATAATATTTCCTACCTTAAATATTCTCATCATGTTTATTCTATGTTTTCTTATTTCATGGTGTTTGTGTTACAAAATCCTCATTATTATCATTATTATTATTATTATTATTATTATTATTATTATTATTATTATTATTATATAGGGGACCATGGTGTTTAAAATATAGTCATTGGACAATTTGCAATCGAGATGACACGATATCACCATTTCGTGGAGATAGGAGAAGAAAGTAAGAGGCAGAAACGGGACCTATGTCCTCGCACAGTAGCTGAAGTCGTGTCTCAAATTCATGCCAGCGACTTTGAAGATGACATAAGTGAACCAGAATCCTCACTGTTACGTCTGCATCCAGACCCAGAGAGTAAAAGGCAAACCAAAGCTCATCAGTAACGCCTAAAAAATTTAAAATCACAGCCTACACGTACAGGGTGAAATGTAAAGATTTCATGTCCGACGTACGGCAGGAAAAAACAGAGGGGTTCATGACTGATTTGTGGGATTCTTTGTTACCCACATTGAAACGGCAAGGTGAAGCCAAAGAAGACGGTCGCTTGAGATTTTCCATTTATCACGATAGTTTAAAGTCGCCTGTTTTGATCGAGTTTAGCAGCCCTGTAGAATTTACATCTTCTAAAGTCATCGACAAGATTCAACACGAGCAGCAATCGAATGACCAGTTTCACATCAATGATAGAAATCGACATTGCACATGACCCACGTTTCCTTCCCAGTGGGACCGGACAACGCAGAAAAGTGTTATTGGTGGACAACATTTTCAGCATCAAACGTATCCTTGTTCAAATTAACAACACACAAGACAAAATGTGTTTAGCCCGTTCCATCGTCGTGGAACGAACACATGCCGGCAAGAATGACATGGCAGAATAGAAAAGAGAACGGCAAACTATTTAACAATCTCACCAAGCCAAACAACGAAGTGAAGTAGAACTCATGTTACAATAAGCGGGGCTATCTAAAGACAAGACCTGTGGCATTCCTGAAATGCAAATATTGCAAGAAGTCTTGGCTC
Source organism: Sinohyriopsis cumingii (assembly GCA_028554795.2). Taxonomy (NCBI): domain Eukaryota; kingdom Metazoa; phylum Mollusca; class Bivalvia; order Unionida; family Unionidae; genus Sinohyriopsis; species Sinohyriopsis cumingii. The sequence goes on along the minus strand of CM068838.1, from coordinate 121,235,196 downwards.
CGCGCTACAAATTGAATGTGCATCCACAAGAAGTGTGATGAAAACTGTTGCTTCGAGGCAACGATTTCAGAGACGGCAAATACATTCACGTCTATCATCACGATGAATATTTCGATGTCATTATCAGTATCACCGCATTCCTGCGATACTGTTATTATTGTGAAAACTCTGACAATGACTATAACATTCGAGAGCTACACAAGCATTGTGGATCAGAATGTGACGGATGTTTGGCCTCTAATCATTGTCTTGACGAAGGACAAAAACGGGTGCATTGCTCTGCATGTCAGCGAACCTTTGACAGCCCTACCTGTTACCAAGAACATCTTAAGACGCCAGGTTCAGAGTGGAAATGTGCTCGTCAACACCTGAGATTGTGCTCTATTTGTGGACAAGGCATACGTACCAATAATGTCAAGGCTCATGTATGTTCAGGAAAGAAATTATGTCACATTTGCTCCAAATCGTGGACTTGGAACACGAATGCTACATTCAAAAATACCATCCTCATCAGGAGGAGAATCAAGATGACCAGAGGAAAGGGAATTTCATGCTTTTTTTAAATAAAATTTCGAATGCATGCAAGAGACCGGCATTCAGTTTCCTAATTTCTACGTGGCTGAACAAGCGTGCGACAAGTGCATCCAAAAACCTCTATTTTGTCACTGCCCTCACTGTAGCAAGATTCCTGGAGGACGTGAAAACATTTATCGGGTACCTAACACGCTAACCGATTTCCACCGATGGATCTTCGACGAAACATGGAGTCGAGAGATCACCGAACTTTACGAAGATTAACATCGCTATGATACAGTGATGGCTCACAATTTCTCGGGACACGACGGACTGTTTCTCCTGAAATACTATACGGAACACAGCACCGACCGTCTTAAATTTACCTCGTAAAGGTCAAGCTCATTTCCATGCAAGTGGGACAAATGCAGTTCAAAGATTCGATGAGTTACTTGACCATGCCGTTAATCCGAATTCCTAAAGCATTTGGAATGACAGAAACCGCCAACGGCTATTCCACACTTTTTCAATACCGAGGCCAATCAACACGCCGTTCTGCCATGTTTGCCTGAGGCTCACTACTACGGCCTCGAAAACATGCGCACCGAACAACGAGAAGCTTTCTACATTTAGTAACACTCTCACGCCTCGGAATCCTTCCACTCTAAGGAAGAAATGTTGAAGTATTGTTGATCAGAAATAGGCATTTTACGTCGATGCTTAGGAAAATTTCGATAATTATTCATGGAACATGGAGGGATCGATCCTTTGAAAAAAGAGAAACCTGCACCATTGTCAAAGCGTCTTCCATAATGTACCACAAACAATTCACGCCCGAGAAGACCCTGGCTGTCATCCGTCCTCAAACGGTCAACTTTGTTGAACATCAGTTCTCGGTCAAAGCTCTGCGTTGGCTACATTACTTGTGTGACAAGGAATACAAATTGATCCAACATGCCCGAAACGGAGGAGGCGAACAGACTATTGAAAATTATTCAGTGGATGGCTGGGACTTAGAAAACACTATGATCGTGTTGGAATTTAACGGGTGCCTATTTCGTGGATGCCCGATCTGATGCCCTCAACGTTAAACCAAAAATCTTTTTTACAACGCACTATGGAAGACTTGTACGAGACCACTTGACAAAGTCGCTTACAGTTAGAACAGCAAGGATACCAAGTCGTCGAAATGTTGGAACACGAATACGATCACCGTTTGAAAACCTATCCCGAGTTTAAACGCATCGTGGAAAGTTTGAAGCTGGTAGACCCTCTAAACCCGCGAAATAGCTTGTATGGAGGAGGACAAATGCCACCTGTTTGATGTACTACTCCAACGAGGAAAAAGGAAAATAAATCAAATACCTGGACTATGTTCGCTGTATCATTACGTGTGTATATATCGTCCCTTTCCATCATGACATCCACAATTGCTGACCGAACACATCGACCTGGAAAACATTCAACAATGCGAAGGATTGATAAAATGCAAAGTCTTGCCTCCCACAGACTTGTATCATCCGATTTTACCTCACTACTGACAAGGAAAACTGATGTTTCACTTGTAACGTACCTGTGCCGAAACATGCAACCATGATCAACCTTGTCCTCACAATCAGGAAGAACGGCATTGACGGGAACGTTGGTCAGCATAGAATTGTTTAAAGCTCTAGACCTGGCATACGAACTGTTAGAAGTGTATGAAATGTACCACTTTCCCAACAGAGAACAGTACCACAAAGGTGAAGAGATTCAGAAAGGTATTTTCGTGGACCATTTGGATGTCTTTTTGAAACTGAATCAAGAAGACATTGGCTATTCTTCCTGGTGTCAAACTCCCGAAGACCAAAATAAATTCAAAAAGAGAAATACTGGGAACAGGAAGGCATCCCTTTAGACCACATTCAGAAAAACGAAGGAAGGCGTTCGTTTGCCAAAATGATGTTAAATTGTTTGTGTAGAAAAATGGCACAACGTCCGTCTTTACTCAAGACGGAGTATTTGACAGAACCTTTCCGCTACTTTCAGATGATTAACGACAAAACCAAATACATAAAACACGTGGACGTCCTTTGTGATGATTCCATCCTGGTCAATTACGAAGAGTAACTTGAGTTTAGACAAGCCAACGAATTTTTAAATGTCATCATAGCGGCCTACATGACATCCTCAGCTCGTTTAAAATTGTAAGAAGCCTTACGCCAATTAGGAGATCGTATGCTGTAGTTTGATAGGAACAGTTGCATCTAAATTAATCGAACATGCTCGATGGTCTCCGCACTGTCACTGCCTACCTTTAGTGAGATCCCAATAATCTCTTCATGTATACTTTACAAGAAAACATTTGTGGTTTGCCTGTGGAGCTGGTAGGACGCAATTACCGAGAGTTCGTCAAAATACAAATGCAACGCAAAGAACAATTGCATCCTTTACGTCATCGATGTTTGTTGGTACCTGAATGCTATAAGAGGACGGATTCATTTGAAAGCGTTCCAGTGGTCAGACATTGATAAACTACCCAAGGACGAGAAGGATTTGACTGATACTCATTTCACTTACATGACAGCCTTACTGCAACGAATTCAAGAGGAAGAGTTTGAGGATTACCAAAATCGTTTACACGGGCTAATTTTGGCTGGCGATGAAACTTCTGTACGACGTGTGGTGTGCAAGTTAGTGACTAAAATATAGAATCGTCACTGGAGTACGATCTGCTCTGTGAAAGTACATATATTTCATTCAACAAAAGAGGTAATAAAATAAGTCAATGACATTATTCAGACTGTGGAGGATTACCAACACTTTTTACGAGAACTGTGTCCGTTGAATTTTGGTCGTCGTGTGGTGTGTGTCTTAGTGACTTCCTTTCTGGGATTTCTTTTACCAACTATTACCTGGTGGGCTCTATAAGAACTGTACCTACCACAAAAACACGAGGGCGGTGCCTTTAAATGTACACGAGAGACTGTGAAATAAATTGCGCTTTCATCTTGATACTTCTCTACCTCTAAGGAAAAAAGATTTGAGAACTTTAAATCACTGAGCATGCTAATAGATATGTGTATAGCTTGTGACTTGCGTCATCATTGGCAAGATGTTCGTGACAAAAGTTTTAGTTTGAGGCTTGGACAAAAGAACTGGCCCAGTATTCCGAAAAGTTGTGTTAATGACATCAAACGTGCAGTGAAAAATGTAACCTTTAAACCTGTGTTATCCAAAGTACCAGAAGAAGAAGAAGCCAACACTGAGGGAAAGTACCCCATTCAGGACAGGACTGTCATTGACATGGACACCCCCGAAAAGCCATTCCGGAAGGGCATCTGTGAAAATGTGCAAAGTAGTGTAGAGACTATAAGAACATGACCAAGTGTCCCTTGGACACCACACCTTCGGCAAAATAAATGTTGTACAGTGACGTGTTAATATTCCACTTTATTAGTTTTGATGTGTATCTTATCGATGTACTTAACCGATTGGCTCTTATGCCTTTTTGCCTTTCGTGTCCCATTTTAAAGCTTGAAATAAACGTGTCCTGAAAAAAGTATAAAAACTTGACTCTTTTAGTTTTAAAATTGTCAACACCTTCGCTATGACTACCTCTGCTATCTCCGCTAACTCTTCCTTTACTTTCAAAGTACCTTTGTCTGCGTGAGTTCGAGTCTCGGATTCGGCTAATGTGGGTATGTGAGAAAGCTTGCCAGTAGCTTCTCATGGGTCGGTGGTTCTTTCCGGGGTTTTCCCGGGTTCTTCCTCCACCATTAATACTGGCCGAAATGTATAGCCTATCGTGTGCTGAAAAATGGCGTTAAACCCTAAAACAACAATACTTTGAAAGTCATCGAAGAACATTGTAGCGTTCCTGTTGGGAGGCCTTGCATCGTCACCATGCTTTTAACTCGTTAATTTCTGAACCTAGTGGTGAAATAAAACCGAATTTGTAAAACGTTTGATCAAACATAAAATTATTTGATCGATCGTCCACCTCACGCATTGTGTGGTGTTACAAAGAGTGACAATCGGTGTACAGTCGCCTGCGAGAAAGTCAAGGAAATTCTATCGTTTCGTGGAAGACGACGGGATCTTTTCTGACCCCAGTGAAACTCGACAAAACGCTAGAAGACGAAGAAGAAATTAAACTGTTTTTTTTTCTCGAAAATGGCATCATTGTAATGCCGATGTCATTTACATGACGCAAAATGTGAAGCCCATCACATCATCAGTTTCAATGCTCATTACGTAGTCTTGTTGAAAAGTCCCAGAGATAAATCGCCAGTGCAAGTGGTAACCAAACAGTTAGGAACGCCTTGGCTGACTCATGCGTATGACGATGATACTCAAACCCCTGAAGCGTATTTAGTCTTGGATTTAAAATCCACTACCCCCGGTTATTTCCGATTTCGTACCCATCTTTTTCAGAACTGGTGCCAAGGCAGAGGGCCTGTCGTGTACACATCCCCGTCGACTTAAATAAAGATATAAAAACCTCTGACACGTTTGGCCTGTCTCACACATCTTCAACATGACATCCCTTCAGTCTCATCTTCCCGTCAAATTGATTCGTATCTTGTACGGCATAAGTCGCGAAGAAAATCCACAAATATGTGCTCGTGTTTCAGAAGCCAGTGTTTGAGAAGTCTTACGATGGTTTACAGTGACAGTACGTAAAATAATTCAAGGCATCATTCGTATCCCTCATCAAACGAAACGGTTTTGTGACAGAAATAAAGTAGCCTTGACGCAAATGGCAGATACCCGAATCGACACTCAAACCAAATAGCAAATCATTTTGGAACCTAGAGGTAGCGATTCTGTAGGAGGCATCATCGTTCGCTCCCTCTTAAAATGGAACCCCAATCCCCCAAACGTTACCCCCAAGAAACAATCCACTCACAAACCTAAACGTGCCCAGAAGAAAAACTACAGTGGTGGTGTCAAAACCAGGTCATAGCCCCAGAAAAAGACTAGCCCCAAGGAAATACCCCAGAAAACGGCTTCTTCCCACAAGAGAGGCGCTATGACCCGGACGCAATCTTACATTCCCAAACCACGAACCTTAGCGACGGTGACCGCGTCTCCAGTAGCCTTAGGTTTTTCCACTTCATCGTTGCTAGTGATGCCAACCAAACCCAATTGGACACCCGTTCTTCCCCACTGGATGACAAAATGGAAACCCGTGTCTCAAGGAACAACTTTTCCGATGATAACGCCTCCTCTTTAGCCGCAGCGGCAGCTGATAAAAGAGTACCCTCCCCTCGAATCAAAGTCCAAGAGAGATCGGTATTGGGCATAATACAGAATTTACTCGATTTATCCAAGGAAGAGCTGACACGATTTATTTGGTGGCTAATCCCTCAACGTCTAGTGTTCCTGTTATAAAGTTGATACGACGTACCGACAATCAGCGGAGACACATTCCACTATAAATAGACCTAGGGTAAACGATTGGTATCAGTGTTTTTGTGCTCCTGAATAAAAAAAGGTGTCACCCGCCAGAGGTGCACACCACCGCCATCGTCGTTCTCCTATCCAAAAAGGGAAAAGAAAAAGGAAGGTACAGTCTCGTCGTTTGACACACCGCATCCGCAAAATGCTTAGCCAAGCATCAACGTCTACCTAAGAAAAGATCCAATTGTCCACGCAAAAAGCAGCTAAAGGGAAAGGGGGTATTTTTACGATTCGTTAGTAAATCAATTTGTCAAAGAGACTGGTCACAAACCCTGAGACCTACTCTAAGAATGCAACCCCCAAAAATATGATAAAAGGACGTGCGCCAAGTCATCGACGTCAGTGCATTTTGTGTGTGATCCTGAACAAACAAAGATGTCATCCCCCAGGAAGCCATCCCTTTTCTGTCCCAAAAGGAAGGAAAAGGAAAAGACTGCCTCTTCGTTTTACCAAACATTGGAACGTGTTGTCAGTTCCTTCCAAAGCCCCTTTGCCCATGCCAAAACAGCTCATTCAAGGTCTCCAAAGACATCCTCAATACCGTGTGTGAATGTTGCCTGAATGTCTTGAAAGGAACGATACTTTTCTCCAAGCATCAGAAAACACACTTAGCCAAGCATCGACACGTTCTTCGCGAAATGTTTAAAAAGAAAATCCCCACTCGTCAGCCATTTCGTCCATGGGTAGGAGATAAACAAGGTCCAAGAAGATAATATGAACCTCTTGGGTGAGTGTGGTGTGGCGAACGTGTACCTAAATCTCAGATCGTCTTTTACTGCCATATTTTTGCTATGTATTGTGTCATCGGTGCTGCTATCGCCGATTGAGTTTGCAACAAGGGGAGAAGCAATTGTGGACTATTTTACTGAGCATTTTATTCGGTTACCTTCTACCCAATGATTCACTGAAATACTCTAACAGTAACAATGGGAGCCTTGCGGCCAACGCCAGTCACTCTCCAAGCAGTCACCACAACAGCAATCGTCTTTTGGACACTCCTCTGACATCGAGTGATCTATCGGGAAGCAGAAGTCGGGAATTTTGAATAAACAATATCATTTAATTATACCCAGTGACAGTTCCATGTATGTCTTTCTCCACAATACTTTGTGCTGTTTTACGGCCAAATTACCCAAGGCCATCTAATTTGATCACGAGGCTAATTGGGAAGTAACTTTGGTCAAAAACATTCGTCCCACACAAATCGAAAACCTCGTCGAAAATTTAAACACTTTCGAGGTCGAAGTTCTGAACCACCAAGTGCAGCACTATTTGAATGAAATCAAAATGGTAGATTCCTCTACGAACAACCAGTATCACCCAATACTCCACAATACATCTATATGACGAAGATTCCTGCAGACTATTATTTTAACTGTCAACATCTGATTGAAACGATTTCTTCCAAAGTACATGCATTGTTTGCCAAAGCTCCGGACAAAAAGAAAACGAATTGTCTTCATCGAGTACCACAAAATAGCTCGTCGCCTGCTAATGAAATTTATGGATGCCTAAACGTTTTCCATGAAATTATTTTCCATTGCAAGCAACTTGGATTCTTTGAGATATTTTTGTTACGCTCTAGAACTGGATCAAGGATTAAATTTGATCTTTCTGTACTCTGATGTGGTGGATTACAACGTGGTAGGACACACATTACTGCGAGTACTACCTTTCAAAGTGGATTCTACCACAACAAATGACGAGGAAGGTGGAAACACCTATCACATTCACCGCGAATTTGTAAATCCTCACTATTCGCCCGTTAATAAGTCGTTTTTGGACAGTGTCAACATTGGTATAAAAGGGAGACCTGCGACAAATTTTCCATTTTCCAAAGGAAACGTTACGGACCATTTTCGACCAACGATTCTCTAACGAGTTGTAAGTCATTTATATTGTGTACCGATGAGTCGCTCGACAGCGATGACATGGTTTAGGAGGTATGCTGAAATCTGCGTGTCGTTCGGTGGCCACCATCTTAAAACCGATGGTGACTTGAAGATTGCACGCCTTGAAAGATGCTGATTTGACGCAAGGAAAAGAATTTGTCCAAATGATATCATCGACCAATAAAATCCCAAAGAAGCGTTCTTGGAAGCAGACAAAAATGTCTTACTTCAAACTGCAAAGACATTTTCGGCCGACGAGAAACTCCCACAAATGCGCTAAACACTGATGAACCAGGCATTTTGCCTTCATCGACTTCAAGGCTTGGAGAAGGCCAAAAGAGACGTCGACGATGACAACCCTCCAGATGACTTCACACATACACGCGGCAAGAAAGACAAAGAAGAAACGAACCGTCAGGAAATAAGACGTATTTGATTATTAAATAACAGTGAGACAAATTTATGCATTGATCGTCTTGAGTATGTTCCAGTCAGAACTGAATATGTTTGCAATGCCACCCACCATGACGACGAAGCAAGAATCTCAATGATAGTATTTCATCCCATTTTCTCTTTGACGACCTCAGCCCCCATCAAGTTTGAAATAAAAAGACAGCCTAAGGATTACATTGATCTGAATATCAGCGAATTGCACCTGAAACTCAAAGTGATTACAACGGACGACACCGCTCCAGGAGCCGACGCCAGAATAGCTCCCGATAAAATGTTTATACCTTCCTTGTTCAGTGAGGTGGATATTTATTTGAATAACAAATTAGTCAGCAACAACATGTATACTTCCCCTTTTCAAGCGTACTTCTAAAATATTTGACGTAGGGGGAAGACGCCAAGGACACTCATCTGAATCCTTGCGTAGTATGGAAACCTGACACAGAGGGCGAGGACAAGTTCAACGACACAGTCCTCACAATGTGGACTTAACCAGAACATAGTTTAGAACTGATGAATCGTTTGCATTTGGACGTGTGGTTGCAAGAAAAAGTAATTGCTGAACCGGGTGGATGTCCGGCTGGGACTGAATGGAAGCAGTAGCGTTTTGTTTCTGATGGCTCATGCCAACGAGCACAAACCCATCATCCAAGAAGTCAGACTCTATGTGGAACACATGGAAGTGTTACCTAAAGTGGTCAACAACATCAGCCACACTTTGAACAGAACGACCGCTAAGTATCCGATACGAAGCGTGGAAGTGAAAATCTTCAGCATTACTGATGGACTCCGATCCAATATCGAAGATCATCTATGCCAAAGACAGTTTCCAAACTGTTTAATCATTAGTATCGTCAGAAACGAAGCCCTTGGAACCTACGTTTGCCAGTTAGGGCCAACATCAGTCACGGTGTTTTGTAGGACAATTATGCAGAAGGCTAAACTTTGTGGGCTTTTGATTTCATTCCAGACAAAGGCAGCGACAGGTAACATTTCCACCAAATGAAATCAGGTCAACTGCGTGTAGAACGTCAGTTTGCAGAAGCTCTAACCGAGATGGTGAACGTAATCTTGTATGCCGAATTCGACAATACTATAGATGTCAACAGTTTGTAATTCTGCACTATTAGAAGTTATGGAAAACTCTTATTCCTCTTTGAGTGGTGCATCGTCCTTGGAAATGGAATGCAAAGATGTCTTGAAAGTAGAAGCACCCACCAAACAAGACAAAGACGAAGAGGATATGGTGACATCGAGATGGCCAGAACAAGAACAACATTTATTCACCTGTTTTGCGCAACACCTGGCATGAATAATATCAGCGGCAACAAAGAAATATTGCTATGGATCTCAAAAGGATCACCCTAGTAATATTCAGCACGAGGAATGCTCGGTGATGAGCAAAGAATAAACATTGGACGAGTATCTGGATGACGCTTGGGGTCCCATCTCTGAAGAAGCAGTGTTGCATCAGTGGTATAAAGACTTGAGTGATCATTTCTCTCCTCCACTGACTGCTCTAGAGCTCCGTCAAATCGAAGCTCTCTTGCCACAGTGTACAGATACGAAGCGAAGAAACGTTTCAAGGAAAAAGTCCGGATTGAATTGGGGACTTAATATTACCAGGGAAACAAGAAAAAAAATGGATACCTGGTAACTTTATTTTGTTTGAAAAACAGTACGTACACAGCTTCCTGTAATCCTGTCGTGTGTGTTAAAGATAAACTTCCTCATGGCAAACCTCAAGACCATCAAGGTTATGTAATCAACACCGACGACAGTCATCTTCCAGTAACCCACTAGGTGACATCTACGTTTCCCACGATGACTGTGTGGAGTAATTTGATTCGTATGGATTACTACCTTTGGAAGAATAAATAATCAACTTTATGAGCTGAAATGCCAAGACGACACATTTTAAAAATGTGCAACTACAAGGCACATATTCCATGGTGTGTGGACAATATTAAAACAATATTGTTTGTAGTTTCTTCATCAATACAGTCTTGGATATTCCTTCGAATAATTAGTGACTCGCTTTGATCGTAACTCATCTAGAAACGATGATAAAATAGATAGATGGTTTTGTGACCATTATAGATATCTGTTGCACTTAGCTAGGAAACGTAGTGTACATCAATGACCTCATGACCTCAATCACTGGAAGTTTAACTTGACTTCACAACGTTGTCAACCATGTCAGTAAGCTGATGTCTGAAAATGTTTTTGATATTGTATGGATTGTTATCTATTTGTTGGTTTAATCAAAATGTTGCTTTTTGGAAATAATCATTGTCTGTGGTTTGCTCTAAAAATGAATAGTGTATAAAGATATATGCTCTTTCACATCTCTCTATCCCTCTATGTTAGGTGAGTTATAGTGGTCCTATAAAAAAACTGATGTTTTCTATCGTGTCCACGCTTGAGACATATAAAACGGTGCGGTCTGCTGTCTGGCCATCCATTGTTGACTGGTCAACAAGATCAACATGTGTGTCCAATTATCTAAGCTGAACGAAACCCACGAGCATTTACATCGTGTCTGGCAAACCTTGATCCAAAAGCAGCACAAGACCTCATAGAAGAGGTCTTTAGAGAAGAAGTGAAGCAAAAACAGGATATGTGGATAGAGAGATATACTCAGCAGAAACATCAACAGAGAGCAACAGCAGCAATATTAACAACAGCAGCAGGAGCCATAACGAGGATTTGTAGATTGTCGTGTGGACACCAAGGAGTGCTCCTTCTCCTTCCGCTGAAGCACACTGTATCCCATGGGAAAACATGCAGCGAGACGTGGACATAATCCCAGACAATAACATAGAGATTGCCGAAACTCCTAAGTAAGAAAAAAGCCCTTTTCAATGTTACACCAAATATCTAGAAACGAGATAGATACAATTGTATTGCCAAATTTATGTATTTGTGTTTGTATGTTAGAGTAAATTGTACGTCAAGAGTTAGAAGTGTGTATATAAACAATTCATATCCCTGGCTTGTTAAATAGTGTGCGAGTTTGTTATAGTGTTGTATGTATTTGATGTAATAGAGAGTGTTTGCATGAACAAAAGTTGAAGTGAGTGTTCCTTTTAGGTCCGCGCGGTCCATGTTTTGCTTGTGGCACGGGTATTGTTAGCATTTGTGCAATGAATGTTTTTTCCTTCACGCCCGTGCTTGAGACATATAAACTGGTTACCCATCGTTGACTGATCAAGATCAAAGAAAATGAGTAGAATTTCAAAACTGTTAAAGTTATAGCTGCACATGGATTATGAACGTCACGTCCTGGATGAGCTGGCTTTGGATGCGATCCAGGAAAGTGTTAAGATAGAAGAGGATGAGGAAAAGAATAAAAAAGAAGAGGAGAAGAAAGAATGGATCCTGCCTCACCTGATCCTAAAGCAGAGCTGTGAATTCAAGCCAATAGGGAGGACACCTCCACAGCGCCAAGCACCACATACAGTAACAGCACCGAGACCCACTGTCCCTCTGATTGAGAACTGGGATGAAGAGTTGGAACGGCAACGGCAAGACTGGGAAACAAATTGTCCCCAACATCCACAGACAGAACGAAGAAGGAGGAAGGAAAGAGTCATCACAATCCCTTGAAGTGAGAATTGGGATGATGAGGTCACTCAAGCTGTCTCCGCACTCCCAACAGCTAGAGTACATTGGGAGCCGGATTGGAGCCGACGCTGTATGCGTGTTACTATACCTGGAAGGTGCAATCATTGACAGATGTATCTGGAGCTTACAAAAACAGTCCTTCTCAGGGCTAATCTGATCTTTAGAAAAGAGAAACTGATGACGTTGCAAATAATAGTAATATTTGTTGATATTATGTGTTTGTTTGTATCTTTCCCATAACAAAACACTTGTCCCTGTACTAAAGAATGTTTGTTATGAGTGAATGGAGAGTAATGTGACTATATACACTGACTCACCTTGCTGATGTGATAGTATGGGAAAAATGCAATGCAATAATGCAAAAAGTACAAAATAAGCAAAAAGAAATATCTTACGAAGTGTATACTTTTGTTCTGTTTAAAAGCGTCCAGTGAATCATCAGCATAGATATTATTCTTTTGTTTTGGTAGCATACGTTTACATGATTCCGATAGTTCTTAAATAATTTCCTTTATACCTCTTAGAAACTGTATTTGTCTCTAATTGGTGTGAAGATTCCAGTCATGACACTCATGTTTCCTTAATTTTGACTTTACAATACCTGCCAAAGAATTCAATGTCTGATGCTAACAAGGGGCTGCGATTGTGGGAATATAGTTCCATCAATGTCGATATAAAATTTGTTTAGGTCTAGAATCCTTTATAGATACGGATACAATGGTGAATCATTTAAACTTAGTAATCAGATCTATTAAACATATGAGAAGTAAACTTAAAGAAATATAATTTTCTATTTATATAATAATCTTATGTGGGAAGGAGTCAAACCAGTGTAGGAACCGAGACGCCAAATGGTGATATGTAATCATGCATCGAACCTAAATCAGACGATCATGCGAGGCCACGCTGTGTCTTCCAAGTAATGTGTACATTTGTTGCCATTCACTACTTTTCACGTTGTTTGGAATGACTGGCTATTATACGTATCATTTTTCACATGTATTCGTGTTATTATCCTTCAGAGCCACCGTAGAGATAAGTGGTCATTTACCGAACTATTATTATAACCTCCGTTTATAAAGGATGGCTGTCACAATAAGTTTTGCTGAGCGGAAAATGATCTCAACCTTGTGACGGTACTAAGAATGCATGTAACTGATTGGATGAAAGACGCTAATGATGAGTCATTTTAATAATTTATAACAGTTCAATTCGTTAGTTACGCGTGATTACTGATCGCCGCAAAACTTGTAAGAAAAATACAATTTCCACTGCTTTTATGTGACTTATTTCTGGTTTAATTCCTGCATCATGTCACATAAGTAATTGTTTTGTATATAAGAAAAATGAAACTAATGGGATGGTAATCTCTAAACACAAAGACCCCCAAAGTATAAAAATACGTAAAGGCGGAGACAGAATGATCTCCATTTCTACAAATTTCCTGCCTTTTTCTTGTTGAGGTATAGCGTGCTACTTTCAACAATAGTAGGTCACAACTATATCCAGTCTGATAAAATATCGGTCATGGTCGTAAAAGGTTAGGTTTCGCTTGGTCCTGATCCTTTCCACAATTAAATGTTCCACTTAATCATTGCTGTATAATTCAAAACCAATGTTAGGCGAAGATAAATAATTGTATTAATTTTATTGATATACATTTTTTCGTAGAAAATCTGCATTGATTCTGTATTGTCCCTTTTATTGGCAATTGGCAAGGTTTTAAGAAAACGTTGGTGTAAATAACTTTATCAAAAGACTCAATTTTGACTTTACATAGTACATACATGTTTTAATAATAGGGTGTAATTGTGGTAAAGATAGTATTGATAGTAGACTACATAAACATTAAAATGATAGACTAAACGGAAAATTACCAAAAACATAGTTACAACATTACAAAATATTGACAAAATCTACCATTTGTTTATAAATTACTCTTTTGTTACTCAGGACATAAAATCAGTTAAAATAAAACTAAAACAATACCACGACATTATTATATTGACGTTCAGCGTACACGTGACCCTAGAGTACAGGCATACTTTCAGACTTAAGAAGACGTGTCTTCATATAAGGACATGTAATTATGACCGTACAACGACCTTCCCTTTGTACATTTTCATCACAGCAGTACTATGAATTTTGACACCATGCAATCATGGCAAGCCTGAGAGTTTGTAAGACGTAGATCACATGTGCGATTCTATATAATAACGTTACACCAGGTTTGCATGATCTCTTACGTTTTTAAGGCAAAACCACAACCTTAGATATTCAAATAGTGTAGTTGTCATTAGTCAGAATTTCACAATATGTATTAGACGATAATCATTTATAGATTCAGCCACCTTTATGCTGAACGAATTATCAAATCCCTTTCGATACGACCCAGAGGTTAACTCCTTGAAATTGTCAATAGCCAGTTTTATCCTAGAACCACAACGAATGAAAAATTATAATCTGCAAATACTCCCAATGAACTCTTCTGCCATGATCACGATAACTGATATCTACATGCACGAGTCACTTGATTTGAACAAGTGTTTGCTTGTAGATTTTATTTTCATCATTGTTTCCAATTTTGTCATATACCGGAAATTCTCTATTTGTGTTTTTAATAAAAGTAAAAATCCAGATAAGTCTTAATTCGTTAAATGCGCAGCCACGAAATGTTCAAAGGGAATTTTAGGTGTTACAACACAGATGATTATGTTTACTGTGTTTTACCTCTATTCGTTCAGAATATGGCGTATTAGCATATTCATCTTGTTTGTGATCTTAGTCTGTTTATCCATGAACGTATCAGGGTAATATAGTTTAAGTTCATGAGTTTCTTTCGACAATTTAAAGCACATAATTGAAGTATATTTATCTATGATGAGTACCTTTCATCCTGAGTCGGATTGACAAGGAACGTTCCCAGGTTAGTAAAATACAAAAGTAAAAAGCTTATTATACCCATTGTAGATTATACTAGTTCGGAAGTTTCTTTCGACATGTTACTAATCATTCGATAAAGCCGTACCAACTGTTTTAAAAACTGTTTGACGGCGTTTTAACACAGTTGCGTTATTTGCCAGTTATGCCAAAAGACGAAGAATACGGCCTGTGAGAATGTTCACTGTAGTACATAACCAGAAAAGCTAGATCTTATGCCATGTACACTTCCTTCAAAGCATTCACCCCATGCCACATTCTACTTGGGGGGCGTCATTTCAGCGTGTATTAACACGCACAAAATAAGAATTTGAGTCATATCGCTAAGATTTATGCAGTGTGTCAGTTATAATGGTATCTAGCACTGAGGCATCATGTCGCAAACATGTGGCATCATGTCCCACCTAGTGTGATTTGTGTGATTTATATTTTTAACGTAGTTTTTAACAATTTTTCAGTCATATCGCTACGATGTCTGCAATGTGGCAGTTTATAGTGATGTCTAGCACTGAGGCATCATGCCGCAGACATGTAGCATGATGTCCCACCCAGTCACATTATCCTGACACCAAGCCTACCAGTCCTAACACTAACCTCTTAATGCTAAGCGCCCAGCGAGGCAGCTGTTAGTACCATTTTTGTAAGTCTTTTGTATGATTCGGCTGGGGATCGAACCCACGACCTCCCGCATCCAAGGCGGTCGCTCCAACCACTAGGCCACTGGAGCGGTCTGTCCCACCTAGTCACGTTATCCTGACAACAGGCGGACCAGACATAATATTATCATCTTAATGCTGATAGTCAAGAGCGGCTGCTGCTAGTGCCATTTTTATGTCTTTGGTATGACTTGGCTGGGGATCGAACCCGCGACCTCCCGCATCTGAGACGGACGCTCTAACCACTAAGGCCACCGGTCCGATATATGCAAATTGTTATGAAGAATTTGTTTTCCAGATAAATTACAGTTTACCTTTGAAACCATGTTTTACCCCAGCTAGGCAGCATATTCTTTGTCTTCAAAAATGCCAGGATACCAGTACTAATACATATTGCCATATAGCTGTTGAATTAACTAATCTTAAACAGACGTATGGCACATGATAGATTAATAGATCAACTCACGTATGAAAATGCGCGACTTACTAATATCATTTGAAGTCCAGGTTAACATCTATAATTTCAAGGTTATCAATGTGAGTACTTATTTTCTGAGGTGCGTTCATACTCCCTTGAAATGTTTGCTTTCTTGTAAGAATGATAAATTTAAGGATAATAAATTTGTAACCGTGTCAAAAAAGACACTGAAAGCGTTGCAAAAATATTGATGAAACAATGAGCTGACATCTTTAATATCCAGTGCACGATATCATAGGTGCTGGTTCTCTCAACCAGAGGAGATCTGGAAGGATTTGGGGTATATTTACCATGTATTTCATGAGTTTCACGCTTACTTACCACTTAACAAGAATATTGCCGAGATCGATGCGAACTAAAAAGCAATGCACAAATTCTATTGTAAACTCGATTTGTTTGTGGTTTTGTGGGGTTTGGTGCCATTTTCAGCATATCATAGGTTATACATAGCGGCCAGTATATGTGATAGGGAAGAATAGGGAAAATCCTGGGAAAGAGCAACCTACCCACTGGAGCAAGCTTTCTCACTCGACCACAGTCCCAAAGAAATATTAAAAGGTAATTAATAACGATGGAGATGACATACTCATGATAAAGACGATAATGTTTTTTAATACCTCAGAAATGTTATTGAAGGATTTGATTTGAATGAATACGACAATATATAGTCTACCGAAAATAAGTTTTTAAATGGCTCATTCACTTTAGGAGATGGACAGTAATCAATTCAAAATCGTAATAGTATCATTATGAATTCTTTGGACGGGTCTTACTTTTCTGAGCTTTAGCCTCTATCTGGTTCTACCCTTCCGTCACACGTTAGTGCATGATTTGAATAAAATCCTATGCACCCGTGGTGAGCCTAGCATGACTACAAGGCGATGTATCCTGAAGTTTAGTTATTAATATACCAGTACCCACCTACCACCTTTAGCCTTTTTGCATTAAGAGTTACATTTAAATGACGTCTCTAAATTACCGAATGGACACTTTCTGTATCTGAAGAATTGTTGAACGTCTCATGATAAATGCAAATCACTCGGTTTCTGGTACTGGTGCTTCTTCGCGGTTTACGTTAATATTCAGTATATATGACGATCAGTACATATTTATTCTGAAAGGGAAGACGAATAACGAGCCTCGATCCCACGCAAAAATATTTTAGATGTCAATGATCTTTGAAGACTAGCACTCTATGACCCCACGGCCACCTGGGCCCTTATGTAAGATGTATTTTTCCCACAAATAGCTTGATTGACTGGCTGTGCTGAACTTCTTACAGGCATTTCCTTCGTTGTAAGAAATAAGATCGACAGTTTGCAACCAACGTTTGCCTGCTTATATTAATAATCATCTGGCATACATGTCAAATACAGGTACTGTGTTAAAAAAATAAAGGTCTGGTTATTATAATTAATATTATAATTAAATATTTAACATTTCTCTTAATAGATGAATCAATTATGGCGTAAATATAATTACAGCAGATGTTTAGTGACAAATACATGAATTCTGTGCCTATATATTAATACAGAAATCCTATGCTTACAGATTGAAAACGAAAAATAGGAACATAACATAAGTGACCAAGGGGCTTTCGTGATAGGCACACTCAGTGTGCAAACAAGATTGAGAGCCGACAGAAAAGAACATCAATAACATTATCAGAGCATAATACAAATAACCCATGTACGTTGCTGGTCAAGTGTCCACAGGGGAGCTCGATCCCAGGCATGTAGAAAATATAGTAAACAGTATAAACTGTGTTCTAACTGGCAGAACTGATTTTGTACATTCGTGGCTCTTTTTCTACCTACTTTTAGAAAATAAAATCGATAGACATCTAAGTGTATGGCAAGATCAGAAATGGACTAAAGAAAAATCTAGATTCCAAAGTTCGTTCAATTCAGGTACGTTATTGAGGAGGAGATTATTTGTCATCATCATGATAGGGGAGATCGTTAAAGTATTTGCAGATATTGAAATTTAAAAGTCTTTACAGTTTTGATGACCTTAATAATTGGAAAGGAATTTAATCTGATTCTTCTCTATAGTCATTTTGTAGCTTGTTCCACAGAATGAACGCTGCATCTAAGAAAGCTTTTATTCATATGTAGAAGTTCTCGTGTTATGGACAGTTCAAATAGTGTACTACCTAATATTGTTTTTAAAATCTTTTAAACATTGTAAGTCATTAAATCATTGTGGAACATCAGCATGCAGACTCTTAAAAGTTTCTAAATCGATCGATCTAAATCTACATGGTTTTAGGTTTTGTTTATGATTTTGTAAACAAAGTTAAATATATATTTAGCTGCAGGTATAACCTTCATATACAAATATCAACGTACGCTCATGTATTGTGTATACTTTAAAGGTATTTTTCTCGCTGCACATGTTCCAAACTAAGGGCAAACTATTGGGAAGTAAGAAGTAAATAAATAGTCAGCATTTTTAAATTGAAACCGTTGTACGAAAGCTTTTCTGCAAACATTCGTTTTGACAAGTTGCGTATAGTGTTGCAGGCGGTATAAAATATAATTTCATAGTAGCGTGACAATTTCTTCGCAGTTTGTTGTTGAATTTATGTTTTATCTTCTATGGAGATGCCTTGTAATGGTGGAATGAAGCATTCGTTAATCAGATTTCATTTTTACGTCATCAAACTTAAGCTAAAAACACGTGAAGTGCATTTACTGTGAATCCATAGGGAATTATCTCCGGCGTGTTTTGAGAGAAATCCATCAGAAGCTATTGGTGCATGTTAGTGTTCCTCTCTATGTAGATGTGATGTGATGTGATTTTGATTTTTAACGTAGCTTTAACAATTTTTCAGTCATATCGCTACGATGTCTGCAATGTGGCAGTTTATAGTGATGTCTAGCACTGCGGCATCATGCCGCAGACATGTAGCATGATGTCCCACCCAGTCACATTATCCTGACACCGGGCCGACCAGTCCTAACACTAACCTCTTAATGCTAAGCGCCAAGCGAGGCAGCTGTTAGTACCATTTTTTAAGTCTCTGGTATGACTCGGCCGGGGATCGAACCCACGACCTCCCGCATCCGAGGCGGACACTCTAACCACTAGGCCACCGCAGCGGTCTCTCTATGTAGAAAATTAGACTCAAAATAAGCTTTTCATGAAGACTATTAATGAGGCAAGTAAACATAAAATTATATCTTTGTTATTCCAGGCCTTTTTCTCCTTTCTTTTTGTCGTAAACTAGCAGGTATACCTAATACGAACAACAATCGTCTAATATACGTATATGTAGGCTATATAATAGACATATGTCTTCTTGTATCGTAAGCAGACATTAGTGATAAGTTTATGTACGAAGACAGAAGGATAAACTGTCCCTTTAAAATTTGTATTAAGTCGAGCGTGGCTGAACGCGTATCACAAACGATTATTTCCTTATCATACAGTTGTGGACTGGAACATTTTACAGTGACTGGTTTAGTCTTTTTCCATTTATTAATTGATACTTCAAGAGATTTCTTCAAGTGGAAATGGAGTCATTGATTTTTATCTCTATACATTACTTTGCTCCATATTTTAAAAAAATCATTTTATAGATGCTTTTATAATATATTTGTTCTTTTTTCTATGTGAAATAATCATACTGTGTATTGTGAAGTTTGTGTCTATTATTGTTATCCGCCTTACATATCTCAATTTTGTGATTGAAAGAACTACTTACAAAGTATCGAATATGGCCTAACACGTAGCGGTGTTTCGGTCATGGAACTCTGACACAAGGATATTGCCATATGGTTTTAAGGAGACCTTGAAACCTTGTTTAGAAAATATACATGCATACGGGTCAGGGATAATTTAATCATGCAGCAACGTTAATGTACGTATTTATTTAATGTTATACAACAAATGTTCACAACGCTACGTGAATAATTAATATCTCCAATTTTCATAAAGTAAGTAAATATTATCATCTTCTGAAGGAAAACCATCAGTACTAGCACATGTCATCATAAAAAATGGTAACTGTCCTGCGCACGATACCTAGCAGAAGGATTAATGGATGCAACCTTTTACAGAGTAGTTCAATTAATTTATTCAAAGCCCTCTGCATGAGAAAATCTGACGATAGTATGTACAGGCCTCGCCCCTCCCGTGGTTAAATATTTTAAGTCTCAACTATTGCGTTTCGTTAACTGTTATTTTCGTCGACAACTATCAATATTATTGTTTCATTCAAGAGTGCTTGCCTGTGAGATAGAAACGCATATAGCCACATTAAATAAATCAGAATATTTAGCAATTATACATACAGGTATGTGCGTTTCGAACACGAAGTTATTTGTTGATTTTTGTCTTAAATTAAAAGAGTTAATACAGTTTCACTGGCTCATTGTATAATACAGACATCCTCTAAAAGAAGATGAAATATACACAAAAAAAGAAAAAGAAATATCTTACATAGTGTATATTGCTGATTAAAAAACGTCCGACCAATCATAACATAGAAGTTGTTCTTTCCTTTTGATAGTATAATTTGACACGATTGCGATAGCTTTAAAATAATTTCCTTTATACGCATTGAAAGCTATATTTATCCCAAATCGGTGTGCAGAAAGCACTTTCCCCTCATTTATAATTTACAATACCTGCCAAAGGATTCAATAATTAATGAGGGGAAGGGCATGCGATTGTGAAATAGAGTTCCATCCAATGTCGCCATAACATTTATTCAGGTTCAGTCTTTTGGACATATATATACTGTGGCAGATCGATCAAACTAAGTTATCAAGCTTGTTAAACACATGAGAAGTAAACTCAAAGAAACATAATTTGCTGTTTTTGTAGTAATCTCGTGTTGGACGGTCTCAAACCGGTATAGGCACCGAGACGGCGATTGGTGATACATAATGATCCACTGAACGTTTTTCAAGAGACAATCATGCGACG
This sequence comes from Sinohyriopsis cumingii, assembly GCA_028554795.2. Classification (NCBI taxonomy): domain Eukaryota; kingdom Metazoa; phylum Mollusca; class Bivalvia; order Unionida; family Unionidae; genus Sinohyriopsis; species Sinohyriopsis cumingii. The sequence goes on along the minus strand of CM068838.1, from coordinate 121,214,260 downwards.
CCGACACTGTGCCTTCCAAGTGATGTATAAATATGCTGACATTCACTAGTTTACACACTGCATAGAAGACTGCTATGGTAAATACTATTTGTCACATTTTCTTCGTGTCATTATCCTTCGGAGCCACCGTAGAGTTAAGTAGTCATTTACGGTGACATTATTGTGACCTCCGTTTAGAAAGTATGGCTGTCACCAGGAGGTTATGCTGAGTCGAAAATGAACTCGAGTTCCAAACGGCCTTAACAATACACGTGTAACGTATATAATAGAAGACGCTAATGAATGTATTTACAATACGATGAGTCATTTTAATCATTTGTAACAATTCATTTAATTAGGACCGCGTGATTACGTATCGATTGAAGTCTTACAAAAATCTAAATTCTAGACTGCATTTATGTGGTTCATTACTGTATTAATTACTGAATCATGTCATATGCATAACTGTTTTGTATATACATTAAAAGTGAAAGTAACAAAGATAGGATAGTATATTCGTAAGACAAAAAGACCGGAAAACAAAAAAATACGCAGAGACATAATCAGTAAAATGCATTCTGTATTTGTCGATCTGGATTGTATCCAAATAAAATCCAGGCACACAATGGTGATCGCCAGAATCACTAATGAAATTAAGTACAATGTATGCATTTCAATAGAATTTAATTGGCAGCGAGTTAATGAAAAAAGAAAGAAAATGTACGCGGAATATGGTAGAAAGCTTACACCATTGAATTTACAGGCATGGGTAACTATATATATATATATATATATATATATATATATATATATATATATATATATATATATATATATATATATATATATACTCGGGTTTAGGTTTTGTGTACACCGATACCCGACGGTTATTTATGTATATTGTACAATATTTTGAAATTGAATTCGGTTCATCCTATGCCGTACGTGCGAAACGCTTTCGATGGAAAAACTGAATACTTCCAGTGCACAGATGATATATGATTGCATCGTCTGTGTATGACTGTCTCACTGTAAGACTAAATCATCACATTACAGAACGTCTTGTCAGTGAGCGGTCTACTTAAGGACTTGCACATCTTCAGCTATAGATGTATGTAAGTTATTTATTAATTTCTTGTGTATAAGTTATAACTATTGTACTATCACGTTTATTTTTGTATAGTTTCTATGTAGCTTCGGGTTGTGTAGTATAATGCAAATATTTTATATTCTTGTTTGTGACTTAGCAAGAGATTTTTATTAGCAATATAAAGTTACATTTTTAAGAAAAGTTAAGTACCGTAGGATTCTTATCGGGCACGGATAGGTTCACTTCCGAACCTGTTTGACGTTTTGCAATTATTGTGCCGATAATGTAATATGTATAGCTTACCGTATATAACGTCATTACGTTTAATCGTATATGCCCGTGTCATGCATAACATACGGTGTTAGATGTATTTGCAGCTGATCGGAATCGTAGCTGTAGTCGGAGTCGACGTGATACCAGCTGTGAAGAGCTAACCATAGAAGCTGACCATAGCACTTGTAAAGCTGAACCATAGAATCCGTAGAGCTGAGTGAACAGTGTATCTGGTCGAGTAGTAGGTGATCTGGCGTTGCTGACCGATTGGTGGGCGCTTATTGCTTGATTGACCAGGGAATTAAATGGTGGTCGGTGGCTACCTGGAATGCTGACTGCTTGACTGACCAGTGTGACAGGTAGCCAAGTGTGCTGGTGATGGAGTTTAACTCCAAACATGTAATCTTTTTGCCGTGGGCTAATTTTGGATTTGTAATACCCAGTGTTTTGGGATTTAAAATATATTTCATATGGTATATGTCCCTTTCTTTTTATCATTTTACTATTTGTCTAAAATGCCTCATTTGTCACTATTTGAGTGAATTTATTTACTATTTGAGTAAAACACATCATTCTTTTCATCGTGTGAAATTACTGTTTATCATTCACATTTGTCCTTGTACTGTGTAAAGTCATTTATTTATATATTCATTTGTTGCATTATTAGGTTCGTGCGGATTATGCTAATTTGTCCAATATTTTGATCGTATACACGTACGTATCAATCATAATTCTTTTCTCATTCAAGTCATTCATCATAAACCATTGTATATGTATCACCATCAAAAGTGTTCTATTGTAAATCCAAATTCCAACCCGGTTATCTTGTTATAAAGTGGAACGTTTTACGTATTGCATGAAAAAGATTGAGGCTCATACAGCATGAGAAACACGAGTTGCGTCCCTGATAGGTGCATGCTGAATTTCTCAAATTCATTTACGTAATGGTAGGAAACCAAGGTCGATAGTTTTTGACCAACGTTTGCTCTTTTGTATTTTAAATCTGGCATACATTTCAAAAATAGATATTGTGATAAAGCATTGGTCGTCTACAAAAGCCAGGTATGTTACTGGTCAATGGCACTCAGTGATGCAAAAACAAGATTCCGCCCACGCATTTATAGAAGTATATTAAACAGCATAAACTGTTCTAAGTGACAGAATTGTCATTGGACATTCGAAGCTCCTCATCCAACGTGGTAAGATATATCTGAAGTTTCACTTTTATAAAATTAAATCGATAGTCATCTAAAGATATGGCAAGATTAGAAAATACGAAAAAACTATAGATTCAAAAGTTTGTTCAATGCATGTTCGTTATGAACAGGAGATTACTTATCATCATCGTAGGGGAGATCGTTCGAAGCATTTACAGATATTAAATTTAAAAGTCTTAACAGTTTTTTGAATGACATTAATAATATAAAAGGAATTTATTCCAATTCGTCTCTATAGTTACAGTGTAGCTCGTTCCACAGAATGACTGCTGCATCTTTGAAAGCTTTTATGCATATATTGAAATTTTAATTTTTATAGACAGCTCAACTATTTCAATATCTTTAATTGTGTTTATTGTCCTTTAAACATGGTAGTTCATGAAAACTTGTGAAGCAACATTATCCACAATTATAAAAGTTTCTAAATCGATCGATCTAGGTCTAGTTGCTCTTAGGTTTGTGAGTGATTTTGTGACGTTATTCAAAGATTATGGTAGCTACTGGTATATCCTTCATATGCAGAGCTCAACGTACGCTGATGCATTTTATATAGTTTGGTCGTGTTCTTTTTTCACTGCACGGGTTCCTAAATAAGATTATAGAGTTGAGTCTGGGAAGAAATAAGAAAATATACAGCCAATGTGTTTATAGTGAAAAAGTTGTACGAAATCATTCATATAAACATTGAGTGAGATATTAAATATAGTGTTTCAGTCTGTATTGAATATCATTTCCTAGTAGCTTGACGATTTTCTCTCAGTTGATAACGAAATATATTTGTTATCTTCAATGGGGATGCCTTGTATTTGTGGAAGAAAGCACTCGTTAATCACATTTCATGCTAATTTTATCAAAATTAAGCGAAAAAATGGGCACTAACTATGAAATCAAATGGAATTCGTTTAGGTGTGTTTTAAGAGAGATATCCATCAAATTATATCGTCGGATATTGAAAAAGCTGTTTTTCCTCCGCACTGTTTAGACCTTTTGAATCGGCACAGAGATTTTTGAGGGCGATTAATGTCTGCAACGAAATATTGAATTATAGCTGTGTTATTCCCAGCCGATTTCACCTTTCTTTGATTGTAAATTAACAAATATTACTGATGCAAACAGTCGCCTAATTTACACCACAGCATGACTCTAATATGAAAAATTGACCTATATTAAGGATCCTTAATATTCAATTTCTCATCTAGTAGTTTAAACGTTATGTTAGAAAACATTTGACGTACATTATAAGACTATATAATACACTTTAGTAGGTAGTCATTCATGAGTGTGTGTGTGTGCGTGTGTGTGTGTGTGTGCGTATCTGACTTATCAAATAAAAATGTGGACGGATAATTTGTGTCGTTAAGGCATATCACACTTACGGAGAATGGTTTACTATTTGTATAACGAATTTCGTGGATCGCATACGGACTAGTAAATGTACTTAAATGATATTGTTTCTCCAGGTTGTGAAATTCACTTTGCAGAGAATGGCTTGGGTGACATTTGGACTGAGTTGCCTGTCTTTTATATGGTATTTCTGTTCCCTCATGCACATTCCCTCCCAACTTCTATTACTCTCTCTATAATTACACTGGACAACAAATTTTTACAAAAGTCATGTTACTGAAATAAAATTAGTCAATTCTTATCAATTTTTATGTGCTGAACACGAATATGACAGTCAAATTGCAAAATTGGCTCTAGTTTTTTTGTAATCTGCAAGAAATTAATGTTTACATAACGAAATGCATTCCAATAGTAAAAGGTCAACTGTAATAGCCTACCTATAAAAAATCAAGTCATTGACTACATCTTAGATTTCTTCGCCTGTCTCTTGTACAGCTGTTCGGGAGCATCTCTGAGGAGTGTCCAGCAGTAGTCAGCCAGCATTGTAGTGGACCATTTTCCCTGGTATCTTTGTTCCATTGTTGCGATATCTTGATGAAAACGTTCGCCGTGTTCATCACTAACAATACCACAGTTGCTAGGAAAGAAATCCAAATGGGAATGAAGGAAGTGAATCTTTAGAGACATATTGCAGCCAAGTTTCTTATACTTCATCAACATGTCTTCTACTAGTTCCTTATAGTTTTCTGCCCTAACATTTCCGAGGAAGTTTGTAGAAACTAGGCGAAAAGCATTCCATGCTTGTTTCGCGTCACCTTCCAGCAAGTTGTTGAACCGGTCATCTTTGAAAAGCTCTCGAATCTGAGGACCCACAAAAACTCCCTCTTTAATCTTTGCTTCGCTGAGTCGAGGGAATTTTTCATGCAGGTATCGGAATGCTGGCAAAGTCCGGTCAATGGCTTTCACGAAGTTCTTCATCAAACCTAGTTTGATGTGAAGGGGTGGTAGCAAGATTTTCTGAGCCTCAACCAGAGCTGGGTGTTGGATATTCTTCTCTCCAATGGCTACATTCTGCCTGTGAGTCCATTCCTTCCTCATGTAGTGCATTTCCCTTGCTCGGCTATCCCACTCGCATAAGAAACACATGTATTTTGTATATCCTTGCTGCAGTCCCATTAAAAGGGCAACTACCTTCAAATCAAAACATGTGGACAGCATTTCTTTACTGGAATCGATGGAAGAATCTTTCCATTTTACAAAAGCACAGCCTTGAGACTCAGTTTCGAAGAGTCCACAAATAGTCTCCATTCTTGTGGGTCATGAGTGATTTTTAAAGCATTCATGAGGCCCTCAATATCGGAACAGAATATCAGATTACTTTCCTTTCTGAAGAAAGGCTCCAATTGCTGGTGGCGCTTTCGATATGCAGTAATTGTGACATCTTCTTCTAGAAGATTCCATTGTTGGAGTCTTGATCCTAGCAATTCTGCCTTGTTCTTTGATAAGTCCAAATCACGAATCAGGTCATTTAGTTCTTCCTGTGTTATTCTGTGTGGGGTTGATGATGCATCACAGTGAAAATCTGGATCACTGCATGCTGATGGACCAGGAGAAGAACAGGTCGACTCACCTTTGTCTTCGTCAGATGAATCAAGAGAATATTCTGCTGGAGGTTCTGGAATAGGAAGTCCCTCACCATGTGGAACTGGTCTCAATGCAGACGGAATGTTTGGGTAGACTATTCTCGACTTCTTTCGCTTCGTTATTCCGCCGGAAAGAGGAGGAACCAAGCAGAAGTAACAGTCATTTAGGTGGTTGCTTGGCTCTCTCCACACCATTGGGACTGCAAACGGCATTGATGACCTTTTGCAATTCAACCACTGTGAAAGCTGTGTTGTACATGTAGCACAGCATATATGCGGAGCCCAAGGCTTGTCTTGGTCACCAACCTTGCATCCGAAGTAAAGATGATATGCCTTCTTCACTTGAGAATTGATACTTTTCTTCTGGTTGGCAAATGTCACTTCCCCACAAATATAGCAAAAATTGTCCGCGGTATTAACACACTTTCGAGGCATTACTGTTCTTTATTGTACGTAAATGGATAAAATAATACGTTTTATGTAACAGTAGCTTGAACTGTCTCGCACAACGTCTAAAATATTTTAAATGCTGAACCTATCTGATTGGGCTTTATATAGTACACTGCTTACGTCAGCTTCAGCAGCCGCCTGGCATTAGTATAATAGGCCTACACATGTATAGTACACTGCTGACGTCAACTTACTTCAGCAGCCGCATGGCATTAGTATTGCATTGCATCAGAAAATGATGCAATCAACTGTGGATGATGTGAGCATGATGGTATTATGCAATGTTACATCATTATTCCGGATGTTGCTGCAGTCCTACTGGAGAAATTTACACAGTGAAACATAGAAAATGAGGTATATGAATATCTTCAAAACGAGAGCCAATACAAATTTTTCACGGTTATATTCGTGTTCGGCACACCAAAATACTACAGATTAGGGCCTTTTCAAGTCAGTAATGATTTCACTGTTGACCAGTGTTATCTTTATGTGGATATTAGCGATATAGATTAAAATATTAATGACACCGCTTGATCCATTTCAATGCAGAAACGCAGCCATTTTGATGCTAAACTTTATGTACGAATAAGGATAAACTGTCCGTCACTTTGGCATTTGATAGTGTCGAACGAGGCTGAATGCTTATCAGAAACAATTACTTCTATAAATGTTTTGGGACTGGAACATTTTACCTGGACTAGTTTCATCTTTACTTCATTTATTATTTGATACTTTATGATTTACTTGAAGTAGAAACGGAGTCATTGGTTATACATTACTTTTACTTTACTCGATAGTTTTAAAAAATTTATTTCATTCAAGCTTTTATAATTTCTTTGTACTTTATTCTTTGTGAAACAATCGTACAGTATATTGTGAAGTTTCTGTCTATTAATGTTATCCGCTTTGCTTAAATCAATCTTGTAATTGAAAGAACGACTTAAAAATTACCGAATACGGCCTAACATGTAGCGGTTTTTCGGTCATGGACTTTTCACACACGGATTTTGCCTTGTGGTTTTGAGGAAACCTTGTAACCCTAATTAGGCAATACATATGAAATATGGTCAGATATAATTTAATCAGTCAGTAACAGTTGCAGTACATTTTCTTTAATATTACACAATAAATGTCCACAACTCTACATACATAATTTTGACACAGTCTGTAAATATTATTACATTCTGAACAAAAACTATAAGTACTAGCACATGCCAATGGTAAAAATTGGTAACCGTCCGATTTTACATGCACGATACCTGCCAGTTAGGTAACTGAAACAACCCTCTGAATGCGCTAAGCTGCATTTGTTATGTACGGGCCCCACTCTTCCGTGGTTAAATATTTTATGACTCAGCTATTGCGTATCGTTAACTGTTAGCTATTTGCATTTTCTGCGTCAATAACAAATCTCATTTTTCGTTCAACAGTGATTGCATGTTAGGGAGAATTGCATATAGCCACATTAAATAAAATACAATATTTAGCAATTATACATATAATTGTTTATTTCGAATTGTTAAGATAAAAGATATAAGTTTTCACTGGCTCATTGTATGATAGAAACATGCCCTAAACACTCCGGTGACCCATCAGCATAGCAACCGTTCTTTCGTTTTGATAGTACAAGTTTACATGTTTAGGTCCAATATCCTTTCCAGCTAAGGATACAACAGTAGATCCAGCAAACTTAGTTATCATATTTTGTAAACATATGAGACGTCAACTTAAAGAAATATAATTTGCTTTTTCTGTAATAATCTAGTGTTGGATGGACTCAAACCATTGTAGGAACCTAGACGGCCAATGATGATAAAGAATCATCCACCGAACCGTATCCAGACGCCATTGTTCGTCTTCCTAGTGATGTGTAAATAACTTGCCATACACTACTGTGCACGTTGTTTGGAAAGACTGGCTATTGTACATATAATTGTGCACATTTTCTTCGTTTTATTATCCTTCAGAGCCACCGTATCGACAAGTAGTCATTTACCGAGACATTGTTTTAACCTCCCTTTAGAAATGATGGCTGTTTTGCTTTGCTGAAAATGAACTCAAGACATCATTAACAATACGTGTTATTAATTGGATAAAAAACGGTAATTAATGGATTCATAGTACGATGAGTCCTTTTAATAATTTATATAATGTTCGATTCGTTAGTTACGCGTGATTATGGATAGCTGGTGTACTTGTAAGAAAAACATAATTTCCACTGCATCTATGTGGTTGATTACTATATTAATTATTGAATCATGTCATATGCATAAATATTTAGTACATAATTAAAAATAAAACTAATCAAAATGGAATCATAAATTCTAAGGAGAAGACCCCAAAAATATAAAAATACGCAAACGCAAAGGCAGAGGAATAATGAAAAACGCATTCTGCATTTGGTGACTTGGGTTGTATCCAAATATTAAGAAGGTGCATAATGGTGATCGCCAAATTCACCACTGAAATCAAGGACAATTTCTGCATTTTAATAAAATTTGCATTGGCAAAGAGTTAATAAATAAGAAAGTAAACTTTCGCGAAATAACGAAGGCATTCCACCATTTTCTGCTAATCCATGCGGGACTTACGCATTTGCGTAATACAGTACGTAATTTGAAATTTCCGCATCAATACAAATACAAGAAAGGTCTGGATTGGTCGTACACTTATGATAAATATTTGAAAATTGCTTGAAATGAAATCCAGAGGCAGAAATAAGTACAAAAGCACAAATATATCATAATATTTCAGAGTTGCAATAAGGAAGTCAACTTTGCACTCGCGACAAACGTAAGCAATAATTGTGCCACAAAATATTATTTTTCTTTGCACTTTGTCCTGTATATCTGTTAAGATAATTAAGGATCAAACTTTCAAGATAATTAATTTACTGTACCATTGGTAAAATCGACCCTTGGATCAGCACAGTGCTGATAGTATTTCTATTGGCTGTTCTCGGTACTACCAGAAATGGCAGCAATAAAGTAAAAATAATAAGATTTGCTCACGGAATTTTAAAGGTGATTGGAAATAGCATTCCTGGAAGTCATTTTTTTGTCGCACTCTCTCAATGGCAATTGACAGCATCTATCACGATATTCCAAATGTCACGTGGGTGGAAGGATATGCGAATGCGATAGATAACATCCCAAAATGTCACCTTCAAAAGTTGCTTATGTTTAATATACTTTCCAAGCTTTGACCCAATTGTAGATCAATGAAAATGTCTTTTATAGCAACTTCATTATACTTATGGAAGGAAACTTAGATGGCAATATAATTTGCTGTTTCTGTTATAATATAGGCTCGCCTGGGCGCTTAAGAGTTTAGGGAGTGAGAAACTTGCACAATCATTTCGAGCAGTATCCTCAGTAGATAGCGAAATAGGAGTAATTTTGTTCCAACTGATGGATCGGAAAGATTCTCAAGACAAAAAAGTTAGATTTTATGAATTCTGGGAAGTATGGTATGATGCTGATACAAACGGTAAGTCTCTCTCTCTCTCTCTCTCTCTCTGAATCTCCCTCTGCTGTATTTTTTTTAAATAATCGAATGTTTATGCATAGGTAATCTTGTATAATGTATAGTTGTGTGTAACATTCTTTTCACGCAGAATCTACCAATCTGTCCACACACTTGTATCAATCATATTTTCGGCCCTTAAAATGAAAATCGGTAAGCACCGATTTGGCTGTAATACTTATATTTTTCGAACTTTTTGAAACAGCACTCGCCTGAATCCTACCTACCCACTCGTAATCCGTCCATTAGAAAAAAAAACCTGCGTTGTCCTTTGCAAAACAAATTACATTGCCGTGTTAGCCACGATCAAACAATCTAGCAAATACAGTTATGCTAGCTAAGTAACAGATCAGCAGCAATGTCAGATAATTGATATGCACCTTCACCACGTGTCAATCATGCACATAATAAAGCATACGTATGTACGTTCGCAGACATCTTGTATCATGGTAATCTACATCATACAGTCTCTGTGCATTTGAACGAAGAATAGGTAAGCAAAAGTATAGCTAGAAAATGATAGTGTACTTGAAGTACCGTAATGCGGCCCTAGCAACAGTGCTTAACCGTATTTCTAACGACTTATAGGCGTCAGTTCTTTTATGCGCGATGACAGAAAACTATTGCATTTTCTTTTTGTCATCTTTAGACTAAATCCGCAGTGACCTATTTACAGTTCTAAGTAGCTCTGTCAGCAGGTGTTCGCCTTAGTTTCTTTAGCATTGGGTTCTTGCTTTGTTAATTTTACTGAAGACATGAAAGAATTGAGAAAAAATAGAAAATTCAGGGACTCTATACTAATAAACTATTTGGATTTATCAGCAAAGTTTAAATTTTCTTAGGGGAATTAAAGTATTACATCGGTAGGTTTTAATTTTAAATTCGGAAGAGTTAATGCTTGTATGAAATTTACTATTATGTTGTGATATGTTTTACATGGATGCATATATGTAATTCACTTTTATGTTTTGATATTTGTTTACAAAGAGCCGCTAAAATACAGCCTTTTTCTTGTTGCAATGTAGGTTGCTTCTTTCAACAATAGCAGGTCATAAATATATCTCATGTTATAAAATGTTGGTCATGGACCTGATGCTTTCCAGATATAAATGTTCCACATATTCATTGCTTTTTTAAAAATTCAAACCAATGATAGACAAAAGATGAGGATTAATCATCGTTTTCATTCTAATTGTATACATTTTATATAGAAAAACTCCTTTAATTCTGTGTTTTCCCTGTTATTAAAGTTGGACGAATTTAAAGATAGCTTTCGAGTAAATCACTTTACTGAAGGAGTCAAACATGGCTTCATATCGTACATACAGCTGTCAATATTAGGGTGATGTGGTGTTAATATTAGGGTGTTGTGGTGGTAATATTAGGGTGATGTGGAGGTAATATTAGGGTGATTTGGTGTAATATTAAGGTGATGTGGTGGTAATATTAGGATGCTGTGGTGTTAATATTAAGGTGATGTGGTGTTAATATTAGAGTGATGTGGTGTTAATATTAGGGTGATATGGTGTTAATATTAGGGTGTTGTGGTGTTAATATGAGGGTGCCGTGGTGTTAATATTAGGGAGATGTGGTGTTAATATTAGGGTGTTGTGGTGGTAATATTAGGGTGATGTGGAGGTAATATTAGGGTGATTTGGTGTAACATTAAGGTGATGTGGTGGTAATATTAGGATGCTGTGGTGTTAATATTAGGGTGATGTGGTGTTAATATTAGAGTGATGTGGTGTTAATATTAGGGTAATATGGTGTTAATATTAGGGTGATGTGGTGTTAATATTAGTGTGTTGTGGTGTTAATAGTAGGTTGCTGTGGTGTTAATATTAGGGTGATGTGGTGGTAATATTAGGGTGATGTGGTGGTAATATTAGGGTGATGTGGTGGTACAATTAGGGTGATGTGTTAATATTATGGTGGTGTGGTGGTAATGTTAGGGTGCTGTGGTGTGAATATTAGGGTGATGTGGTGTTAATTTTAGGGTGATATGGTGTTAATGTGGAGTGATGTGGTGGTAATATTAGGGTGATGTGGTGGTAATATTAGGTTGATGTGGTTTTAATATTACGGTGATGTGGTGGTAATATTAGGGTGATGTGGTGGTAATATTAGGTTGATGTGGAAAATATATCAGTAGCAGAGCACACCAACATTGGGATGATAAACTGAAGGGAACAATACCAAAACCTAGTTACAACGTTACAAAATATAGGAAGAAGTCTAACACTTGTTCATAAAAGACTGATTTTTACTCAGGAGATGTAGTCACTACGAAATTGACTTTCATCGTACAAGTGACCATAGAATAGTCGCATATTTTCCGACTTAAGAACATCTGTACTCATTTCTCCATCTCCTCATAAGGATAAGTAATTTAGACCCTACGATGATCTTCCCTTCTACAGAATTTTTCTCTAAATAACTTTTGTTTCTTAATTTTCTATCAAGATAATTATTTTGCTTACCTTTATCAGATATTGAGCAAAATTAATGGATATGATTATTATTGATTGATAGGTTTAATGGGTCAGTATATTTGTATTTCCCGCTACTAGCAGAATTTTGCCTAATCTGATTAAAGTTCTTAGTTGTATCCAGCGACAAGGAGAAATTGTTGTCAACCTACGTTGTCGAGGTTATCTAGTATTGAACTACTTCGTATGTAATTACAGACTTGTCACTAACATGATTTCGAGCTTATCTTTACGTAAGTATAATGGATGTCTGCATAAATAACCTTATAGGTCGTTTGTAACCCAAGACAAATTAAACTCTGCCCTTTAAATTAGTTTCTCTATGCGCTCATTGTGAATTTTATGAAACTTTTCAGGAATTTATTTATTTATTTGGACCTTGGTTTTCCAGAAGAGACTGGATTAAATAAAGGTCGTTTCTGTTATGATGCGTACGAAAACCATTTTGCACATTTTAAAACTGTTGCATTGATGTGACATTCAGTATATAAATGAAATTATTGTTAGTAATTGTATTTATATAGTTCTATTTCATACAAAACAATCTCCACAAATTTAGACTCCAAATTAGATATCAGCAAATGCTTGATTCACTAATGATGTTGGAAATGTTGTGTTGCTATTTTGGACAGACCTGTGTTAAAAATATTGTGTAGCATGGTTATTTCATTGTCTTTAACCACTTTACAATTTCCAATTTCGTGTTAGTGTCATTGCGACGTATTCACTTCAGAGTAAGATAACCACTACGAGTAAAGAAATTGGGCTGCATTTGCATTACTCGTCTTTGTTGTCGTTTCTAAAGTATTATTCTTAAAAAATAACAGAGATAAAAGGGAATAAGGACAGTTTGGAACACTTTTATTTATTTTCACCTTCTTTTTTTTTGGTTAATTGTTTCACCTATGCACTATTTTTTCGGTCCGCCAAAAGTAGTATCTTGCTGTTTAACGAGCCTGAAAATTACTACCTATCATTCAGATGATGTTATAATTATCAAGAAGATGAAGAGAAATATAATTACTTTCAAACAGAGTAATGTAAAAGACTAAAACGTATATTGTCAAAACCGTTATACGTCACTTCCGTCGGCATCCATGGTAAATATTTTTTCATGTCTCCTAAAAGTACTCACTATCTCAAGAGTAATTTTTAATAAGTGCATGAATATTTAAGAAAATATATTTTTTACATCGTTAACTATCTGACTTTAGTAAAACTTAAAAAATGGTATTAACAGCTGCCTCGCTTTGCGCTCAGCTTTAAAAGGTTAGTGTTAGGACTGGTCGGTCTGGTGTCAGGATAATGTGACTGGTGGGTCATCATGCTACATATATGCGGCATGACGTCCCAGTGCTAGACAACACTATAAACTGCCACACTGCAGACATAAAGCTAGGTTAAAAATCTGTCACACAAACATACACATTTGACTTTAGAAATAAATGCAGCTGAATATCTTTTTGTGCTGTCATACTGTATGCACACTGTACGTGGATTTAAGTGAGACATAGGGTTTACTAGGGATAAATATACAAGTTTGCAAAGTGGCTTCGTGCTACACAGGACGACGCAATTAGAGAGGAATCTGTTTAGATGGTCATCTCTGTACTTTAGCTGCACACCTTTAACTGTGCAATGAAACTTTCATCATCTCTTTGTTTACATTTACTTTGGTGTTATTTGTTGTGAACTCCTAAAAAACAGTCTATACCCTTCTATTCAAGCATCTTGCCTTTAATGTCTTTAAGGAAACATTAATTATTGGCAACACGATGTCAAGGAAATCGGTAGCAAGTGCCTTGCACATGGACACACCAAGGTTACCTGCACATGCTAGAGTGGGCGAGTACTGAGCCTTCGTCCCTTTCATTTTGTGCCCCACGCACGCTCTATCAATTTACTGCTGCTCCCTTAAAACAAAAAATCTTAATATTATTACACCTCTATAGTTTTTGACTAAGTAACAAAAATCTTAATATTATTATACCTCTACAGCCTTTGACTAAGTAACAAAAATCTTAATATTATTACACCTCCATAGTCTTTGACTAACTAACAAAAAAATCGTAATATTATTATACCTCTATAGCCTTTGACTAAGTATCTAAAAATCTTAATATTACTACACATCTTTTCTAAAGTCCTTGACTAAGCAACAAAAAAGAGCGAAAACCAACAAGTTTTGTGCAACTGGAATTCAATTTGTTTTCCTTTAATAAAAGATAAAATTTAATTAAAAATTACAACATGATAGGGAACTACTAAAAGGTCCGAAATGTTCTATAAAGTCGCACAGTATCGAGTATGTGTTGTAGTTGTTGTTGTTGTTGTTGTTGTGGGGTTTAACGCCATATTTCAGCACACGATAGGCTATGCATGGCGGACAGTATTAATGGTGGAGGAAGAACCCGGGAAAACCACGGGAAGAACCACCGACCAACGAGAAGCTACTGGCAAGCTTTCTCACATACCCACATTGGCCGAATCCTTATCGAGTATATCAAATGAGGTACAAGGGTATTACGTATAATGTTAGCTATTGTACAGGCATACCAAAAGTACAAATGAATTACGAAGATATACTCCAGAAATGTCTTAAACTGAATTCAGGTTCTGAAACAGCTATTTATCTCCAAGTAATTAGAATAGTCCAGACCACTCCAGTGGTCTAAGTGGTTAAACCGTCCGTCTCGGATGTCTCGGGTTCTAACCCGGCCAAGTCATATCAAAGAATTATAAAATTTATACTAACAGCTGCCTCGCTTGGCGCTCAGTATTAGAAGGTTAGTGTTAGGAATGGTCGGTCTGGTGTCAGGATAATGTGACTGGGTGGGACGTGGCATATGATGCCACGTATCTGCTGCATAATGCAACACTGCTATAAACTACCCCACTGCAGACATGGTAGCGATATGACTGAAATATGTTACATCTACGTTAAAAATCCAAAATCCAAATCACAAACACACACACACACATTAATTCTGGGAATACTAATTCTAAAATAAACATCTTCCATATTGATAGCATGGTCATGGTCACGTTCATTACACTAACCAATCAGGAATTAAAACATCCTGGCCTTTCCGAGCTCATGGCCAGAAGTTAAATCACGTGATGATTACTTGGATAAAAGTGTTACTCATCCTTGAATCGATGAATGAATCCACGCATTATGATTACACGAATGGCCGCATCATTAAAGTGGAAGTCTACGATAATAAGGAAAACACAATAAAAATGTCATTAACCAATTATAAATCACACACACACACACACACACACACACACACACACACACACACACATATATATATATATATATATATATATATATATATATATATATATATATATATATATATATATATATATATATATAAGAAAACATTCATCTATAAATAGATAATTGGAGAGGAAACTGTATCTATGAGTGGATGTTGTACAGATTTTATTTATTTGTATTAAATCGGTACTAGCCTAAACAGATAATTCCATCTTAAAGCCAAACAGTCGTGACTAGTATATATTGAGGAAAATAAAGCTAATTTGTTTCATTTTTAGACGATATGTACTTATCGGTGGAGGAGGTCAGGGAATACCTTGGAAACCATCTACTTGGGCCAAGTCCCCACGCAGAAAACATGTTTGGGAATACTAATCTTACAGACAAGTTCGCCCGTGTTTTACTTTTTGGAATTTTTGATAAGGACAGTAAGTGTGGCATAAAATGTGCTCTCTCTCTCTCTCTCTCCACACACACACACACACACACACACACACACACACACACACACAGAACATGTAATATGCTCTAGAAGATATTATCAGAACATAATTATCTCTTGGGCTTTTTTCCTATTTCTTTTGTGCTGTTTGTTTTTCAGTTTTCAGTCGGGTCTATGTACGCATAACAATAATTAAATAGCCATGTTCCCAGGAGTTTCACTCCATGTAGTGATTTTAAAACCAGCTCGATTGCTTTCAGTTCAAAATGTTCACGCCCAAAGTTATCTATTGGTATTTACAGTTTAGTATCTAATGTTCTAGTTTGCTTGTGTTGTAATTGCAATGATTCTTTCTGTCATTGTTCGATACACTTTAGCAGATGAGTCAATGATTCCTTTCATTTATCTATTTTTCTATCTATCGATCTATTTATTTCAGAAGACGCCTTTGTAACAAGTTCAGAATTTTATTCTTCTTACACGACTGGACTTTAAGCGCTCCAGAGGTCTATGAAAGCGAGAAAGAAAAAAAAAACTCAGACGCCAGACACAGATCCAGTTCTACACCAAAGGCAAGATAACGTCCTCTGTTTCAGAAAACATCACGCAGTTGAAAATATTCCTTTACTTCTTGAAAATAAAATAAATGGGTACAAAATAAACGAATCAATTATTTCATTAACATCGAATTCTCCTTTGAATAATTTCTATGATCAGATTAACGTTAGGAATATAAGCAGTGCTGACTCCCGAATCCAGCCCTCCCAATGACGGAAATTCTTCTTTTCCGTCTATAGTATATAGACAAAGGGACTAACTCTTGCCCATTACATCAACTTGCGCCTTCACATGTCGCTAGTTTAAGTTTTCGACTGAGAAATGACTAGATCTCATTCACTTCGCCTCCCGATAGCAAATTTAAACACTCATTCTAGAGAAGGAAAATCACGCTCCATTTACTTGTTATTTAATATCTTTTCTCTCTTGTTTTTCCTGTTTAACGTGGGCTCGTCCCACATGGGGCACAAGGATCTCGTGCTGGGACTTGATTATTACGGCAGTGACTGAAAATTGTAAACTGAGTAAATATTTTGAAATTTTAGACGTAGTTTACAGGATTAAGTCTATTATGTCCGCTCCTAATGCTGGAAAAGTTTAAATTGAATCTTTTGTTTTTGATAGTAAGACAGACGTTTAACATGCTTACAATATTTCAACAACTTTTATGAAAAAACGTCATTTTGTTTTTAAAACAATACTATTTTCTCAAGTGCGTAGCACGTGCAAGTGTCACGGACGAAAGCTTGACTATATTTATTATTGTTATTACAGAATAAGGTCAAAGTGTTTCTCTTGAAATTATTCCAAGGTTAGGGAGAAAAATGACTAGGCTTAAGGAATACTTTGATACCAGAATAGAAGGAGAAGGTGAACCACACAGTCTTGTGGCTTACCACCCACCAGACTGCAAGTTAATAGACTTTGTGTTGATTTACATTTGTCCTGGGCAATCAGACATCCTTACCGTACTATCAGTGGAGGGATTTAGTGCCTTACGAAATGAGGGAAGGGAAAATTTATTCTGTACGCTAAAGCGCAAACACCTTTACTTCTAATGAGGTCTTTATATCATCAAAGGACTTGTTGCAAAAGATTTTTGAGGCTACTCCTATAATAAGGTAGATTGAGCCTAAACTGTAAGAAGTTTATATCCCAGGACTACCAATGGAGATAGCTACAGGTGGAATTATTGACAAAATAGAAAGACAATTTAATATCCAAGTTAAACACGAGAAAGACGCTACATTATGAGGGTAACAAACGGTCAAAACAGGAGCAACAATATTTCATTGTCTAAGCAAGAAGGATCCCAACTTTTGTCTATATTAAAAATGTCGAAACCTAGCGGTAAAACCCAAAGGAAATGTAACTGGACAGACGGACCAATAAAATGGCTGCAATAAAGAGAATGGCGGGAATGAAAATAAAATATAATCAAGGTGAGGAAGATGAAATGTATGTCACTGCTGAGTACGGCATTGACGAAAACAAAATCCTCAGTAGCAATCTACAACAACAATGCGATAGTATTATGATGAAAATTATAAAATCAAAGTAGGAAGAGAACAAACCTTGGTATGATTGGTGTTAACGTTAATGGCGTAATAAATGAAATATTGCATAAAATATTTCAGAAATCAGTATAGGCAACCATTATTTTATTGCAAGAAACACATGGAGTAAATTGTTAAACAAGCTGTATAGTGGGAAGTATAAAATATGGAAGAAACTCTTAAACGACAACTTCAGCATTGTTTCATAAATGTATTGCATGTCGTAAAATCGCAAATCTAACATTAATTGCAAGCTTAGAAGTGAAAGGAAAAATAATTATGAAACAGAGAGTAATACGAAATATCACTGAAACTGTTATAAGGAATGAGGTTATACAAGTTGCAAGAAATGAATGAAATAAAATGAAAGAGGAGGAAAAGAAATTGATTAAATAAAGAACTGGTAAATTCGATGAAAATTACATGAAAAAGCCCAATCACTTTATATAAGGAAGGACATCAGACAAGGACAGAAGAGAACAATGAAACAACATAAATAGGGAGCGAGATCATTGAAGAAAATAACTCTTTATAACACACACACACACACACACACACAGATGCATTTACTAAAGAAGTTCTTTTATTTTCATTGCAGTTTGATACTGAGGTTAATGTTGCTGTAAAAATAGAAGCTGTACTTAATTTCCTGCCATCTTGGGTTAATATTGTTACATACAGTTTACCAATAACTAATACCCATAAATAATACATGTTCTGACCATCTCAATCATGTTGCTAGCATAACACACCACACCATAACAGCTACAAAGAAGTATGCTCTAAATGCAATGAGCTTGCACACTGATACACTGTTGTTTCGGCCATCTATCCTGTCTCTTTCTCGGGTTCACTAATAACAAAAATGTCTTTATGAATACTTTTATTTTTTATTGATATTGGATTCTTGAGTTGAGAATTGAATGAGACAAAATTTGGTATGTTTATTTTGTATATTAGTACCGTTATGTTGTCAAGTAACATGTTTCATAGACCTTATTCAGGTACGATCCCTTAATTTTTCGTGCATGGTCAGTACCACAAAATAATATTTATTTGACATCTAATTTTTTGGACTCTGAAATTAAGTATTTTTTGTGAACAAAAATGTACATGAAATATGGTACATACTGTTACTCAGCCCATCAATGTCACATTAGATGAATCCATGCATAAAATATACGTCTGTATCCATAATTGTTCTCTCCCTCGATAACTCGTGCAAACATTGACAGCGCTTCATACGTGTGGCACGAATTACTGAGGGACATTCAAAATTGAAAATAAAATCGCTTTGACATCTGGAAAACCGGGCGGAGGGGGGGGGGAGCGGCGTTAGGGAACTGGGCTGTTTAATGACTGAATCCTCATTTTACAATCACGTTGTTAATAATAACGTGCTTTTTTCTAATGAAGTTGTTCGTTATTCTGTTTAAATAACATTTATTTTCACAATGTCGAACGTATGAAAGATCGTTCCAACTGGTTTCAACAACCATCATTTAATCGCTTCGGTGGTCTAGTGGTTAGAGCGTCCGCCTTGGATGCTGGAGGTCGTTGGTTCGATCCCCGGCCGAGTCATATCAAAGACTTACAGAAATGGTACTAACAGCTGCCTCGCTTGGCGCTCAGCATTAAGAGGTTAGTGTTAGGACTGGTCGGCCTCGTGTCAGGATAATGTCACTGGGTGGGACATCATGCTACATGTCTGCGGCATGATGCCCCAGTGCTAGACATCACTATAAACTGCCACATTGCAGACATCGTAGCGATATGACTGAACAAGTGTTAAAGTTACGTTAAAAATCAAAATCACATTACAACACAACAACCATCGCGTGTACGCCAAAAAATATGTGTATTACATCAGTGCTTTTTGTTTTCTTTATGAGTCTGGTTCCCATAGCGGTGTTTAATAGTTTCCTGCCAAATCGGGAGTCCACAGAGCAGGGAACTAGACTAACTGTTGATACACCACCAAACAAGATTCCTTTTATTTACAATAACACGCGACATTTATTTCGTGAGACTATTGTCTATGTTGAAACTCAATTTTCGTAGTGTTCAGTTAGTACAATACTGATGTCGTGATTTCATTGGAAGTAATAATGAAACTTTTTATCATCCTTCAGGATATCTTTAAGTGCCAGTTCAAGAATTCTTTGAAACTCGCTTGCCCGCAATGGTCCGTATCTGTGAAATCAAGCTCTTTATTTTACGAAGTATTCATTTCGCTTGGCTGCCTTGTTATCTTTGATCATAGTTATGAAAGAGTTTGCAAAATTTTTGTAGTTTATGATACATGCACAATAACATTTATAAGTGTTAGATTAATCAAATAAAGTGAGTTCACCCGACATACGACCGGGGTTGCTAGACTTTAGGTTTGTAGGATTTTCGTTCCTTTTAACTTTTCTTTTATTCCACCTCCTTTCTTTGATTCTGAAGACATACTTAATGTGATAATACAAAGGAGGCCAGCTTTTAATTCAGAGCAACAATACAATAAATACTTCTCAAAGTCAGTTATCAAAACACAGTCTCCACTTAATTAGGTTCTCAGAGAAACGCTCGCAGACATAGCTGTTACGGTAGATTGACACATTTTACGTTTAAATACAAGAGGACACATTGCATTTATGATAATTACACTTAAAATGAACTAAAAGATAGAACTATAACACAAATTGCAACTGATACAAATTTATTTAATTTGTATTTATTTATTAAAGTATTGCCTCCACAGATAGCGAACGTGAAATGATCTTGAAAATATACAACCTCCAGAAAATGACCTCAGGGAACTAATAAAGCATGATTATTTCAAATCAACTGTTTGGCAACCATCACACATTCAGCAAACATTATCAGTTATTGACGAAGAACGGTACCTTGCTGAATGCAACCTTTTAGTTATGAAACATCAAGTCTCTAAACAGCACCTTGGAAAAATATGCGTTGGTTCAAAAACTGTTTCAGAATAAAATGCTGGTGCCATCAAGCATACCTCCAATGTATATGTATTTATCAAACTAAAGAAGCCATTGGACATAGGAAAATAACAATGTAACACATATTTCTTAAAATTAGATATGAGCAGCATTTTAGAGAAATTTATTATCATTTAAATAGTAATGTTTGTTATTATTTAATAAAAATTTCTCCTCCTTTGTCACCCCTCACCAAGTAGTGCTGTCCAAGGATTATCCATATTGGCTGATGGCTGAAAATTGTTAAAATACCTTTTTATATATATTCTTTAATTAATAATAATTTTGAAGAGTGAATACTTTTGCAAAAGATGTTAATAACGTCATTTTCATCATTCTTCTTAATAGCCATTTATCTGATAATGGAATTTTGGAAAATGAAGATTGCATTGAATCATTGCTGTTACTTTCACTGACTCTGGATATACTTTCTTCTTGGCTACTTCGATAAGTGCTGCCCTGACTATAACAAATTTATTTACATATACATCCTTCGAAAATATCTGGAAAAATCTATTAAAACATGCTGAATTATCAATGTAATTTAATGTTAGAAAAAATGTTTTCAAACTTAACATTTATACATTTTAAATTGCAATAGGAATCATATGAAACGTAAGCATAAAACATACGGACGCATTATTTATTCTTATCCATTTGATAAGATTTGGTTTATATGAACGTTATATTTACACACACAAGGTTCAAAACATTAAAGTCTGAATATTAGTTCTACACTTGGAATAAAAGTGGATGTCTTTGGAATTGTCCAGAAGATTCACTTTTCCTTGGTAATACAAAAAATGCGTGAAGTATGGCATGCGCAAAATAATTGAAGCATAACTACTGTTCCTAACTGCATTTGTGATTCCTCAATCAAGTCTGTGACCTAATGAGTCGGTATAATCCAGCTCCTACCAAACTTGGTCGATTCCTTAATCAGGTTCAGAGCCTAACAAGTCTGTATAATTCAGCTCCTGCTCCCATTAGGCGATTCTTATACTCCAATTCCTACAGGTTAGTCAAATAAAATCACTTGAAAATAAAGGAAAGACAACTAAGGATAAATTCATAATTTTTTTGTTCTGTCAGGCACAGTGAAAGTATGTACGGGTCTTCATTGTAAATCAAAAATCTGTTATCTTCTAATTGTTCTGCGCCTTTTATTAATACATCATACATCAAGAAAATATATACCTCTGATCTTGGCATTAAAAACAAAACACACAGTAGAGCAAAATAATGATCTTCTGGACTGTTCAAAGCAAGAGATATATATTTGTACATGTTTGTCTCTCTTAGTCATTCAGAGTTAATACTGAGCCTATATTTATGTCTTTAAATGAGCTAATTTTAAAAATAATTAGGTTATTTTGTTTGCCTAAAGAAATCAATAAAATACCTAGCAGTAAAAACATTGTCTTATTTTTGTCTCAGGAGTATGTAACAGAAACAGATGCTGAAGTAATATTAAATAATAGCATGAGACATTTATGGTTTTAACATGATGCAAGGCGGATTATTTCTTTATTTTATCTGTAGATCTATAAAGAGTTCTTTGCATCCTACTTGGTAATTTTTCATGGGTACCCCTTGATATCCAAAATTGGCACCGAACCAAACCGCTGCTTTGGTCCCAGTACTGCCACTGTCCCCAGAGTGAAACATGTCTCCGTCATGTAAGGCAAAAAAAACTTTCAAGGTTATGTCCAGGTAAATTCTTCAATAAATGATTTACTGGCTATAGTTCATTTTCATATGAAAATCATTTAGAAACACTAAATGTATCATGTAAATTTTAAATTATTGTTTCTTGTATTATAAGGCAGAAAATATGTGGATTCCAGTTGGCCAACCATTCTTCTTTCTCATTTATGACCCTAGCACTTTTTCTCCGATGGTAAAAAATAAATAAAACGTTTTTTAAAAGTCATAAATAAATCATATTAAATATATAAAATGTTTTGAAGAGAAGAAAACACCTGCCTATACTAATTTTACAGCTAGTGCAATAGAAAACATTTTGTTTGGTCTAAAAATGATTTGTAACCAAGTTGCAAGTTTCTTTTACCTAGAGAAAAAATTCAAGCCATAAATATTTAACTGCAGATGTTGCAATTTCAAAAAATGAATGCAGATAAATACATAAAAACAGACTACGTTTTTCAGTCTAAACACATTCAGATAAAGAAGATCAATACATTATATATTTAGAACTGAAAGTAAAGCTATTTTATTTATGAAATGCAGTGACCAATTCAGTTGATACTTTTAATATGATTGGTTCAAATTATTTCTTGATTGATGATAACAAATGCACATACAAAAAGCTGTCACTATGTTTCTTTATAAATATGAAATACATAAACAAAATGAGTAATTAATGTAATCCCACTGCATCCTAACAGAACTGAGGTCCAGTGATTGAGTCGAAGTGAACTCTAGGAATATGTGTATGTCTTAAACATCATTCAAATTTTATTCTATTCACTTTACATCTGAATTATTGGGAGGCATCAGATAAATGTATCAATCATTTAAATATTTGTCATTTTTAGAGAAAATGTCTACGTGGTACAAAGCTCTCTCCAGTCACTACCCGCACTGAAAAGCGCATCATACCTAAAGAAGAAAAACAAATGTTTGAACTTGTTTTCTTTATGATATATATATATATATATATATATATATATATATATATATATATATATATATATATATATATATATATATATATATATATATATATATATATATATATATATATATATATATATCTTATTAAATGGCCACCATACATGAATTTCACTCCGATCTAATCTAAAGTTCGCAAGATAACATCTTTCCATATTTCTCATGAGTACAAGATTGGTTCGATGTAAGTATTCCCCCCCCCCCCTTTCTAGGTACTATGACAAAAGTTGACACAAATGTAGAATATTCTTTTTAACACAACTGTAAGTGTAGAGTTTTATTGCAACTGGTGAATTTAATCACCTTAGAATTCAGTTAATCAGATGCAAAAACTGTTTATGCTCTGTATTATGTTGGTTCTTGGGACAGTGTTTTGGTTTGGTTTGGTGATTTATGGCACAACAACACAGTTAGGCAAATTAGTGTTGATTCAATGATAGTATAATGCCTTGCCCATGTTTTCTTCCCTTTATTTTACTTAAAGTGACGTGTAGGACACTGAGGATTGGTGCTACTTTAACATTTAAATGAATTGTGTGCGCGTGTCACTATTATCACAATCATACGTACTTGTTTATATTAATACTACTGTCATCGAAACTATCATAAAGCCGGAAGACACAAAGAATGTGATTGTTGCTTACATTTAAAAACCAAATTCATGGCGAGATTAGATGCTGTTTGGTCAAGTATTGGTTCGAAATATGAACGTGTATATAAAGGATGACCTACAATATCATTATTATTGGCACACAAAAATATATTTTATATATGGTTCTAATTAAAAGAGGTTGGAATTTTGCAATGAAATACATTCTTCTACGTAATCAGGTTTACTCCGGATATCTGAGAAGACATGCCTGAGTATTATTCAACAAAGTAATGTAATTGAAAGAAAACTGAGTAACAAGGCAGTTATGTTGCATTTAATTGTCCGTAAACTGTCTGTCAGTTTGCATAGGTTTGCGTAGCGGTTTGGTCAGCATATTGAAGAACGGTTTTTCTTGAAATTCTGTTATTTTGCCAATATTTCTACTACCACTCTCACTCTCGAAAAAAGTATCCATGCTGTCTGTTTAAAGAAATTAACAGACGCTTATAATGGTTATTTTGCACTTGGTAAGCAAATTGTATTCGTCATCAAAACGCTAACATTATTGGGCTAGTCGGCCTGTTATCATGAACTCTAATCATATTTAAGATTACCTCAGTCCATCTTGCGCAGGTCCATAAGGTTCCGAAACATTGATAAAGACCTTCGAAACATTTTAAACACCATCTGCATAATTAAATATATGAATCTGCGAACTCAAACTTGTAACTTGTAACTTCACACATTACATACCAGCAGGGTGGTATGTATGTATGTACGTACGTACGTACGTATGTATGTATGTATGCATGTATGTATGTATGTATGTATGTATGTATGTATGTATGTATGTATGTATGTATGTATGTATGTGTGTGTGTGTGTGTATGTATGTATGTATGCATACATGTATGTATGCATGTATGTAGGATTTAACAGCACGTCAGCACACCACTGGCTATATGTGTCAGATATAACGTGCTGAACTGACTACTGAACATCGTTGAGAGATCGTATCATTGGTATTAACATCACGAGATAGTTCAATAGTAATTTGTTTACACACACACATTGCGAGGACTTATCATGCGACATGTTTACACACCAACGTTGAGATGACTGCAAAATTCAGGTGTGTCTTCTCCTATTTTTAAAGCGATTAGTATGAATCTTAGAAAATTAATAAATACATATTTTTTGCTATTAGGGATATCTTTAGCAAATCGTTTAAGTGACAGTTGGTACACATTTCAAACAGGTCGTCCCAAGGTATGTCAGATAACATAGGGAAATATTGTTTTACACACTTTCTTTACCTATTATCAAAACCATCCAAGATTTCGGTCCAACCAATATGACCAAAATTTATTATGATCTAACTTAAAAAATCACACAAATTCCAATATTTAAATTTTTTCACATGTTACTCCACATTTATTACGAGGAAGCATTAGGAGGATATCCTCCTTATGTCGGTGGTCCTCCTAATGTTGGTGCGTAAACATGGGGTTTTCCTCCTAATGCAGGCAATGTGTACACACACACACACACACGCACACGTATGTATGTATGTATGTATGTATGTATCCATACATGTATGTATGTATGTATGTATGTATGCATGTATGTATGTATATATGTATGTATGTATGTATGTATGTATGTATGTATGTATGTATGTATGTATGTATGTATGTATGCATGTATGTATGTAAGTATGTATGTATGTATCCATACATGTATGTATGTATGTATGCATGTATGTATGTATGTATATATGTATGTATGTATGTATGTATGTATATATCCATACATGTATGTATGTATGCATGTATGTATGCATGTATGTATGTATATATGTATGTATGTATGTATGCATGTATGTATGTAAGTATGTATGTATAGTGTTTTACGCATCACAACATATTACTGTAGCGGAGATTGAAAAATACATGCAAAGTGCAAATTTGAAGAATAAATATTGTGGAACGAAGGGTGAGGGGAAGAGTTTATAACAGTGGGAGGAATTTATGAAATAATAAAAAGCCTAAGAAAGGAAAACCTTTATTGTCTGATGGGGTTGTCTTTGAATTTTATTTCACATTCATTCATGAATTATCTCAATTTTAGAATCTTCGTATAACAATATTCTTTTGGGGAGAGAAATTTCAAAAAGTATGCGAGATAGGCTTATTACAATTATTTATAAAGAAGAGGGATACCAAGATGACCTGAACAATATGAAGACCCATTTTATTGCTGAATGTAGACTACAAAGTTTTAAGTATGATGTTAGCTAAAAGGCAGAAAACCAGACTGGCATCAAGAATATATGAAGCCCTAAGTTGTGGAAACGAGGAAAGATGTGTTAAAACATTTTATCTATAAGAAACAACCGTATTCTATTTAAACCTGAGGGGAGAGAACGGATCAGTAGCTCTATTTGATCAAGAAAAAGCATTTGATAGACTTGAACACAACTAACATGGTCGAAGTGCTAGATAAATTAGGATACGGAAAATATTTTCCTTCATTAGGTTAAAATCCTTTACATTAATATATTCTCTAAAGTACAGATTTATTGTTTAATAACTAAGCAATTCATAATAGAAAGATGAGGAATACAAAATTAAAGCTTTGTGGATTGCACTGAGTAGCAATGCATTTTTAAGCAACTATGAAATCTTTATTACAAAGGGTTAAAAATGATATAGAAATCAGGGGCCTAACGCCACTTAATATAAATGAAAGGGTAAAAGTTGCTAAACGAATATGTTCAGCAATTTAGATCATCTAACAAAATTAATAGATATAGACAGTAATTTGATGAAAGCATGTTAATAATTGCAATGTATTTTCAGCTACATTATTTACCTAACAAATAATTATATAGGAGAAGAGAGGAAGCGGTATTTTAATATTTCTAATTTATGATGCGTAAAAATAACTTTTGTTACAAAAACGAATATGTTCAGATTTAAATTATCTAACAAAATTAATAGATATAGATAGTAATTCGATGGAAAGAATATAAATGCTAATAATTACATTTGGCTTGATCAACCCCATTACGAATAGTTATATAAGAGAAGAGAGGAAAGGGGATTAAATATTCCTAACTAATGATGCGGAAAAAATAGCTATTGGTATTGATAAGATACAGAATGTGGGAGAAAATCCGAAATATGGGTGGGAAGCCGTCTATATATATTGGATTAGTTTCACTATCAGGACCTCTCCGGTAGCCTAAGTGATTAGAGCATCCGTCACGGATTCGGGAGGTCGCGGGCTCAAACCCCGACAGAGTATTACCAAAGAATTACATAATCGTCACTTGCAGCTGCCTGGCTTGGAGCTCAGCATTAAGATGCTAGTGTTATGACTGTTCGGCCTGGTGTCAGGAAAATGTAACTGGTTGGGAAATGATGCCCCATGTCTGCGGCATGATGCCTCAGTTCTTTTCATCACTATAAATTGCCACATTGCAGACATCGTAGCGATATCACTGGAGAAGTGTTAAAGCTACGTTAAAAATCAAAATCTCTCTCTCTCTCTCGCACACACACACACACACACGCACGCATGCACACACGCACGCACACACACACACTTCACTATGAATTACAATTAACAAATTTGTAGTGTGAATTAATTAACAATACTAGTCGAAGTGCCACTAAGTTACAAAAATATTAAACAGATAATATTGCGATTCATAGGAAACCAAAACATATGGTATACGAAAGACGATTACAAGATAAATGACTTTATAAGGGAGGGGTCGAAAAAAAAGACGGCAGTTGAGGGTGAATGGGGAAAAAGCAGGTAATATTGGGTGATGTATGGAAAAATTGGGAGAGGACTAAATTACCCCCCCCCCCACATATGCTACTTAAGTACCTGGCTATCAGGGGAAACGGCAATGAGGAGGCATGGAACCAAAGTAAGGCCGAAATATCCTTCATGCCAAAGGAAGAGCTGTATATACCCCCCCAACCCCCCACAACAAATAAAAAAAACCCACCAAAACGGAACAAAAAGCAACATGCAATCTTACATGCAATCTTACAGTGTACCGCAAATGCAAAAGAAAGGGATGATATTTAAAACAAGATCAGAGACAAAGGGATGTATAATGATAAAAATACCAACTGAAGGTCTGCTTCCACCAGGAAGACAAACTGCTGAGAAAACTGAAAAAATAGTGAGAAGAACTAAGCAAACGAAACAGATTTTACGAGCTCTTCCAACTGAGATAGTTGCCTCACAGCCTCCCCCGTAGATGAAAAAAATACTTGAAGGTATTGCTGAATTAAAAGAACTTGCACCCAAACGTAAAGTAAAAAGAGAAATTATTGAACTGATTGAAGAATTTGGAGATAATTTTATTGAAATATTTGGAACTAATAAATAAAATGAATTACCGATGACAATATTGCGTGGTATTTTAATTTATCATTGTTGACATGATTAACAGTAACCACGGATAGTGTTCAGAGCACCATTAATGGTTTATTTACATTGCATATAGCATCCAGCAAGGTGTTTCTGCACGAATACATATTTTCATTGTTTTTCAAAAGTCTGAGCGATTAAATTCACATAATCATAGTCATATGATATTTGACGGTCTAGGAGTTAGTGAAGTTTTATTTTTTTTAAAACGGACATCAAGAACCAACTGAAGATATATCACTGAAGTTTGAAAATAATCATGTAGCACGTGCATATCATCGTTTGATGACATTTACGGGACGTGATAAAATTATAGATACTGGTTTGCAAATATCACATATAGATTTTATAAATCGGTATCCGATCTATTACTTCTTTTGGAATATCGTAATTTAAGTAGACAGTCGGTTGTTGATGTCCATTATCTAGCTCGCGTAAATCCAGGTGATGTTGTTAATTACAGAGCAATCGCTGTTATACTTAGTGACAATTCGATGTTACTTGAAGGTGCTGGTTGAAGAATGAGACTTATTGACGCCCACGTAAAAACATGTAATTAAATCGGTCATGATCTTTATAATGTCACATCATGTTAGTGTTAGTCTGACTCCCGGTCAGATTAAAAAGCTTTAATCAAGTTTAGCAAGGAACTGTGGAATGAAAATATCATTAAAGCGAGATCAGATCACAGGTGATGAAAATAAACTAACTCTGACTGAACGTCAACTCAGGCACTTCAATGAAGCAAAACAAAGACTGGTTTTGGACTTAATCTTTCTGCGGATGCCATTAAATATATTGTTATAACGGGTGGTATATTTCCACTTATTGCAGCCATACCTGCGTTAATAGCTGCTAAAGCTCCAGCTGTTGAGAAAGCAGCCGTGTTAGGTGCTGTTAGAACGGCTGCTGAGATGGCATTAAAGAAAGCAACAGGAAAAAGAATAAAATGAGGGGAAGGCCTAAGATTACCAGAAACCCCCTTTTGATACGGAAAAGTTCTAAGACTTCCAGGAACAGTTAGTTATTCCAGTGTCAAATTTTGATATACTTGATGCTGCTAAACAATTTTTAGAGGTGTTTTTATGCGTGATCAGTTACCTTTCAAACCATACAATATTGACACAGGCTTTATCAATTTCGATAATAATTCTGGTCCAGACACTCATTCAGTGGCATACGCAATTGTTTCACGTGGAATTGTTTATTTTGATTCGTATGGGTTTGCTCCACGAAAAGAATGTATAAATTACGTAAGCACAATAAAAATTCCAGTCTGGTATTCAACATTACCAACACAGACAATAACCGATCCACCAATATGCGGGCGTGAAGCCATTGCTGTACTCGACGATATATCTAAATCAACATTACCACCTCATACAGTCGTTCACGATAGTAGTTAAGTGGGATACTATACGTACAATGGGAATTAGCATTACGGAGACCCCTGGGACAATATACGTACAATGGAAATTTAACATGGCAAAAATCGTGGGTCAATATACGTACAAGGGGATTTAACATGGAGAAAAATCGTGGGACAATATACGTACAATGGGAATTTAACATAGAGTTTGGGTCTGTCTAGGGACAAGGGAAATTAACATGGGGAATAGAGTTTGGGCTTTTGGGATTTTTTTTTTAAAAAGTTTTTTTAAATTTAAATTTAAATTTAAATTTAAAAAAGGGGTAGGCAATGGAAAGGCTATCTCTTTTCGAGAAATATGGCTGGCCCTGAAAAGGGCCTTTGGGTTTATGTTAATGTATTCATTAACATAAATGGTACCGCATTGGTCTTCTTCTTGTCCTTAGGTTACGTCTCACTGTTTGTCCGTAAATCAGCACTCTTTTCAGGCATCCTTGTCTTTCTACGTAGATCCTACGTATCCACAGGCTGGTGTTTGTCCTGTGGACAACGGCCCACTTGGATCGGACATACATGGGTATGTCCGTCCGGAACATCATGGAAGACACAAGCATAGAAGATTGCACATCGGTCCACATCTTGAAGCGACGAGAACAGGTGAATCAATGCACTGAACTGCGCTTATTTATAGGTAGAGGCAGGATTGAAACGGATTGAGTTCATTCACCAATCCAAACACGCGTTACAAAATTCAGTCAGCCCGCATCCAATCGGAAGAGAGTAGTCTGTGACGTCAGTTGGTCTATATAGATTCGCTAGCGCTTGTGTGCAGTCAATCTATGCGACAGTGATTCAACATGACGGAAACTCAGAAAACGATCCATTGGGGTGCACCAGCAGGGGAGACTGCCCAAGGGAACCCGGACTTACTTTCAGAAGAGGTACATTGGGATTTTGTGGATTTTCTTACCTCGCAAGAATTTGTTCCGGAACCTTCGTTACCTTCTTCATTACCGCAAGTGGA
The DNA here is from genome assembly GCA_028554795.2 of Sinohyriopsis cumingii. Taxonomy (NCBI): domain Eukaryota; kingdom Metazoa; phylum Mollusca; class Bivalvia; order Unionida; family Unionidae; genus Sinohyriopsis; species Sinohyriopsis cumingii. The sequence goes on along the minus strand of CM068838.1, from coordinate 121,183,281 downwards.
GAATTTTCGACAGAGACAGAAAGAAGAATTGGAGAAATTTATACAACGACAAAAGGAAGCGGAACAAGCTTTTCTCCTACAGCAACAGCAACAGCAACAAGAAGAGGTAAGAAAAAAACAACAGCAACAACAGCAAGAAGAAGTAGCAGCAAAGAAACAAGAGGGTGAAAATCAAACGGCTACGGTACTGTTGGACATTTTAGCGGAGTTAAGAAGTCTGAAACAAATGTATCAGACTTCTTTATCACGACCGAAGAGAATACGACCTTCCCGAGCTAAACACGCCAACCCTGTGACTAAGCCTGTCGTACCACCCTTAGTGATTTCAACCCAATCATCAGAAGTAGGCCTTGGCCGTGGCAAAGGCTTAAGGCAGTTAAAGTTGATTGGTTAAACTCACTCCTACACCATAAAGAAAAAAAGGCCCTTTTCAGGGCCACCCACATTTCTCGAAAAGAAATACAATTTCAATTTGCCAATAACTCAAAAATAAACCCACCCATTTTACCCTTATAGTACGTGTCTGTGTATGAGTGCGTGAGTGTAGCTTCTTATTTTAAAATCAAAACTCAAAGACACTTACCTTATATCATTCATGTATTCTTTTATCCATTTTTTACAATCCAATTCACAATTCACCACAGAACACTTTAAAAAGTTCGTACACTTCTTCCTTTTCATTATTTAGTCTCTATGTTTTTGAATTTCTTCACCGTTTTTTCCTCATTTTCTTCCCTTCTTCTTTTCTTCTCCTGTTTCTTTGCCTCTTTTAAACAGAATTGTCTTCTTTCTTCCTCTTCTTCCTCTGAAGAATCCCTCTCTTCTTTTGAAGAATCCTTCTTTTCTTCTGACTCCTCTTGTTTCTTTTTTGGGCAATCTGGAGACCAATGTCCTTTTTCTTTACAATAATAACAGGTATCTTGACTTTTGTCTTTTTTAGCCCCTGTTTTTGTTCTTTTTTGACGGTCTGGACACTCTGAAGACCAATGCCCTTTCTTCTGACAGATATAGCAAGTATCTTGACTTTTATCTCGAAAGGAAGGAGAGTAGTCTGTCGGCTGGTCTGAAGAGAATTTTCTAATGACCCCTCGCAAAGCTCTGACGAAACGTTCCATCTGGGTAGTCTCTTCCATCGTTGTGCTCAGCTTGAGAGTGAAATGAATAGTGAAAGGACAAGACACACACCCTTTTTATATACGCTGGTTTGCCATGACTATAAATTAGTCTATGGTGTTTAAACTTGAGTCATTTGACGTTTTGCACTCAAGATGAAACGATCCCATTCATTCGAGAAGAAAGAAGAAGAAGAAAGTAAGAGGCAGAAACGTGATCTATCGCCTCGTACCAGGGCTGAAATCTTGGCACAGATTCATGCCAGTGATTTTGAAGAGGACATGAGTGAACCAGAATTTGAAACCTCTAAACCAAGTTCGTCACCCTTAGTCAACCCTGAAAAATACTATTCCATTCGAGAGACGGAAAAGCGCTCCTCTAGAAAATTTAGAACCACGGCTTACACCTACACGGTGAAGTTTAAAGATTTCAAGGCCGACGTACCCTTAGAGAAAGCAGAAGGGTTCATCACCGAGATGTGGGATTCTTTGCTCACCGCACTCAAGCGACAATGTCAAGCCAAAGAAGACGATCGCTTGACACTATCCATAGATCACGACGGTTTGAAATCCCCTGTTTGGATCGAGTTTAGCAGACCTGCAGAACTAACCCCTTCCAAAATCATGGACAAGATTCAACACGTACAACAATCTAATGACCAGTTTGACATCACCGATGGTAAAGCCACACTGAAAATGGCCCACGTCTCTCTTCCTCAAGGGACAGGACGCAAAAAGATGTTATTGGTGAACGAGCTTCGCAGCATTAAGCGTAGTCTTGTCCAAATTCACAATCCTCATGACCAGATGTGTTTAGCCCGTGCCATCGTGCTGGGACGAACCTATGCCAACAAGAACGACACGACAGAATGGAAAAGAACCTGGAACACTATTCAACGATCCGATCGAGCCAAACAACGAACCGAAGCAGAACTCCTGTTGCAACAAGCTGGCCTGTCCAAAGACACACCCTGTGGCATTCCTGAGATGCAAAAATTGCAAGATGCCCTAGCACCACGCTACACCTTGAAAGTGCACCCTCAAGAAATGCGCGGGTCTCTGTTGTTTCGAGGCCAGGACTTTAAGGACGGAAAATACATTCATGTTTATCATCACGATGACCATTTCGATACCATTACCAGTATCACCGGATTCCTGGGATACGGTTATTATTGTGAGAAATGTGATTATGGTTATAACAATCGAGAGCAACACAAGCATTGTGGATTGAAATGCCCAGGATGTTTGGCCTCTCCACCCTGTCTGAGCGAAGAACCAGTGCCTTGTTCGACTTGTCTGCGCACGTTTGTCAGCCCTGCCTGTTACCAGCAACATTTGAAAACACAAGGTTCACAGAAGAAATGTGCTTGTCAACTCCTGAGATTGTGCCCTACCTGTGGACAAGGCATACTTACCAACAATGCCAAGGCACACGTATGTCGAGGAAAGAAAAAATGTCACATTTGTCACCACATCGTGGACTTGGAACACGAATGTTACGTGCAAAAATACCAACCCCCACCAGAGAAAGAGGACGGTCACAAGAAGAAAGGCAATTTCATCTTTTTCGATTTCGAATGCATGCAAGAGACTGGCATTCACATCCCTAATTTCTGCGTGGCTCATCGAGCGTGCGAGAAGTGCATTCAAGAACCTATCTTCAGTCATTGCCCTCACTGCAGCAAGATTCCTGGAGGACGTGAAAAAATCTTTCGGGGACCAAACACGTTAGCCGATTTTGCCCAATGGGTCTTAGACCCCATCTACAAGACGTGGAGCCAAGAGGACATCGAACGTTACGGAGATTGTAATCGTCATGCCACGGTGATGGCTCACAATTTCTCCGGATACGATGGACAGTTTCTTTTGAGGTACTATACGGAACATGGCACCGAACGTCCTAAAGTGATTTTGAACGGAGCCAAAATCATTTTCATGCAAGTGGGACAAGTGCAGTTTAAAGATTCGATGAGTTACTTGGCCATGCCTTTGAGCCGAATGCCTAAAACGTTTGGAATGACAGAAATGGCTAAAGGGTACTTTCCACACGTTTTCAATACGGAAGCCAATCAACATGCTGTTCTACCCCATTTACCTGAGGCTCACTATTACGACCCCGACAACATGCGTACCGAACAACGAGAAGCTTTCTACGCTTGGCACCAAGCTCACGCCTCGGACCCTTTCGACTTTCAGGAAGAAATGTTAAAGTATTGTCGTTCCGACGTGGACATTTTACGACGTTGCTGTGGAAAATTTCGAGAACTGTTCATGGAACACGGAGGGGTCGATCCTTTGAAAGAAGCTTGCACCATTGCCAAAGCGTGTTCCTTAGTGTACCGCCAACGATTCATGCCTGAAAACACCGTGGCTGTCATCAGTCCTCAAACGACCCACTATGTCAAGCGTCAATACTCGGTCAAAGCCCTACGTTGGTTACATTACTTGTGCGACAAGGAAGACAAATGGATTCAGCATGCCCGCAACGGAGGAGGCGAAAAGACCATCGGAACGTATTCGGTAGATGGCTGGGACTTAGAAAACCCCAAGATCGTGTACGAGTTTAACGGTTGCTTATTTCACGGATGTCCCGTCTGTTACCCTGACCGTGACACTAAAAATCAGTTTTTGCAACGAACCATGGAAGACTTGTACCAGGACACTTGTCAGCGACGCCTAAAGTTAGAACAGCAAGGATACCAAGTGGTGGAAATGTGGGAACACGAGTACGATCACCGTTTGAAAACCGATCCCGAGTTTAAACGCCTCGTGGAAAGTTACCAGTTCATGGACCCGCTGAACCCGAGGGATAGTTTGTACGGAGGAAGGACCAATGCCACCTGTTTGCTGTACCAAGCCGACGAAGAGAAAGGAGAAGAAATCAAATACTTGGACGTGTGTTCGCTGTATCCCTACGTGTGCAAATATTGTCGCTTTCCTGTAGGGCACCCGCAATTGTTCACGGAACACATCGACCTGAAAAACATTCGACAATACGAAGGCTTGATCAAGTGTAAAGTTTTGCCTCCCACGAACCTATACCATCCCGTCTTACCTCACCATTGTCAAGGCAAACTGATGTTTCCATTGTGCCGTACTTGTGCCGAAACGTGCAACCAGGACCAACCTTGCCATCACAGCCAGGAAGAACGTGCCTTGACGGGAACCTGGGTCAGCGTGGAATTGTTCAAAGCTCTGGACATGGGATACCAACTGTTAGAAGTGTACGAAATTTGCCACTTTCCCAAGACACAACAGTACCACAAGGGTGACCCTACTCAGAAAGGCATTTTCGCCGACTACGTGGATGCCTTTTTGAAACTGAAACAAGAAGCCAGCGGCTATCCTTCCTGGTGTCACACTCCCGAAGACCAAATACAATTCAAAGAGAAATACTACGAACAAGAAGGCATCTCTTTAGACCACATCGAAAAAAACGAAGGCAGGCGATCGTTTGCCAAAGTGATGTTAAATTGCTTGTGGGGTAAAATGGCACAACGACCGTGTTTACCCAAGACGGAATATTTGACAGAACCTTCCCGCTACTTCCAGATGATTCACGACAAAACCAAATACATGAAACACGTGGACGTCGTTCGAGAGGATTTGATCTTGGTCAATTACGAAGAAGATCTGGACTTTGTACAAGACGACCCTTTTGGAAATGTCATCATTGCAGCTTACGTGACAGCTCATGCTCGCTTAAAATTGTACGAAGCTTTAGAACTGTTAGAAGAACGCGTCCTGTACTTTGACACGGACAGTTGCATTTACATCCATCACCCGATTCAACAGCACCCTGACATCGAAGGAGACCGTTTAGGAGCATGGACAGACGAGCATCCCGACGTCAAGATTCTAAGTTTCGTCAGTGGTGGTCCCAAAAATTACGGCTACGAATACCGGGACAAACAAGGAGAAGTGCACACGACGTGCAAAGTGAAAAGACTGACTCTGAATCATCGTACCAGTCGAGTGGTCAACTTTGGGGTATTGAAAGAAGCCTTGCAATCGGGAGAGGATGGAAACTTTAAAGTGACCACCTATCAACCGAACAAGATTGTACGTTTACCAACTCACCACATCGTCAGTCGACCCTTGGAAAAAGTCTATCAAATTGTATACCAGAAGCGAGTGCGACTTCCCAATCACTTCACCTTACCGTACGGTCACGTCGGTATTGGTCTGTATATGAAAAGGAACCCTAGGCAAGATCGATAGTTCATTGTTCATTGAAGTAACTTGCCATGTCGTTGACGAAGAAACCAGATTGGTTAGGAGTCAAATGTTGGACATCACCGAGACCAGGGTTTTGAGGCTTGGACACAAGAGGTGGCCCCAGTATGCACGAGAGTTATTCAAGGAAAAAAGTTACTTTTCAACCTGTGTTAGTGACGGTGCCAGAAGAACCCGTCACCCAGGACAGGTCTGTCGTGGACAGGCCTGAAAGACCCTTTCGGGAGGACACTTGTGTGACCTTATCCCTACTATAGAACTGGTTAGAACTTTACCCAAAACATGTTGTACAGACACTTGTGTTTATTCCACGTTCATGGTTATCATGTGCCTTTTATTCTTGTACTTAAGCCTTTGGCTTTTATGCATTTTTGTCTTTCGTATTCATGTTTGAAACATTCAATAAACGTGTTCTGAAAAAGTATATAAACTCTTGTCTTGTTTGTTTTTCGTGTCACAAGTGACATTTCTCACACCATGGCTACCTCTGCTGTCTCTGCTCCCTCTTCCTCTACTGTCAAAGTCATCGACGAACACTTAGATCGTGCCAGTTGGGAGGCTTTGTATCTTCGCCATCCCTTTAACATGCTCATTGCTGGACCTAGCGGTTCAGGCAAAACCGAATTCGTCAAACGTTTGATCGAACATAAACATGATTTGATCGATCGACCCCCTCAACGAATTGTGTGGTGTTACAAAGAGTGGTAATCGGCGTACAGCCTCTTGCGAGAAAGTCAAGGCGATTCCATCGTGTTTGTGGAAGGCATTCCTAAAGAAGACGACGGCATCGTCTCGGACTCCCGTCTAACCCATTTGGTCATTTTCGACGACATGTTAGGAGAAGATGAAGAAGAAATTAAACTGTGGTTCACGCGCAAAGGGCATCACCGTAATGCCAGTGTCGTTTACATCACCCAAAATTTGTTTCAACAAAGTAAAGCCCATCGCACCATCAGTCTCAATGCGCATTACGTGGTCTTGTTTAAAAGCCCTCGAGATAAATCGCAAGTGCAAGTCTTAGCCAAACAGTTAGGAACGCCTTGGCTGACTCAGGCGTACGACGATGCCACTCAAACTCCACACGCCTATTTACTCGTCGATTTGAAACCTACGACTCCCGAGGATTTGCGATTTCGTACCCACTTGTTTCACCACTGGTGCCAAGACGGAGGGCCTGTCCTGTACACGACTTCATTTCACTCCCCATAAAAAAAATCTATAAAAACCTCAGACCCTTTTTCGTCTGTCTCACTCTCAGTGCGAACATGACGTCCCTTCAGTCGCATCTTCCCGTCAAATTGATTCGTGCCTTGTATGGCATCAGTCGAGAAAAAGATCCACAAACACGAGCTCGTGTCTTAGAAGCTAGTCTCAAAGAAGTCTTACGATGGTTCACGGTGACGGCACGTCAATTACTCCAAGGAATCATTCAGATTCCTCATCAAACCAAACGCTTTTTCGATCGAAACAAAAAACAAATCATTTTGAAACCTGGAGGGAGCGGTACTCTAGGAGGGGTCATCATTCGCTCACTCTTAAGATGGGATCCTAATGCCCCCAAAGTTATACCCAAGACAAAAGTCCAACGAAGCCCCAAGAAGAAAAAGACCAGGTCCCCAAGGAGAACTTCGCCAGTGCCAGGACCCTCCTCTGACCAGACACCACCCCGGAAAAAGAAAAGAAGCCCCCAGAAAAAGAAAAGTCCACAGAAAACTAGTCGCAAGAGAGGCACTTCGGCCAGGACGCAACCTTACACTCGCAAACCACGACCTGCCACAGCGGTGACTGCGTCTCCGGCAGCTTCACGTTTGTCCACTTCTCCGTTGATGACACCCAGAACTGAAGAGTACTTGGAGACGTTGATCACACCAAGAACTTCTCCGTTGATGACCCCCAAAAGAACTTCCCCAGTGGCAGGACCTTCCAATTTAGTGGCAGTGGCTGCTGCTCACAAAGTACCTTCTCCCAAAATCAAAGTTCAAGAAAGATCGGGCATGTTACAAAGTTTTCCAAGCAAGAACTGGCTCTATTTAGTCCGTTGCGTACCCCTGCACGACGTGTCATGCCTGTCCTCAAACTGATACGACGTAAAGACAATCAGTGGCGACGCGTTCCAGTATAAAAAAGGCCTGTGACCAAGTCGGGTATCAGTGTTTTTTCGGTGCTCCTGAAGACTCAAAGATGTCACCCTCCAGAAAACCCCAAGGAAAGAAAAGGAAAGGACTGCCACCACGTTTAGCCAAACATGTGGACATGTTTTTTGTCCTGTCCAAAGCTTCTCCACCTCTACGAAAAAAACTCATTCAAACGGCCTCCAAAGAGGTCATCGATACCGTGTGCGAATGTTGTTTGAACGTTTTGAAAGGCACGATCCTTTTGTCCAAACACCAGAAACAATGCTTAAGCAAACATCGTCACGTTCTTCGCCAAATGGTTCGAAAGAAAATTCCCATTCGTCAAAAAAAGAAGATGTTAGTGCAACGTGGAGGTATTTTACCTCTCTTGTTAGGCCCCATACTGAAAGGAGTCTTGGGAACCATGTTGGGAGGACTGGTGGGAGCAAGATAAAAAGGCCTTCGGAAGTCCCAAGATCTCAGAATCGACCCCTGACAACCCCATGGAAGGACGAAAACTAGCTTTAGTGCCTTACAAACGATGGATGGAATACCATCGGTGGCAAGAACAACGCACCCCGCATTTACCTCCCAATCCCCATTTGAGCGAGATGTCCCAGTTACAACACGAATTGGAGTCCTTGATGGATCGCCAAGATTTGTCCGAAACAGAAAAATCGCAAAAGTACGGTCAACTCTTGCAACGACTGCAACTCTTTCACCAGAAAGCTTTAGACGAAACAGCTCTACCCACTCTGAAAGATTTTAAGACCTTGATGAAAAGTCAAGCACCATCACCAGTACCAGTACCAGTACCAGCAGTACCCGTGACCAAGACAGAAAAAGGAGAAGAAGAGGAAGGGTTTCAAACTCCACCAGAAAAAGTACGCAAGTTAACAACACCACCTACCTCCAGAATTGGATGGATTAAAAAGATGATGGCCACCCCTTCTTCCTCACAAGAGAAAAAGAAAGTGAAGACAGAAGTGAAGACAGAAGTGAAACAAGAACCGATATCCCCCGCTCAGACATCCTTCTCCTCTTCGACGCCTATTGCTGGCCGCACACGCAAAGCATTGCAATCCAAGAAAATACCCCAAGAGAAAAAGAGTAGCATCCTCCAAGAGTGGGTGTCTTATTAACACACCAACCAACACAAAAAAATGGAAAAAGTCTTAGCCAGCATTTACTACGATCCCTCGCATCCTGCAGGTTACGCAGGAGTTCAAAAATTGTATCGTGCTGCCAAAACTCGACTGAAAAGTCTCCGTTTACCTCAAGTGCAACGATCGTTACAAGAACAAGCTACCTACACTTTACACACACCCATTCGACGCAAGTTTGCCAGAAGTCGCACCCGAGTGGAAGGCATCGATCATCAATGGCAAGCCGATTTAGCCGATGTCTCTCATTTGGCCAGCTACAATCGTGGTTACAAATATTTGTTTTGTGTCATCGACGTCTTTTCCAAATTTTCCTGGGTCGTGCCCTTGACTTCCAAATCGAGCAGCGAGTTAGTGCGAGCCCTGCAACGAGTGTTGAAACAAAGCGGTCGTCACCCTCTTCGATGGCAAACGGACAAAGGTACCGAATTTCTGAACCAAGCTTTCCAAAAAGAATTAAAGAAACGTGACATTCATTTTTTTACCACAGAGAATCCCGAAACCAAAGCCAGCATCGTGGAACGTTTTCAACGCACTTTGAAAGAACGCATGTGGAAATATTTTACGCATCACCACACTCTGAAGTACATCGACATCTTACCGCACCTGGTGCAAGCGTACAACCAATCTTACCATCGAAGCATCGGACGTGCCCCGCAAGACGTGACTCCCGACAACGAAGTGTTGGTGTTTGAGCGCCTGTTTGGTACGTCCCCGACGAGGGCTGTCCCCAAGAAAAGTGGAGAGTTGGCCGTAGGAGATTGGGTGCGCATTGGCAAAACCAAACGCACTTTCGACAAAGGTTACTTACCTAACTGGACGACCGAATTGTTTCGTGTCACTGGACGAGTGCATGGTCGTCATCCTGCCGTCTATAAATTGGAAGACATGAACGGAGAAGTGCTCAAAGGAACGTTTTATTTGCCCGAGTTACAACGTGTCACCAAAAAAGAAGACGACGTGTACGACATCGAAAGCATTCTCGAACGCAGAACCCGTAAAGTGGGCAAACGACGTGTCAAAGAAGTCAAAGTACGTTGGAAAGGATATTCACCCAGTTTTGATTCTTGGATCGACGCTTCGCAAGTCATCGACTATAAAAAGAAGTGACCATCATGCCTTTTCACACAGCAGACGCAGCTACGTCGACCACTCCTCCTTCCCCTAGTTCTTCTGTGCAAGATTTACAAAAACAACCCTTGTGGGTGTGGTGTGGAGAACGTGTGCCTAAAACGCAAATCGTCTTTTTCTGCCAAATCTTCGTGGTGTATTGTGTCATCGGGGCAGCCATCGCCAATTTGAGTTTGCAACAAGGAGACAAACAATTGTGGACCATTTTATTGAGCAGTTGCATCGGTTACCTGCTTCCTAATCCCTCCCTGAAATTCACCTCCAACGGGAACCACGGGAACCTTGTGTCCAGTGCCAGTGCCAGTCACCACTCCAACCACAACCAGAACCCCATTTTAGACGGAGACACGCTTCTGACGTCCAGTAACCCCTCGGACAGCCACAGAACTCTGGAATTATGAGTCACCAAAACCAATTTTACTTAACTTTACCCAGTGACAGTTCCATGGAGGTGTTTCCCAAGAACACGTTGTGCTGTTACACGGCCAAATTACCTCAGGCCATCCAGTTAGATCACGAAGCCCATTGGGAAGTGGCTTTAGTAGAAATGATTCACCCGACACAAGTCCTCAATGTCCTTCCCAATCAAAATTTTTTTGATGTGGAAGTTCATGACGAGCAAATGCAACAGTGGATGGATAGCAATGTCAAATATGGCAAGAAAACCCGTACACAAAAGTACACCACCTATCACTTGTTCATTCCCCCAGGCTATTATTTTAGTGGTCAACATTTGGTCAGCACCATAACCTCCAGGTTTAATGTCGTGTTTCTGAAAGCTTTGGAGCATGTCAACAAAAATGTCACCATGGAGTACCACAAAGCAGCTCGTCGCTTCTTGATGAAATTTGAACGAAGTAAAATCGTGTCCATTTTATTTTGTCCTGAATTGTTTGACATGTTGGGCGGAGACATGGACATGAGAAAGGCCATGCTCAAGAAAAACGAATTACCCATCGTTTACGACAACGAGTCTTTTAGCAAGTTATTTCGTGCCCCGGTAGAACTGAACCAAGGTCTGAATTTGATGTTCGTGTATTCCGATGTGGTGGAGTACAACGTGGTGGGACACACCTCCGTACCGTTACTGCGTGTCATTCCTTTTAAAGTGGATTCTGCCACGAAGGCTGACGAGGAAGGTGGAAACACTTACCACGTCCACCGCGAATTTGTCCATCCTCACTATTTGCCTGTCAGTAAGTCGTATTTGGACACGGTCAACATTGCTATAAAAGGAGATCTGGGACAAAATAGTCCATTCACCAAAGGAAAAGTCACGGTGAAACTCCATTTTCGAAAACGGTTCTCTCACGACTCGTAAGTAAGTCATGTATCCAGTGTACCGAGGGGTTGCTCGACAGCGAGGACACGGTTTAGGAGACATGTTAAAATCGGCCTTTCGTTCGGTGGCCCCGGTGTTGAAACCGATGGTGACACGCGGATTGCACGCCTTGAAAGATGCGGCACTGACGCAAGGCAAAGAATTTCTCCAAAATGTCATCATCGACAAACAAAACCCTAAAGAAGCCTTCATGAGGGCAGGCAAAATTGTCTTGCTGCAAACGGGTAAAGACATTTTAGGCCAACGAGAAACACCTATAAATGCCCTGCACGCTACCGTGTCAGGCATTCAGCAAGGACAAGGCAGAAAGAGACGACGAAGAAAACACCCTTTCACCAGACTTCAAGCGAGAAAGGCCAAGAAAAGAAGAACCGTTCGAGACTTGGACGTTTTCGATTATTGAGAAAAGAGACAAAAAAATGATGCACCGAGAATCTTGCGCTTGTTCCAGGACGGAACTGGATCTGTTTGCCATGCCCCCTACCATGATGACCATGCAAGAATCCCAGTGGGTGGAATTTCACCCCGTCTCCTCACTGACCGATTCCGCTCCCATCGAGTTTGAAATCAAAGGACAGCCCGAATATTACATCGATCTGAATAGCAGTTACTTGTACCTGAAAGTCAAAATTCTAGATAAGACTGGAGGCGCTATAGACGATGAAGCAGTAGCTCCCGTCAACAATTTCATGCATTCCTTGTTCAGTGGAGTGGACTTGTACTTGAATAACAAACTGGTCAGTAGCAGCATGGATACTTACCCTTATCGTGCCTACCTGGAAAATCTCTTGACGTACGGAATAGATGCCAAGAACACTCATCTCAATGCCTGTGTGGTATGGGAAGCTGACGAACCTACCAAGTTTGAAATATTGGAAACTGATGAAAAGAAAGACAACAATGATGGATTTGTAGAACGAAGAAAGAGAATCACGGGAGCCGACACAAGTTTAGAACTGATGGATCGTTTGCATTTGGACATGTGGTTGCAAGAAAAGTATTTGCTGAACGGGGTGGATGTCCGCCTGAGACTGAATCGTAGCAGTGCCACTTTCCATTTGATGGCTGATAGTGACGGTTACAAAACCAAAATCCTAGAAGCCAGACTCTACGTCCGCCGTGTGGAAGTGTTACCTAAAGTGGGAAACGACATCAGTCAGACGTTGAGTAGAACGACCGCCAAGTATCCCATACGACGCGTGGAAGTGAAAACCTTCACCATTCCCAAGGGACAGCGATCCATGATCGAAGATCATCTGTTCCAAGGACAGTTACCCAAACGTTTGATCGTTGGTATTGTCGAGAATACAGCCTTCAACGGAGCTGCCGAAAAAAATCCTTTCTGCTTTCAACACTTTGGCGTGTCCAAAATCGAAGTCAGTCGCAATGGCAAGACCTTGTGTACCCGACCTTTCGAACCTGACTTTACCAAGAAGAATTACTTGAGATCGTACTTGTCCCTGTACGAAGCCACCGGACAGTTAGGAACCAATACCAGTCACGGTATTACGTACGAGGATTATGCAGGAGGCTACGCTTTGTGGGCTTTCGATTTCACTCCAGACCAAGGCAGCGACGAGGGACATTTCCACCCTATAAAATCCGGCCAGATTCGTGTGGAAATTCAGTTTAAAGACCGAGACCCTGATGAAACGGTGAACGTCATCCTGTATGCAGAATTCGATAATACCATAGAAATCAACAGTTTGAGAGAAGTCATCCTAGATTACTAGAAACCATGGAAGACTGTTATCCCTCTTTACCTAGTGGAGAAACTTTTAGTGTTGGATTATTGTTAAAAAATGTTAGAGTTCTTGTTGTTTAGTGTTAAGTGATTTTTGAATAAAAAATGTTGTGTTTTGAAAAAAATGCCTTTGTCTTTTGTTTAGCAATAAGAATGTTGGATTGATGCTCTTTCATTTCTTACTATCCCTCTCATGACACTCACTAAACGTTGCGACTCAAAAACCGTGTGGGGGATGTTTTCCTTCACGTCCGCGCTTTAACTTTAAGAACCGGGTTGTTTCCAGTCTAACCATCCATTGTCGACTCATCCTCCTAAGAAGATGTGCTCCAAACTAGCTAAACTCAACGAAGCCTACGTGAATTTGCATAGGGTCAGACACAGTCTGATACCGAAGCCAGAAGAAATAGAGAATGTGAGAATGTTAAAAATCACTGAAGACCTGATAGAAGAGCTCTTCAGAGAAGAAATGAACAGGGAAAAAGAAGAATGGACAGAGAAGTACAGACTTCAGAGACAGCAGCAACAACAACAACAAGAGCAGCAGCAGCAGCAACCTGAACCTGACAGAGGCTTTGTCGATTGTCGTATCGACACCAAAGAGTTCTTCTTTTCTTTCCGAAGAAGCAGACCTATCGCCAGAAAGTCTATCCTCAGAGGACATCGCATTCTTAGAATCTAAAAAAAGAATGCCATAGCAAACAAAAAAAAAACAGCCCTTTTCAGGGCTACCCCAATACTCTAGAAAAGAAATAACGATCGATTTGCCAATGTGTGTAGGTAGAGTACTGTGAAAATAAACACTAACTCTTTTTTAAAAAATGTGAGGGTATGTGTTTTTGTGTTAGTAAGTGCTTAAGTAAGTTGGTATGAATAGTAGATTAAAATCATGTTTTGTTTGGTGTTTGAGGTGTATATTTGGAGTTAGATTGGATTGCTTTGCGTATGTGGATAGTCTAATGAAGTGATTTATAAAAAATTTTAAAATAGTGATGGGTAGCATAAAAAAGTGAGTGAGTGTTTCTTTTAGGTCCGCGCGTTGTTGTTTTTGGTCATGATGTAGGTAACATCAATTTTATGTTTTTTTAGGGGGATGTTTTCCTTCACGTCCGCGCTTTCACTATAAATTGAAACTCGCTGGGCAGTCTAGCTACCCTTGTTGATTGATCAACACCAAAAATGAACACGAGACTGTCTAAACTGTTGGAACTTCATGTGCATCTGGAATATGCCAGGCGCCTGTTGAATGAACTGGCCGCGGAAGCCATTGTGGAGGAGGGAAGGATAAAAGAGGAGGAGGAAAGAAGAAAAAAGAAGAGGAGGAGAGAAGATATAAAGAAGAAGAAGAAGAGGAAAGAAGATACAAAGAGGAGGAGAGAAGAAACAAAGAAGAGGAGGAGGAGAAGGAAAAGAAGAGAAGAAGAATAAATTTCAGAATCCCAGAGAGCGAAAATTGGGATTCTGAAGCGACATATCCTGCCTCTGCTCTCTCCCCCAAAAAAGTAAAAAGTAACTGGGGGATAAGATGTGTATGTGGCGCCAGGCCTGGAAGGTGCCACCATTAACCAGGTGTCCATGAAGTTCCAAAAAAACAGCCCTTTTCAGGGCTACCCAATACTCTAGAAAAGAAATAACCATCAATTTGCCAATGTGTAGGTAGAGTAGTGTGAATATAACCACTAACTCTTTTCTAAGATAGTGTGAGGGTATGTGTTTGTGTGTTGGTGCTTGTAAGAGCTAAGGTATGTTTGTGTGAATAGTAGATTATGGGTTTCTTTATTGTTTCTTAGCGTATGTGGAGAGTATAGTTTGGGTTTTGTAACCGCTCACGTACGATTGTGTGGATAGTAGATTATGGATTTTGTTTATTGTTTCTTAGCGTATGTGGAGAGTATAGTTTGGGTTTTGTAACCGCTCACGTACGATTGTGTGGATAGTAGATTATGGATTTGTTTATTGTTTCTTAGCGTATGTGTTTGTGTGTTTGTGTTTGTGTGTTTGTGTTTGTACCCGCTCACGTACGATTGTGTGGATAGTAGATTATGGATTTGTTTATTGTTTCTTAGCGTATGTGAAGAGTATAGTTTGGGTTTTGTAAGCGCTCACGTACGATTGTGAGGATAGTAGATTATGGATTTTGTTTATTGTTTCTTAGCGTATGTGTTTGTGTGTTTGTGTTTGTACCCGCTCACGTACGATTGTGTGGATAGTAGATTATGGATTTGTTTATTGTTTCTTAGTGTTTGTGTTTGTGTGTTTGTGTTTGTGTGTTTGTGTTTGTACCCGCTCACGTACGATTGTGTGGATAGTAGATTATGGATTTGTTTATTGTTTCTTAGCGTATGTGGAGAGTATAGTTTGGGTTTTGTAAGCGCTCACGTACGATTGTGAGGATAGTAGATTATGGATTTTGTTTATTGTTTCTTAGCGTATGTGTTTGTGTGTTTGTGTTTGTGTTTGTACCCGCTCACGTACGATTGTGTGGATAGTAGATTATGGATTTGTTTATTGTTTCTTAGCGTATGTGGAGAGTATAGTTTGGGTTTTGTAAGCGCTCACGTACGATTGTGAGGATAGTAGATTATGGATTTTGTTTATTGTTTCTTAGCGTATGTGTTTGTGTGTTTGTGTTTGTGTGTTTGTGTTTGTACCCGCTCACGTACGATTGTGTGGATAGTAGATTATGGATTTGTTTATTGTTTCTTAGCGTATGTGGAGAGTATAGTTTGGGTTTTATTATATGAAATGAAAAAGTAGGGGATGTTTTCCTTCACGTCCGCGCGTTGTTTGGTCATGATCTAGGTAAGATCAATTTTACGTTTTAGGGGGATGTTTTCCTTTACGTACGCGCTTTAAGTATAAGAACCCACAGTATTCGTCGTTCAAACCATTCTGCAAAGAATAAAAAAAGAAGATGGCTTCTAACCAAATGGACAAAATACAAACATTACAAGACGTTTTAGACAACTTAGGAATGATGGAGCAGATGTTGATAAGACTGGTTGAAGACCATTATTCCTATAGTCCCCATCGTGTAAAGATGGAAATTAATAACTTAAAAAAGGTAAAGGACAAGATTAGTGGTGTCATGAAAGAGGTAAAGGAGGAGAAGGAGGATGAAGAGGAAAGAATAAGAATAAGCAAATGGAACGAAAAGATTGAAAAAGAAGAAGAAAATGAGAAGAGGAAGAAAGAAGAGGAGGAAGAGAAGAAGAAAGAAGAGCAGGAGAAAAAAAAGAAAGAAAAGAAGAGAAAGAGTGTTGGAGATAAAATAAGAACTTGGTGGAGAAAAAGAAGAAACTAGAAGCAGAAGAAAACCCAAAGGCCCTTTTCAGGGCCAGCCATATTTCTCGAAAAGAGATAGCCTTTCCATTGCCTACCCCTTTTTTTAAAATTTAAATTTAAATTTAAATTTAAATTTAAAAAAACTTTTTAAAAAAAAAAATCCCAAAAGCCCAAACTCTATTCCCCATGTTAATTTCCCTTGTCCCTAGACAGACCCAAACTCTATGTTAAATTCCCATTGTCCCTAAAGTGGCCCAGCGTTTTTCTCCATGTTAAATTTCCATTGTACGTATATTGTCCCACGATTTTTCTCCATGTTAAATCCCCTTGTATGTATATTGACCCACGATTTTTTGCCATGTTAAATTTCCATTGTACGTATATTGTTCCAGGGGTCTCCGTAATGCTAATTCCCATTGTACGTATAGTATCCCACTTAAGTACTCACGATTATACAAGTAGACGATTTAAATAGATCTTAAAGTATAATGGTAGATATTCACGAAAGATCTTCTTATATCAAAGACAAGAAATTAAAAAGATGATATTGATTTGTCAAAATACCCGTCTAAAGATGAACTTGCCGATATTATGAACCCGTCTGGAGTTCACCGCGATGAAGTTGTTATTTTTTAGGATAAATACGGCGTGTTAAAGACGAGTAATATTAAATGGAACGACATAGTTCATAGAGTTCTCGGTGCTACTACGGATACTATTCCAGTTTTTACTGACGGTAGAACCAGAGACTAAAATATATCAATCGCAACTATTAGAAATCGAATTGCAAAAAGTGTCGATAATCGTTTACGATCCACCGGTGATACAATGACAGGGGAACTCAGTACGAACGGAAATAAAACAGTTGTTTTAAGAGGTCCAACATCTGATGTGAAGATGCCGCAACAAAAAATATGTAGACAATAACTATAATACAGTAGATACTAAATTAACCACTCTGCGAGATGAATATGACGTTCACGTAAATATGTTTACAAATCTCCGTAGAAACTTTCGAAAACTTTATGAAATCGCCGATGATTTCTTTGGAAGTCCGTTGACCGTTGCTGAAAAGCTCGTTGATATTAACACAAAACTTGGTGATACTAAAACAGCTATATCCGATATTGAAACGGGTAGAGCAAAACTAGAAGATGTTATAAGTGGAATTCCTAATATCGTTAAACAATGAATTTGATTAAAATTCATCACAAGCAGATTACCAACATAGTATACACAGTGTCATCAGGATTTCCAACATCGCCACAGCAAAATAACACTATCAAACATACTCTGGAAGTCACTGGTGTGTACAGGCTGTCCGTGTTGAGCGTGCGTGAGCGATGCAAAATTTAGTACATTTACTAAATATTCCTGGCGTCATTGAACCAATCATTCTTCTGCAACCGTGTCTATTGTGTTAAATAGCGGAGACGAAGAAACATTTATATTCGAATCATCTGATACGAAATTAACCGCAGCGTCTTACTGGGGGTGTCTGGAATTTGTCGCTGAAACAGGTAAATTGAGTATGAAATAAAGTATAATGACCCTTCCAATTAGTGTTAAGAAGTTTAGGCACAATCAAGCTCATGAATGGCAAACAAAACTAAAAATATCGTTGATAAGTACACAGTAAAAGTAAGAACTTATCATTGACGTTTATTTGTCCTTGACGTTAATTGTGTATTAGGCGTCTGCTGTTAATCTGGAACCGGCGTATTATCACCAATAAAACAATCGGTAGGAGTTGTAATGATTTGTGTTTTGACCACAACAACAATTGCTGGTCTTTTTAAAATCATCGCGAAAAAATATATAGGTGCACAAATGCAAACTTACGTGGTCATGTAGTAAAATTACATACGGCAACGCTTGCATGTTCTAACTTATCCTCGTTATTATCAACAAGCCTTAACGACGGGAAAATATATTCTGAGTTCACGGAGATGATTAAAATCTACAAAGAAGTAATGACTGTGACTGATTTAGATGAACGGGATTTTAAAAAATAATGAGAGAGTTACTTCAACAGATCGACACGAATACAGCAACTTTGAAAACCACGATGATATCAGTAAGCTCAACCATCCCTTAATTTAGCATCAATTTTCCCACAGCTATTCTAGTGAAAAAATAGCTCTTCTACAATTACGAGTATATTACAGCTGGCACAATATTAGATAAAAATCATTTGGTGGAGTATCATCAAATAATTCTCTTGCATTTTCAAATGGACATCTGAACGATGGAACTCCAGGTTGCCAGGTAGTCAGAATAAAAATGTGTAATTATCAAATTGAGCAAACCAATGATGAATTTCAGCGCAGAATAAAACCTTCAACGGAAAGAGAAACAAAAATAGCTATAACAGTTCATGAACCAACACTATCGGCCGCGATATAATTAAAGTCACCAGAGTACGCCGTTGACATTTATTCTTCAGAATCAGAATACGAAAACAGTATTCCGTTCCGGATATCTATAAGAGCAAACCCGGACGGTGGTTATTTAAATCAACGCGTCGATGAAATATGGTGGAAGTATGATAGAAGTTTTATAGGAGGCTATTCTACCGCCGATGAGATCATAATTATTTTTATTTTGTTAATCGTGAACATGAACAACAAAGATTGTGCCCGTTATTTACCGAGTATATTCTTGACTGGAGTCTGCAAAAGATGAAATTATTAAACAGATATAAATATTAAATCAGATTGTATTTGACATTTAATTTGTTCACAGAAGTGTTCTGCAAATGGTAATGAAGTCGGAAGAGAGACGCAAGCAAATATTTCTTGATAAATATTCAATAACAGAAGCAGATATGACAACATTTAAATTTCCTGGATATATTATAGCTAGCAAACTAAAGAAATTAGTCAATGATATCATTGATGAATAGTTTCCTAAAATCGTAGAAGAGTGGAGACAAATAAATCTACCAGCAAATATTGTTCGATATAACAAACATCCATGCGGAGGACGTCGTCATATTTCACCGGGAATTGTAAATATAACTTCAACGATAGCGGCTAGGTTTGCATGTGGTACCAATCGATGGCAGTTATCAAACAGATCTTGAAAAATCAAATCAAGCCCAGCAAGGATAAATTTTGCATACATTTAAGCCTCAAGTCCCTCCCGGATATTTCATCGTGCAAGAACCCATTAATCCAGTTTATCTACGATGTCATAATCCGCTATTATCAAGGATACATTTCAAACTACCTGACCAGACTGGACACTTGAATGATGTAAGAAATAAAACACTGAGAATAAAATGTATATGTAAGATCATAACGATTTTTAATCATAAAAAGTGTTTTACAAATTAATTATTTAGTCATGAGGTATTATATAATGTACCAACAAAATATTTATATACACAACAAAGGCGTACTTGAAAATGCCATCAAAACAATAATGACACCGTCTCAAGTCAAATACATAACAATTAGTGTTAATATAAGTATTGATGAATACTGCAATTGAATTTTTTTGTTGAATCAGGAACAATTAAATGAACTTCAGCGAGAACATATTACTAAGATTACATGTGACAGAGATCAGATTCAGAATTCTTGTATTGAATTTAATCAGCTTAAAAAAATATTGTCTAATTCTGAATAAAAATCTCAGCTCTTAAAAACAGAAGAAAATAAAGCACATAATAATCCTTGACAAAGTCAAATCAAATAAGTATAGTATGACATAATTTTTTTAGTGATTTTTCGTTAATTTGATGAGTCAAATCTTATGCAGTTCTATAAATGATTTTAGGATTTATCAATAAATTTCCCTTTTTCTGCTCCGAAACAATCAAAATCAGACATTATTCACTAAAAAAACAATACTTTGGACCGTGTTTCATGAGAATGTATCGATAAATCCTAAAATCATTAAGAGAACTGCGTGTGGCCTGACCCTTCGAAAACTTGCAATTTAGCTGATTTGTTACTGACAAATCGACTAAAGTCAGTGAAAAACCGATGGACTTTGACTAAATTTCACTAAAATCTCACACTTTTCTAAGCAAGTTAACATAAAAATATTATAATCAGAATAAAAGAAATAAATCTGAATCAGAATAAAAATATTAATCTGATTAAAAATTGACTTTCACTTTCACTTTCACGATCACTAGCCACAACATTTTCATCATTACAGTTACTGACATCATTTTCATTTTCTGACATAATCTTTCCTAATTGTCTCACACGTGTGTTTATAATATTGTTTGTTTCGTTTTAGTAAAACCATTCCGATCTAATTTTCGCAATCGCGCGTGAAATTGATACGAATTTTTCAACTTATGTTTCCTTGACCGCAGTCAAGGATTGAAACGTAGCTTGTTGACTGACAGTGATGAATTTGTGCTCCGCTGGTAGTGTATATCTACGAATGTACGCTCTTGAAATGATTCAGAATCACAAACAATTGTGTCAGGATTTAGTTCATCAGATATTTTATACCTTTATGCCGATATAATACAATTGTGTAAAATACAACCTCTTGATTACTAAATAAAATTCTTCGTCTTTTATAGTTATGCATACGCCTACAAAGAATGATCTTGTAAATCACGTGAATTGAGTCATTCTTAAAGTCCCGTTATTTCTAGAATATTCAATTCTATTTACAGTCATAAATACACTTCTAGAAGTCACGTGATGAGTTATTCTGGAAATCCCATCATTTCTGGAAACTTCTGTGTAGTTCTATGCATAACTATAAAAGACGGAGAATTTCTCTATCCCAGTCAGACTGAAGTGCAGAACAGAGGGAAATGAAATATGTTTTTGAATGTGTTATGTTAATTATCACGTAGAAGTGTAAATTGTATAATTGCACAGAGCTCTAATGATTCCAAAAATAATTACGCAGCAACAAACTACCTAATTAATCTACCGGAGGGAACTTTGGCTTGGCGTAGTTATCTTCCTTCAACACCAGCTCTGTGAAATAACTGTTGCATCATAATTACTATAACAATGATTATGATGACACAAAAATTTTTAATCATTAGTTAGTAATATAATCGAGATAATTCTTCAACAGCTGTACGTGTCATTGACAGAGTTATATAACACAATTGGGAGATAATGAAATAATACTTCTTGTTTATACGTTTTTGAATACGCCGATTTAGTAATATTATTTGCGACACGTTGCGCCAAAGGCATGCAAATATCGGAATAATTGCCAGCTGCATTCATTGATTGAAATATTATTTCTTCACCAGTCTCTGTATTTACAGATTTAACGACCATATGACATTTTTGAAAATCTTTTCCAGTACAACCAAATTTACAATTATTGCTCTGTCTCACAGCTCGCAAATTATATAAAGAGTTATCGAATTTACTGTCGTTGATACGATTGATAACATGACCGTCTTCGATTACACCCCCACCCCGCAAAGACTCGCAAAGACTTGTATACGAATTTATGACTTGATAATTTTTCTTCCCCTCGGATGGATATGAACATGAGGTAACCATTATCATTAATAAAACCAACCTCTTTTTTTTAGTCGACAGTGTCTGATTACACCATTACGAGATGCTTCATAATTCTTGATGATAGGATCTCTCACAAATTCTATTTGCTCCCTTTATATATAATATTATTTGTCTAAATAAATATTTTGCAAATCTAGCCAGATAGTCTTCAACCTTTCTATTATTGTCGGTGTTGTTGTTTAAAAATCATAAGATCGTTTCAGGTCTGTATTTTCTGCCACAACATTGCACACACAACTGCGTTTCTCCTCTAACTCTAACACCACACCGTAAGCACGGTTTTGGTCCTAGACTTCCAAGACGCACGCTTTGCAAATGATATCTACATAATTCATTCATTCTGTATCTGTTTGTTGAAAGATTCAGGTTTTAGACTGAGTAGAGTTGCAGGTTCCCTAATGTATTGAACATGTTTACCTGTCTATTGAGAGATAAAGCTGTCTGAGATTGAAAGGTTACGTTTTCTTCAGGTTTTTTCATTTTTTCAACGTTCACAAATTTAAAATCACAGGTGACTTCTCTTAGAGATTTTTGACAAGAGAGAGGTTTTCAGAAAAAGAATTATATTTTGAGGACTGGAGATCCTGCAGCTATTGTGTTTTTGCAATCTCAGAAACGGCCATGACTATTTTAGTTGTGCACTGTTTCATACAATTGTTTATTCATATAAATACTTTTTTGAATCGCATTCCATGCTAATTTGTTAATTGAATAAAGTTTAACAAGGAGAGTGTGTGTATGTGAGTGGATGTGTGTGCGTGTGTGTGTGTGTGTGTGATTATAATTTTTAATGTAGCTTTAACAGTTTTTCAGTCACATCGCTACGATGTCTGCAGTGTGGCAGTTTATAGTGATGTCCAGCACTGGGGAATCATGCCGCAGACCTATAGCATGATGTCCCACCCAGTCACATTCTCATGACACCAGGCCGACCAGTCCTAATACTTAGCTCTTAATACTGAACGCCAAGCGAGGCGCGAGGCAGCTGTTAGTAACATTTTTGTAAGTCTTTTGTATGACTCGACCGTGGATCGAACCCATAACCTCCGCTTCCAAGACGGACGCTCTAACCACTAGGCCACCGGAGCGGTAAACAAGGAGAGAATGGATCCCTATTTTTTTCCTTCTTCTTTCTCTTGCAGTCTCTCTAATGGTAGTACGTGCTTTAGCTCGATATATATCGTATATATATATGCTGATTTATAGTTGTTGGATTGCCTGTAATGTCATTAAGGACCTCTTCTTGCTCCCTTGTGGCGTCATTGCAACATCGTCAAACCACGGTTTGTTGACATATTAAGGAATCTCCTATGAGTAAGGTATTATTTGCCCAGCAACAAACTGGAGGATCGATTCAGGTTTATAGGATTCTCTGTTTTGTCAAAACGATCAGCTGTTGCAGTTGATTCGCAGAGGGATTCTAACGTTTCCAGTTTTTCCTTGTTCCTCTTCCGTATCAGCCCGAGTCATTAAGGTTTGGATGCACAATTTTTATGTTTATCAGATAGTGGTTATTGCCATATAGGTCCACACCAGCCTCCCAATATAAATCCAGTAACAGCAATGGATTAGATGTGGTCCTGGTTAGAGGCCTTGGTTGGAATATACTGAACAAACTGGAAGAGATTTGGGATAATGATACATGAACTATCATAGCCTGTAATTAGATTAGTTTAATTTGGTGGTGCAGAGTTTCGTTATTTATTATGAATAATGCACTTCCAGCTACCTTATTAGTATTATTGAAATGTATTTGCAGGTTAAATTATCACAGTGAAATCAAGATCCTTGTTACCGTATATACTCGCGTATACACCCGTTCGCGTATAAGCCTATCCCCCGGAAAAGGTATAAATAATGATAAGTGCATGACACGCATATAAGCCGACCCACAAATCCGATAAATTACAAGATGCAAGCGGTGAGGTCTAAACGCATTTATTTAGTCAAACATATATTAACAAAAATGACATATATACTCCTCTCGGGGTTGGCATGTATGGTTATTAAAAAGAAATGTTATCCACTTGCTTGAAAAGTAATCTATTTAATTTTCCGTTTTCTTACTGTTTCTGCTTAATTCAGATTTCTGTATAACGTGATCGAATGATGACAAGAATTGAGCATTCGTGGTTTGCTGTAACATTACCTCCTCCTTATGACTCTATTATTATTTGTTTATGCGTTATTGCAGGATCGGTTATATCATTGAAGAAAAAAAAAAATAACGCGTGAGCGCGTGATTTAACGTAAATGAGCATCTTGCTCAGCCCAACGCCAAGAAACAGGTCACATCTTGCCCATATACAGAACACGAAACAACTGGCTACATTCGAAATACATGTTCTAGGATAAATACAGAAAAAAAATACCAGTGAAACAGTCCGAAATGAACTTGTCATCCCATTCAATTTTGAATATGTTCGGAAGGTATGATTCCATGTACACAAGATAGCCCCTTAGCACTGTGCCAGGGAATCTCTCAGAAATCTAACCACTTTATAAAACACCACGAAAAAAACTGATTTGTCGAGATCTAAAGGAAAATACTGGGAAATTAGTTGATTTTTTTTGCTTGCATAACACGAGGCAATAGCTGTCTGCCTTAATTAAATCGTGTTATAAACTACCACTTATAATCGCGTATAACCCGAGTAATTTAAGAAATAATAAAGACCTGGGCAAAGGGGAGTCGGCTTATCCGTGGGTCAGTATCTAAACTTGACAATTTTTAAGTATTTTTCGTTTGAAGCAAGTCATTTTGGAAAGGGATATTCAAAATGTATTACTTCCACGACAAATGGAAACGATGATACAGAGGTCACACGTGGAATACATTAAATTAGATTAATTCAAATCATTCCATGCTTGTGGCTAACCACTTATAATGTTAGGTATACTAGTTAAACCCTTATACAAAGAACAGACTGGTTTTCAATACCAACTGTGTGAACAGATATGAAGACATAAGGAATGTATTTCTCCCAAAAGCTCCAATCAAAAAAATCTCATTCGTGTATATTATAGTGGAAGAAAAACAATCTTGATAATTTATGTCTTTTAAGATTTCAGTCTTAATAAAATATGTGTCAAGTTTGAGCATCGGCTTTACGAGAAAATGATTACCGGGTTTTGCTAAAGTCAAGCAGCATAAATCAATGTATTCTCTAAAACAACAAATGACAATGTATTCTTCTAAACTTTAATATTCATATAATTTGTAAGTTAGTATCAATACTCGAATCCGGCGAGCAATGGATCCAAAAATGAGTATATGTAGCAATTTTCCTATATTTATACTTGCCTTTGTCCATGAAGGTGTATATGCCAAACAACTGTCTCTTATTGACTGGGTTAGTTGGACATAGGAATTCGTTCATACATGGAGTAGCATATGTCATTAAGCGCACTGCTAGTATCACGTGCAGGCTAGAATCATCATTTGGTCTTACTGTATAGTTTCGTATTTTGACATCCCCCTAATTTTTAAGGTACAAAGCATGAACCTAATTATCACAAGCCTAGCATTTATAAATTCACACATAAGCTAAATCTGTAATGTGGTTTAGATTTACTTTGAGTTATGCTTGGAAATAGGTTGGGTTGTTGGTGACTGCCTGTCACAGTTAGATGAGCATTGGAGATCAAATGCGTAACTTGGGCTGCAAATGAGCAGCCTGATTTGGCCTCCTTTTTTCCATGTGTCTGCTACATAGGTAAATATCTAAAACTCTAGATGGTTGAGGGGTGATGAAAAGTATGATAATTTGTTATAGGACTAGTGAACTTTATTCATGCATAAGGCACATACTGATTCTTTTAGCTGCCTTATCACAGAAACATATTCAAAAAAGCTATTTCCTGTCAAAAATGAATGTAAAATTATGGGGTTGGTGGCAGTGCTGATTCAGTATAAAAACAACCAGTTGCATCAGAAATTAACCCGATTGCTGCAGTCTAAATCTCACATGTATGCTATCTACAAAAATTATTAGTATGTTTTTATTTGTAACTTCTGTGTACAATTATTCTCATTTTTCTGCAATAGGTCATTGTTAGATGAAAATTCACCAGATAAACTGACCAGTGAGACCTGTTACCTGCTACTAGGCCGGCTACTTTTCGGCGTCAACACTACTGTTAGGCTTATCCTACTGCCAGGCGTCCACATTCTCGATATCCTATTCTTGAACACATCATGCATTCAAGCGTCGACACCTTCATTAAGCGCCTCATTGAGCCCTCAGTACCTTTATACGTTTAAGCCTACGATGAGCCTCGCGTTAATTTCATTATGTATGCTGCCAGGTAACCCCACCCTCAGTGACCCCATCGTACTGTAACGAGTCTACAAGCGACCTTACACCATACCTGTCAAATCTCACGCCGCGAGGAAACAAAATTCCCGATTAATATCGTATCATTATGTCTCCGATTTTCATTTCTTCAAAAGAAAGGTCATACAGAAATAGATATATCTTATGCAATCCACGAATGTCATGTTCTGTTATATCACCTATGATCATTGTTGTGACGAAATAATTACTTTACTATAAAGAATTTGCTTCTTCACTAAATAGAATGTCAAGTTTAAACATTATTCACATCAATTTATGATGTTTTTTTAACCTGTACTACAATACAAAAATCAGAAAATAAACCAAAACATAAACCAACAACAATAAAATTGTCGGCAATTAATTTATATCCCAAGAATGATCACTATGAATGTTGTAGCTCCATTCCCATCAAAGAAACTTACACGAGTGAATTTGACATATTCATACCGTTTATACGAACGTTAATTACCATCGTTAAATTGAAAGAAGGAATGAAAATACATACCACACAGAATGTGTCCTCAAAAAACTAATTCAGAATATATGTTTTGTAGTAAACAATACTAAATGCCTTACGAGTTGACAGTAAGGAAACAAGGTCAGATATACAACGAGGCGAAATATCTGCCACATGTACGGTACCGTGAGGCTGCCTATTGAGACTTTATTTCCGTAAAATTGGACATACTTTATTTGCCAATGAATCGCTGGGGCTTGCTTAACACACAGTAGAGTAAAACATGGTTTCTTAGAATTATGACGGAGGGCCATTCGTTTTAAAAAAACAAATAATAGCTGCAACGATATGGATTAACTTTTAATTAGTGACGCTGGCTTTCTTGCTTGTTTATTTAGGACTAACCTTTATCTGTTCTGCAGTTTGGCCACAGCTGACCAGAATATGGAAGTAGGACACGTCCTTTGTGAAAATAAGGCCGTCAGAATGGGAAACGGCACGTTCTTTACGAATTTCACACATATTGGAACCGGGAGATCGGTCAACATTTAGTGACATGGCTTAATAAATGCCACGAAAAACCTCCCGGTTTTAGGTCCCAATCTCCCTTTTTTACTCAGACTTTTGAAAAGTTGACAGGTATGCCCTACAAAACAACGGTAATCGTGATAATGTTATGGAACGAAAACACATCAATGTACTGGTATAGCTGGCGGTCAAAATTATCTCTGAACACAAGCTAGATTCGGGATTTCAGTGATTAACTGGCCTGTATTGCTGTCAAAAAACAAAATACAAATCCGCAAATTATCAACAAAAGAGACGCCGAAACACAAAACTTTCCATTGTGTGGAAAATTATGATTTTCTTCAGCTAAAACACAAAACTAAAATAGATTGATGATGATCTTAGTGGATCTATTTTCATAATTTTAGCCGTTATTGTTACCTCTCTTCGTGAACATGCAATAGTTATGCTGTTTATGTATCTTGTACAATTAAACGTGTGTACCTTTTTATAAATATTACCTCAGTTTGAAGAATCCTTTATATCATTGAAAAAGAGTAACTCGTGAGCGCGTGATTCAAGGTAATTGAGCATCATACTCAGCCCTACGCCAAGAAACCGGTTGCATCCCGCCCATCTACAGAACACCAAACAACTGGTTCCATTCGAAATACAATTTTTAGGCTAAATGCAGAAAAACCACTGAAACAGTCCGAAATGAACTTGTCATCCTATCCAATGTTTAATATGTTTGGAATCTATGATTAGGTGTACTCAAGAGAGCCCCTTGGCACTGTGCTATAGAGTCTTTCAGACATCTAACCACTTTTATAAAACACCATGAAATAACTGAATTGTCGAGGTCTAAAGGTAAATACTGAGGAAATTATTTTTCTGCTAGCACAACACGAGCTAATAGCTATCGGCCTTAAGTAGATCGTAGTACGGTACAGCACAGCACAGTACAGTACAATGCCGCCTAAGCAAGCTAGTGGATTAGGAGTGTAGCTGCGGACGGGATTATTTGTGAGACTCTTTCATAATTCATTTATATCTTGTATCTTTTTTTCCATTTCCTTTCATTTTTATTGCATATAAACAATTGTGTAGAGTAGTAGACACCTTATTTCTGGTGTTTTCCAGGTCGCAAGACCATCTAAATCTATTGCATTTACATTAAGTGGGAAAACAAAACAATTCAGGAATATTCATTGCTAGTTATCACCGGCTCAATCTATCTAAATTTGTCATAAATTAATAGTGGAGTCTAAATAGTAGTGTGAGACCTGCACTAGTGAACTTAACTCATACAAACTCATACAAACAATTCAGAAAAAATGGACAGGGAAGAAATGCTGGAGGCCATACCAGCCGGTTCGAAGCTAAGGAAATATTTTCATACAAGGTGGAGGACAATAAATTAATTGCTGAACACCCATCAGGATACCAGACCCTTAACTTTAGTGGAGTACCCTCAACCCAAGCAGGCTGAGTATTAATGGCACTAAAGGTTTTGGGAGTAGACATAGAGAAGATAGATGGCGTTCAACACGCAGGCATCAACAAATATGTAGTCTATACCAAAGACCAAAACCCACTGATCCACGAAAGGGAATTAGAAGTAAAAGGAGTAAAGGCAACAGTGTCGATGACAGAACCATTTGTAAGATATATTACACCTAAAACTACAGAAGTTCACATCATGGTATTGCCTCTATCGGTCAGTAGTGATGAGCTAATACACAAACTAGAGAAAAAGTTCAGAGTAAGCGTACTGAACCACAGAATGGCTACAATATGGGGCTTTGTCCCAATTAAATCCGGGAACCGCATCATATATGTAAACAGAGAAGAGGCGAAAAGAATCCCCATGTTTTTTGACGTACTAGGTTTTAAATTAAAAACATGGTACAAAGGAGCAGAAAGAGACAGAATTTGCCCTATTTGTACACAGGTCGGGCATGGGCCAAGGGACTGCCCGGGAAATAAGCCAATAACAGGGGGCGCATGCAGAAAGAGAAACCTACGCAAGCAAAACAGCCGTAAATGGAAACAACGAAAGAGTGGAAGCGCAACAGCAACAGCAACAATCACAACAACAACAACAACAAAGTGAACATTTGCAGAAGCAACAGGAAGAAATAATGAAGATGATACAACAAATAAGAAAAGAGAAGGAAGAAGATGCTGACATAATACACACCCTTCCAAATATTGACGTAACGGAAATACACAATACACAAACCACACCAGAGTGGAGAAAAAAACCGAGTCCAAATAAGACAGGAAAAATGGAAACCCCGGCAAGGGAGAAAGAAGAAGGAATCAATATCCAAAAACCGTTTCCAATGCCTAGAGGAAAAAGATACACTAGAAGAAGATGGGGAAGAAATAACGGGAATAACGCCTTTAACACCCTTGACGTCCACCCCGTTACGAAGGAGTCGGAGACCAAAAGGAACGGCAGAAATGGGAAATAGAGAGTGAGAGTGACCATGATGCGGACCTAGTTGAGCATAGAAGAACGGACACAGACTCTGAAAACGGGAGTTCGGAAGAAACCAGGAGCACGATAATGACAGAGAAGACGGAAAATGAGACAGGAACAACTACAACGCAGACAGACAATGACAATGACTATAGTGACACAATGGAGACATCACAGTACAATACAAATAGCACTGTGGGGGAGGGGGAAACCACCCCTTCAACCCAACTTAAAATAAGAATATGAAATATAAACGCAGATATCTAGGATATAAATGCGACAACCTGGAGAAGTAAAAATGGAGGGATCGAACTTCCATATACTATCTATCAACGTAAATGGGATAAATAAGGACAAAATTTCTAAATGTAATAAAAATCTAAAATATGATATTTTATTTTTTCAAGAGACCCATAATGGCTTTACAGATGAGGTTAAAGCCTATTGTGAAAGCTACTTAAATGGAATACTAATAAAAAATGACTATATAGGAGAGGACATAAAAGCGGGAGTAGCTATATTGATTAAGAATAAACCGGGAGTCAATTGGGAAAGAATAGAAGAAGGAAAAGATCTTAAAGGTAGGATGATCCATATTAAAATTGAGAAAACACACCTTATAAATGTATATATACCTGCAAAGACTTATAAGAAGCACGAGTTTATGAAGGAGTTATCTAAACACTTAGAAAAATACAATATGGAAAATGTGATAATAGGGGGTGATTATAACGGGGCGGGTGATAACATTGATAGGGAAGGGGAGTTATCTACAAATGATAGGAATTGTAAAAGAATAATGAGAGAATTTGCAAATGCACACAAACTTACAGACATATACCGGATTTTAAACATGCCACGAAAAGAATTTACTTTTGAATACAAAATCAATAAAGGAAGTCGAATTGATAAGTTCTTATGTACAAATTACAATGAAAAAAAGCAAAGATATTAGATTTTAAGGTCTCAGATCATAAACTTATATACATAACAATCACAATATCAGATGAAAGAAAATGGGGAAAAGGATTTTGGAAATTTAATAATAAACTGTTAGAAGATCCCCAATTTATTATAGAAATAAAAAAATTGATAAACAACACAGTTGAAAAAGGGGATAGGGATATAATTAAAGAGTGGGAGGTTTTAAAAAATAACATTAAAAATAAAACAATAAAATATACACAAATGAGAAGTATGAAACTCAGACTTGAACAGGAGGCTATTGAGCTACAACTGAAAAAAGATAACCCAATAATACTTAGAAAAAAATTAAATGATAGATTAAACCAAAAAAATGAAGGGAAAATAAAAGGCAAAGAAATAAGGGCGGGAATATTTTCACAAATTTATAAGAAAGCGGAAGGACTCTATAAAAGAGAAGAAATTAGAAGAGGAGGGGTAAAGGTAATAAATGCTTTTAAAATAGAGGGAGATAAAATTACAACTGATAAGCAAACAATTTTAAAACATATTAAAAATTACTATGCCCAATTATATACTTCCCAAAAAATTAAGGATAGTAAAATTGATGAATACTTAAAAAACATTGAATGCGAAAAAATTTCAACAGAACATATGAACTTATGTGATGGATTTATTTCGCAAGAGGAAATACTAGAAAGTATACGGAACCTCTCAAAAGGGAAATCTCCACGAGGAGATGGACTCACCACGAAGTTCTGTGATGAGTTGTCGCCAATCCTAGAATGTTTATATAATAATATATTGCTAAGAAATGATTCAATGAGGGACAGTATGAGGGAAGGTGTCATAACATTAATATATAAAGGGAAGGGAGATAGGGAGGACCTTAAAAATTGGAGGCCCATCTCCCTCCTAAACACGAATTACAAAATATTAAGTACAATTTTAGCAGATAGGATAACAAAAGGGATGGGGAACATAATAAATACCAATCAAACATGCGGACCGAAAGGAAGAGATATTCAGCATAATATACTTGGCATTACAACCGTTATAGAACATATAAAAGAAACTGCACAAAAAGCTGCCATGGTACTTTTTGACCAAGAAAAAGCATTCGACAGATTAGAACATAACTACTTACAAAAGTACTAGACAAATTTTGCTTGGGAAATAATTTCCTAAAATGGACTAAAATCCTGTACACTAAAATAACTTCCAGAGTGCAGGTCAATGGAGCGAGAACAGGTAAATTTGAAATTCAAAGATCAGTGAGGCAAGGATGCCCACTATCTATGCTATTATTCGTAATAGCAATTGAAATTCTAAATAGGAAAATTCAACTAAACAAAGAGATTGAAGGCATCAAAGTACCCAACATAAAGGATGAAGTGAAAATGCTGCAACATGCAGACGATTGTACAAACTTTATAAGGGATGCTAACTCCTTTAAGCACCTGACCAAAGAATTTGATAATTTTGGGAAAGCGTCGGGATCACAAATTAATCATGATAAAACTGAGATACTTAAAATAAGAGACTGGAAGGGTAACCACTCAGGGCTACCCCCACATCTAATTAAGAAGCAGGTCAAAGCATTAGGAATTTTCTTTGGAGAAAATGCAGAGAAAGCAAACTGTAGAAAGATAATAGAAGCCATCGAACATAATGTGAAAATCTGGGCTCTTACGATACTGTGCTTGATGGAAAGGGTACAAGTAGCAAAAACGTATATGTATGTGCATATGAACTATATTTTGCAATCAATAGACATAAGCAATAAAATTTTAAAAACAATAGATAAATCTATAATTGACTACATATGGAATTTTAAACTTCATTACATAAACAAAGAAATATTATATAAGGCTAAAGAGAGGGGTGGGGTGGCACTCCCCAGCCCCATCTTGATTAAATTAGCGAATACAATAAACCGTTTTAAGAGGATAAGAGCAACACCGATGAATCCATGGGAAGGTATCTATATATACCGTTATGGATTCTCAATTAGAAATAGGGAAGATATATATAAGAATAACAAATTAACCAAACGTTTAGAAATATCTAGACCGTTTAGGAATATTAAGGAAATAATCTTGAAATACAGAGATAAAAAGGAACTATGGGGCTTAGAAGAAAAATTGACATATAACTGGGTTAGGGATGAAGCTACAAAAAATATAAAAAGTACAGCAGAAAAAGAAAATATATATGTAGATTGGAATAGAGCATGGAAAAATTGGACGAAATTAGGATCGCTAAAAATTCAAAGCCTCTGCTTCAAATACATGCATAATGCATGGTTGACAGGAGAGGCCGCAATGAGACGGCGTATGGTCAGAGTACCGCCGAGATGTCCACTGTGTAAAATAGGACCCTACTCTAAATATCATGTAATGGTGCAATGTTCAAAAACACAAACTAATCGTATAAAAGTTATAAGTGAAATCCAGAAAATGAACCCATACAAAAAAAACCAAAATATTTTATTCCTGGATGGAACTTTCACTAAAAATACGCTATATGAAATTAGTAACTATATCATATCAACAATAAGAGCCTGTGGTCAGGTCATAGTTATTAGGAATTAAGGTGGGATCTCCCCTCCCCATTTTTTTTTTTACACCCCGAAAGGGAAGACTAATTTTGGAGTTTTGGCATAAAATATCAATTTCAAAAGATGGACCTGCTCGAGATGGGAGAAGTACACAAAAATAAAAAAAGTATGAACCCCATCTCGAACACAGCCCTATCTTATTCTTATACGAGAGTGGAATATAGGTGCACACACAAAAACCAATAGGGTTTTTAATTATTATACATGCTACCACTCATTGTCAAAATTCAAAATTAAACAAATATTCCCGATGTATTATAAACACGGGAAAGCTAAGACAACTGGGATCTTGAAATTCGGCATAGCGGCTGTCCTAATATGGAAACATTTATAGCAACCAGAACACATAGCACACACACATAGCAAACACAGGAGACCCTAGCCAGGTCGATAACACACTAGGGAAGGATTTCCGAGAGGATGACAGAAATCGCTCTCGGAGAAACAACCCTATAGGCACACTAGGGAACTTAAAAATACCCCGATCCAAATTTCTAAACAAAAATCTAAATTCCAAATTAGAGAAAAAATATACAAACAACACACCTTTGGGGGCAACAAATACACATAAACCATTTACAGCTTTGGCTAGGATGGGGGGGGGGGGTAATCTGTCTGGTGCCCCCCGCCAAAAAAAAAAAAAATTAAGTAGATCGTTGTATAAACTGCCACCAATATTCGCGTATAAGCCAACTTATTTAGGAAATAATAAAGGCCCGGACGAAGGTGGTCGGCTTATCCGTGGGCCAGTGTCTACACTTGACAGTTTTTAAGTCTTTTTCGTTTGAAGCAAGTCATTTCAAAACGTATTATTTCCACGACAATTGGAAACGATGACACAGAGGTCAGATGTGGCATATCTTGAATTAGATTGATTCAAATCATTCTATGTTCGTGGCTGATGTAAAGTACAAGCAACACAACCACTTAAAATGTTAGACAAACTTGACAATTTTTAAGTATTTTTCGTTTGAAGCAAGTCATTTTGGAAAGGGCTAATTCAAAATGTATTACTTCCACGACAAAAATGGAAACGATGATACAGAGGTCAAACGTGGAATACATTAAATTAGATTAATTCAAATCATTCCATGTTTGTGGCTAACCACTTATAATGTTAGGTATACTAGTTAAACCCTTAAACAAAGAACAGATTGGTTTTTAATACCAACAACTGTGTGAACTGATATCAAGACATAAGGAATGTATCTCTTCCAAAAGCTCCAATAAAAAAATCTCCGTTTATAGTATAGTGTAAAAAAACAATATTGATAATTAAGATTTCAGTCTTAATAAAATATGTGTCAAGTCTGAGCATCGGCTTTACGAGCAAATGATTACCGGGTTGTGCTCAAGTCAGACAGCATAAATCAATGTGTTCTCAAAAAACAAATGACAGCGTATTCTTCTAAACTTTAATGTTCATATAATTTGTAAGCTAGTGTCACTACTCGAATCCGGCGAACAATGGATCGCAAAAATGAATATATGTACACGTTTCCTAAATTGATACTTGCCTGTTTCCATGAAGGTGTATATGCGAAACAATTGTCTCTGTTTGTCCGGGATAGGTGGACAGAGGAATTCGTATCAATTGTTCATACATGGAGTAGCATGTGTCATACGCGCACCGCTAGTATCACGTGCAGCCTAGAATCTTTATATTACCTACTACTAGGCCGGCTGCATTCCGGCGTCAACACTCTTGTTAGGCTATCCTACTGGTAGGCGTCTACATTCTCGATATCCTTTTCTTGAACCCATCATGCAGTCAAGCGTCGACGCCCTCATTAAGCCCCTCACTGAACCCTCAGTACCTCCATACGTTCAAACCTACGATGAGCCTCCCGTTAATTTCATTATGTAAGCTGCCAGGTATCCCCACCCTCAGTGTCCCCATCGTACTGTAACGAGTCTACAATCACTTTGATTCCAGCCTGAACCAGTCCAGTGAAAAGGTTCATCTAACCATAATATTTATGACATTATCAGTAGCCAGTAATATTTATGACATTATCAGTAGCCAGTAAACGCCTTAGACAAGCAGGGGCAATATAATATCTTTGCTATCCGTTGAAGAGCACAGCTATGTTTTGCTTACAACTATTAGCCTAACTTGCATGGGGTTACTGATGTCAACTATATTTTTTGACAATACTTAAAGGCCACCCATAAATGGTCAGATTCGGCTCTTTTAAAATAAATAGCTAGAACACAGCTAGGATTGAAATAAAAGTATCTCAGAACCCCAAAACCAAGATACAGCAGATGCATATACAAGTATATTTTGATTCGGAATCTTATAATGAGATTCTTTAGGATATTCCTAACTCATTGGAATCTAGACTCTTTTTTGCAATTTCGTCAAATATGTTTAATGACAGAACTTTCTGTCATTGTTTGCTTTTCTTTTACAAATATAAGCTGGATAAAATTAATCTAGCTTAAGTAGGTTCTCTTAGAAGATACATATTTCATATGCTTTGATATTTATTGGTATAGGTAACTAGTGCTTTTTGGTGAATTAAATGGTCCACACATATTTCTAAGTTGAATTCCTTCAATTCACATCAGCTACAAGCGACGATGGATTTGGATTAATACAGTTATGGTATACTTTATGCGAGCTCTATTCCTTCTTTCCTAATTAGCTTCAATACGCCTATATTTAATAAGGTAGGTGTCTCGTGTATTTAAGTTTGTGCTGCACTATCCGCAAACGGTGTATAAAATACAAGATATAACAAAATATGTTACTTTCTTAATGCTTCTTTCTCACTGGGTGGAAACTGAAACACGCAATAATAATGCGTTTTGCTGTTTAGTGACACTGGCGGGGCATGTAATCTCGTCTAACGTCAACGTTCATAATGCACGGCTGAGTCAGATAGTTGGACGGATACGAGATCACTACAATACCATTTAATATGTTTCATCTGTGTTATATGGATGAAGCAAATCTCGATTGCAATGGTATGCTCGATTTTCTCAAACTCGTTTGTGACACTTTGTAAGAAGAACATATTTATGTATTTTGAGTCAATATATGGAGTCATCCATTATGATGCTGGAGACATCGGCTGCTTTATCTACCCTTTCATATGCCGTAAAAGAAATGTGACTAGGCAACCAAGAATGAGTAATACGTTATTCTTATTGTCTTGATGAGATCATTTCTCCGTAAGAAAGGATTTCAGGTTTAAAAGAAAAACCGAATATGACAAACTTTGTGGGTGTTTTAAGCAATGTAGTTCAATTATATGTGCATGTTAGTAACTTTTGCACTATTATTTGAGGTTTGGTAACCAGGTCTTGATGGTGTCACGAGGCATTTCAATGACATATCCAATCTCATCAAGAACTTTCTAACCATCTGTATTGCCACGATAAGATGCTTTAATTTAATTGAATTAAACATGAAAAACGAGAGGATATCTGGAGGACATCTTAAATTCACAAAGGTCTGAGACAAGTTATTTGTATAATGTTCTATCTGATGAAGAAATTATTCATATTGTAACCCAATAATTCTTACACACGTTTCTGTATTTGTTTGGATGGATAGATGGATGATGTATACATGTGTATATGCTTGTATGTATGTATGTATGTAATACCTGTCTTGGGCTTTGTTTGTTAAATATGTCATGATCTACATAACGCTCCAAATTTACGTACGCATTGGTAATTAAACATCATGATTATGCATTTTCTAATGTTTTTTTTCGTACTTTTGAAAATTCTGTTTTCGCATTTGACGTATTGCTTACAAAGAAGTACATTTCATTAATGAATTTAAATTTAATATGCAATGCCTCTGCCATATGACCCGTCATAACCATTTATAAGTTTTAATATGTTTAATAATTATTCTTCATTTTCTTTTATTTACAACCTCTTTTATCACATTTAATGTTTAGGAGGAAACTTCAGGCTGTATAGTAGATCTAAATCAGTAGGATTTATAGAATCGTCTAAAACATTCACGCATATCCACAAACAAACACAACATAATCAAATTTAAAAAAAGAGAGAAAGAGAGGAAATCACACAAACACACAGCTATTACGTTTCATAATGCTTCAATTTATTCTATCAAAATGAGACTCGTCGGGTTCAAAGCCACGAAATGATTTAATGTCATTTTAAACATCTAATCAAAAGTGAAATTTGAGGCTTAATTTCACTGATCCATTCAAGACGTTTCGCGACCATGTCACTAAATACTCAGATCCAGGACGACACAGGCCATAGAAGGTAACTCAACGAACGTGCTGTTTACAATAACTTTCTTTTTGAATGTAGGCCAATATAGAAATGTTTATTATATTTCGATGCCAACTTTTGTCATCTTCATAACTGAGTCCACCGCTCCTTTGGCCTAGTGTTTAGAGCGTCCGTCTCGGATGCGAGAGCTCGTGGGTTCTAACCGCGGCCTAGTCATACCAAAGACTTATACAAATGGTACTAACGCTACCTCGTTTGACGTTCAGCATTAAGAGCTTAGTGTTAGGACTGGTCGGCCTGGTGTCAGATAATTTGAATGGGTGGGGCACGATGCTACATGTCTGCGGCGCGATGTTCCGGTACTAGACATCACTATAAACTGCCACATTGCAGATATCGTAGCGGTATGACAGAAATTTGTTAAAGCTACGTTAACAGTCCACATCACACACACACACACACACACACACACACACACACGAGTCCTCTAATGCTTGTCAGGAACGTATTGTCATAACATCCAACTATGCATATGCGTGACTCGATCCTGTAAAACCTATACGTTGTTGATGTATTGAGTTTAATGCTATTTTTCAGGAAGAACCAAGGAAAATCACAGCAAGATTTGCAGACTAAGGGAAGCTACGGGCAAGCTTTCTCGCACAACCACATTAGCTGAGCCCGACACTAGAACCCAGGGATATAGAGGGGAGATGACAGTTATAGACAAAAGCGAGCGCTTTGGACCACATGACTATCCGGAGTTCCATCAAACCTATTTTATGACTGTACAGCCATATATTATATCCTGTGTATTGAGAGATAAAGCTGTCTGAGATTGAAGGGTTGCGTTTTCTTCAGGTTTTTTCATTTTTTCAACGTTCACAAATTTAAAGTCACAGGTGACTTCTCTTAGAGATTTTTGACAAGAGAGAGGTTTTCTGAAAAAGAATTATATTTTGAGGACTGGAGATCCTACAGCTATTGTGTTTTTGCAATCTCAGAAACGGCCATGACTATTTTAGTTGTGCACTGTCATACACAATTGTTCATTCATATAAATACTTTTTTGAATCTCATTCCATGCTAATTTGTTAGATGAATAAAGTTTAACAAGGAGAGTGTGTGTATGTGAGTGGGTGTGTGTGCGAATGTGTGTGTGTGTGTGATTATAATTTTTAATGTAGCTTTAACAGTTTTTCAGTCACATCGCTACGATGTCTGCAGTGTGGCAGTTTATAGTGATGTCCAGCACTGAGGAATCATGCCGCAGACCTATAGCATGATGTCCCACCCAGTCACATTCTCATGACACCAGGCCGACCAGTCCTAATACTTATCTCTTAATATATATAGGTTTTGGCGCCATTTTCAGTATATGGTAGATTATACTTAGCGGCCAGTATATGTGTTGGAGAAGAATCTTGGAAATCCTGGGGACGAGCAACAGATCCACGGGAAGCTACTAGCAACCTTTCTCACATACCCAGGTTTGCCGAGCCGAGTCTCAAACCCTACGTAAATTGAGGTGAGATGTGAATAATCTGTAAACCACTCAGCCATCTGGGTGGGGGTGGGGGCAGAATCATAAAATTAGAGACAAAAAGAGGAATATTTGTAAGTCAATCACAAAACAAATATAATAAATAACAATTGAGATAGTAAATACCGTTGATATAAACAATAATTGGATTTTTTAAAATATCTTCAAAAAATAATAATGAAGGATTTAATTTGAATAAAAATGATGAGTTTAATGCAACATCGTCTAGCTAAACTGAGCATTACAATGCATCATTCACTGTCGGAAAAGTATAGAGAACAATTCAAAATATTAGTAGTAAAATGTTGAATGTTATGGACGGGTTTTATGTTTGTGAGCTATGACTTCTTTCTGGTTCTACCCTTCTGTGACACGTTAGTGCATGATTGGAGTCGATGCATATACACCCGTGGTGAGCCTAGTATAATTGCAAGCCA
The DNA here is from genome assembly GCA_028554795.2 of Sinohyriopsis cumingii. NCBI lineage: Eukaryota > Metazoa > Mollusca > Bivalvia > Unionida > Unionidae > Sinohyriopsis > Sinohyriopsis cumingii. Next base: position 121,144,086 of record CM068838.1, on the reverse strand, counting down.
AATGATCCCACAGTTAAGTTATTAATATACTAAGGCAATGCACAAATACATAAATGTATCAGCTGTGAGGATCTTGAATGATAAGTCTTTGTCCAATATGTATTTCAGCAATATTTCGTACTTCTCTTCTCTTCGCTATTATCGGTTTTAACCATAATCGAACTTTCAATATGGAATGCTTTACAGCCATTGGTTTACACGTATACGTGTAATATGACTGTCGTTAATGAGACCAGTTACCTGAAGGAATACCAATATGGCAGCCACTATTACGTGGCATTGTTGTCTTTGCCATGTGTATTGTATGCAAGGCAAAAGTTATTAAATTGTAACGCTCGTTAGATCTTGCTTATTCTTCAAGCAACACGTTATGCACTCTGCAATAGCCTATTACTATATCATTTCCGTGATCTAATGCGCGTAGAATGCAATATCAAATTACATATGTTAGCTCAAATAATTAAAACTGATTGTCCCTGAACATTCAGTAATTTATAACTACTTACTAATTATGCAATATTTGTAATATTTGGCTAGACCACCCCCACCCACCAAATTAAGCCTGTTTGTATTACAAGTAACATTTAAACGGCCTTTCTTCACTGGTCCCCTATATTAGGGAATGAACACTATCATTATCTGAAGAACTGTTGAATGTCCCATGATGAATGCAAATCATTCAGTTGTAATAGCTCATGAGCTTGTTCTTCGGTCTTCTTCGGGGATTCCATTGGTATTAACAATAGAGGACGACCAGTACAGATTTATTGTATTGCACGAAATAGGACAGACGTTTACAGCATGAGAAACAGCGTCTCTGACATTCGCGTAATTGTCATGTTTGCCGTCCGCTTTCATCTTCTAGCGATAATATGTTCTCTGCTTCTCCATCCAGATGCACGGGCGAGTTGAATCTGCACGCGACCACGGCAATGAATGCAAGCAAAAATGAGTGCTGTTTTCATTATCTAGTCAATGAATATGCAATATAGGAAACGAGATATTGCCGAATAGGTCTTATGTTCGGACTAATCAGCTATTGTAGATGTTGTTGCTTTGGGGAGAAACTCCATTTCTACGCGAAGAATAGGCTATACATAGTCGCCAGTATAACTGGTGGTGGAACAAGCCTAGTATGAACTATCTCCAACACGGGAAACTACTGGTAATTTTCTCACACTAGACGATCCCGAGCCTCGAACCCACACAAAAATATTTTAGATGACACTAATCGCTTAAGGCGGGCATTGTGTATCAATAATGACGTAAATATATTTACATAAGGTATTGACAAATATATAAATTTTTTGCCTGCATATTAATACAGAACTCCTATGACTGCACGTTTCCACAAGAAGAATACTAACCTAACATAAGTGACCAATGGGCTTTGCTGATCCAATACACGCACTGTTCAAACAAGATTTCGAGTTAACAGAGCGTGAATAATAAGATAAATACATATTACACGAAAGCAAGGTACGTAAAGAATCCGATCAAACATGTATAAAAGTATAGTAAACGGTGTAAGTATCGCTCTAAATGGGTATTATAGATGTTGTTCTTGTTATGTTTGGGGTTAAACTCCATTCCTCCGGGCAAGATAGACTATATATGGTGTCAATTATCACTGGCTGATTAGCAATCCCGGTATTAATCATTTACCCTACAGGAAACTAATGGCAGTTTTCTCACTTGCCCATAGGATTTAGATGCCAATGATCGGTAAAATCAAGCGCTTTAGATCACTGGCCCACCTGGTGACCTTATATATGTATTTTACCCATTAAGACTTGAATGAAAGGCAGTGCTGGACTTACGAAAGGCATTTACTTCGTGGTAGGAAACAAGGTCGACAGTTTTTGACCAACGTTTGCCCTTTTCTATTCTTAATAATCTGGCATCTATATCGAATATAGTTATTATGGTAAAACAACGGTCAACTAGGTATTAAACGATTATAAATAATTATGTAACATGTGTGTTAATAGATGCAACATTTATAACGTAAATATAACAGCATTCAGTAAGATATTGACAAATACATAAATTATATGCCTACATATTTATACAGAAATCCTAAGCTTCCACATTTCAAAAGAAGAAATGGAACCTAACATAAGAGACCAAGATGCTTTCCTGATGTATCACACTCACTTCGCCATTCAGATTGCGAGCGAAGAGAACAGAACATCAATAACAAGACATAAACGTCATATGCGTAACCCAGATACTTTGCTGGTCAAGGGCAATTAGTGATACGAAAACTGGCATAATTGGCTTTGAACAATCGCACCTCCTCGTCTAACGAGGTAAGGTACATCTAAGGTTTCACTTTTATAAAATAAAAAAATGCAATCAACAGACATCTAAGTATAATTCAAGATTAGAACATAATGAAAGCAAAATCTAGATTCCAAAGTTAGTTTAATTCAGGTGCGTTATTGAGGATTATATTATTTGTCATAAACATGGTAGGGGAGATAGTTATGAGTATTTGTAGATATTAAATTTAAAAGTTTTTTTTTTTTACATTTAATGAATGATATTAATAATTTGAAAGGATTTTAATCTGATTTTCCTATATAGTGACTTTGTAGCTTGTTCCACGGAATGACTGTTGCATATGTAACAACTTTTATGCATATATTGAAGTACTATTTTTATTCGTTATCTTGAACAGCTCAAATATTTGATTATCGTTAATTGTGTATTTTGTCTTTAACCATAGAAAGTCATAATACGCTGTGGAGTAGCATCATCCACAATTATAAAAGTTTCTAAATCGATTGATCTAAGTTATACCTGTTCTTAAGATCGATGGTTTGTGATTCATTCAGTGACGTAAGTCAAAGATCATGGTAAATGCTCATATAACCTTCCTTAATATATCTCAAGGTACTTTTATGTGTTGTGTACAGTTAGTTATTCGTGATGTTTTCACTGTAAAGGTTCCAACCTATGAGAAAAAGTTGAAGTTAGACGAAAAAAGTAAATACATAGCCGATATGTTTAAAGTGAAACAGTTGTTGTAAAGCTTTATTATAAACCTGTTTTGAAAAGATGGATATACTGTTGCAGTTGGCACTGAACGAAGCACTTGTTAATCAGATCCCTTATTCATTTCCTCAAATTTAAGCGAAGATCGTGTGAATTACTTTCACAGTGAATCCATTTGGAATTCGTTGAGGTGTGTTTTAAGAGAGAGATATCCATCAAATGATATATATGATATTTACAATCGTCTAATTTAGCAGCAGAGAGGGCGATCAGACCACTTTAGGGAATGGTCACCATTGTTTTTAGACAAAAAAAAAAAAATAGTGACCCTTCATAGAGGTCAATACCACGTCTACGATTATTGTTTGTCCCAAACAGAATTGTAGACAAGGCCCTCTCTGCTGCTATATTATTCTGAATAATCCTGGGAATCTTCATCTGAATCCTGGGAATTTGTTTTATGTTTTAAGTAATATTCAAGTTCTGATTGTGGTTTTTCTATTTTTGGATTTATGTTCTTTCTTTTTCTGTAATATATCATTAAACTTCTGTATCGATCTCCACCGCAATTTTTGCAAATCTGATATAATCCTCTAACGCCGTTGTTACAACCAACACGACTTCGTGGACCAGCATGAGGGTTTTTCTTTATAAGATAATTATGTTTTTTTACAATATTCTCCACGGCATTTTTTATCACATTTGTTAGTGGTTCCTTGACGCAGCCACGCACAATTGTTCATTATATTAATGATATCTTTTTAATTCAATTTAATTTTATCATCACCCCTGTTATCCAAATATTTTATCAAGACCCACACGATATCTTTCTCTAGGATCATGTAAATTTATTGTTATAAATCCATGCGGAGTAGCTTGCGCTCGTGAAAAGAAATTTCTGAATTTAATTATATCCATGTCACCGCTACACCAAGTTTGATGAATATTTCGCAGCGTGTGTGTGTCTACGCCATTAAACACAACTAAAATATTACAGTTGTCTCTGATCACTTTTGGTATTTGTGTATATCGCTGAGTAACAGAGATCACATCTGTATTTTTATGTCTGCCACGAGAAAATATTCTGACTGGATTTGTTTGTTTATCTAGCATTATATCATCATACACAACTAAGTTATTAATAAATCCGTCTAAAACATCAACGGACGGTGCTTCATCAATATCTGTTATAAACTCTATAACATCATTATCTTCGTCCAGTAATCTTGCGTTTTAATTGAAATCTTTAAGTATATCATAACACCTCTGATCATCAACGGATGGTGCTACCAGATATAATTTATCCCATTTCAACCATCTCATTATCAGATTAAGTAATAACTGCGTCTTACCCGATCCAGATGGTCCTATGATAATCATTCTGATAGAATTCGGTAGCGCAGGATGGTGTTTAACTGGCTCTCGCTGCCGAGTTGCTGAGAAATCAATTATATCCATATATTTTATAACATGAATTTATATTGCTTACGCTGTAGAGTTAAAACTCCGACTAATGATTTAGCTACGGTTACAACAAAAAATAAAAAATAGCGTATGGTGGAAAATGTTCTGTGTGCGGTAGAAAGAAATTTTCGTTTTACCTAATAAACGCGGTGGTGATATTGATAATCTGATGTCAAAGTTTCCAGGTACTCCATGGGCTAAATACTCAGGAGAAAAACATCTACCAGGATTTAATTATTGCGGTCCTGGTACTCGACTCGATAACAGGCTCGATACTCAAGATCAACCAAAACCAGGCGAGGAACCAGTAAACGCTATTGATCGAGCTTGTCATGTTCATGATGTTGCGTATAAGAGTAAAAATCTACAAGATAGGCATATTGCAGATGTGAAATTAATTCACGCGCTAGATTCCATAAAAAATAAAAATATCAGAGAATCATTAGCTAATTGTTTAGTAAGATCTGCGATGAAAGGTAAATTAGCGTTTGGGTCTGGTAATATATAATGGAATCGATTTATTATTCACCAAGAGGATACTGGAAAGGTAAAGCAGCAATTAGTAAACTTGCTGATGCAGCAGCGGTTAAACATTCTACTGCTGAAGCGTGGTTATCCAGGCAAGCAATATGGCAAATTTACCTACCACCACCGAAACGAATTCAGTATGCGTATTTCGATGTTAGTGTTCCTAATGAAGTTCATCAAGCTGATATTTTATTTTTACCATATGATACTGTGCGTAGAAAAACATACAAGTACGCGCTAACCGTTGTTGATGTTGCAAGTAGATATAAAGATGCAGAACCGGTATCAACGAAAACATCATCTGAAGTAGCCGATGCGTTTGAACGAATTTATCAACGAGGACCATTACGATGGCCACAATTATTACAGGTTGATCCTGGTAAGGAATTTCTTGGTCCGGTATCATCGTTGATGAAGCAACATAATACCAAAATACGACGAGGACATACTGCAATTCATCGTGATCAGGCAATTGTTGAGCGATTTAATCGAACACTTGCTGAGCGGTTATTTGGATATCAATACGCAAAGGATTTTATTCAAGATAAAAGATCTCGCGAATGGGTTGCAAGATTACCAAGCGTGATAGCTGCATTGAATAATGAGATTACACGAACAACCAACATGAAACCCATTAATGCAATTACAAAACAATATACCAACACAACGAAAAGATATTGAAAAACAAAAAATATAGGGTGATGTTACAGTTAGATATTTATATGAACCGGGTGAACTTGAAGGTGGTAAAAAAAGAGCGAATGATCCTATTTGGAGTGTTACCACACACAAAATATCCACCGTGACAAGATCCTCAGGTAGACCTGCAATCTGTAGATTAGATTCGGCTGCTCCTCAACGTGGATTTACACCTGAACAACTACAAATAATTCCCGAGGATACACAATTACCACCGCGATCACTTAACTAGCACCCCGACATCGATTACACTCGAGACAGGTCAACATCACATTTTCTAGTGTATGACCGCGACTATTATCTTTTCTGTCTAATGTAAATTGTCTTGAATCATTACTCGAATACCTCCACAGCATTATACAATTGCAACTTGCGCAATGATTATTCTGCTGCTGTTTTAACTCAATAATAATTTCAACATCAAGATCAAAGTCGCGTTTATTATTTTTATCAGATTGTTTGTATCCGATTAATTTTTTTCTTATTATATCATCATCGATGATGTTAAATTTATTAACGATTTCAGGAATTATAATTCTCCGTAATTGAGATATTTTTCTAACCCTCGATACCGCTAAATAAACTAAATTTGACCACTCGATGCGATCGTTTACAATCCAGACTCGTGTATCAGAAATAGTTAATCCCTAAGACGAGTGGATTGTCATAGCGTATCCCAACACCCATGGAGATTTGTCAGCGCGTAATGCATCTTCGACCACACTGATATCAACAGCGACAATATCATTTAATACGAGATTTTGCTTCTCATTCTGCCCTGGAATATCAACATTAATATTCTGTTTTCGTGTATCTGATGGTCTATAACACAACGGTACGGGTAATTCTGAGTATTTTTCTTTATGCAGCTGAAATAACTGCTGTTGTAAAGCGTCTCTGATTATTTTTCTGCTTGCTACTATCAAATCGTTGGGTCTCCATAAATTTAAAAAATCGTTCATTGAGGTCTCTGAGATTACTCCACGTATTATTTCACACTGAATTTTGTTTGATTGTAATCTGATTAATTTTTTAAACTCCTTTAAATTTGCATCGAGAGCTCTATGATCATCATATATTTCTTCGTAATAATCAACGAATTTTTTTAACCAATCATGTGGAGATGGTCCAACAAAAGGCGGCGGTTGACCATGATCACCACACATTATTATAGCGGTATTTTTCGTCAACAACCAATCAAGAAACGTTTTCAATGTATCCAATGACACAGTGCATATCTCGTCCCAAATAATTATTTTAGGCATTTATTTTTCTCCCATTCGTTCAGGAGTCCATGTATCCCCGCGCCACCGAAAGAAACTATGACACGTGCACGATTGTACTTGCCGTTGTTTCATCTCCCGTGCAAGAATATGTGTGGGTGTTAGCACGATCATATCTGAATTTCTAAAAACATTAATTGCTCGAGTCGTTTTGCCGCATCCACCAGGTCCATTGAGATATACTGTCTTATATCTAGTTATTGGATCACTCAACGATGGTGCTTTCGACATTTCTGATATTTTATTACCCTTACGATAAAAATCTCTCATTGGAACATCTGCTGATTCTGTATAATTGTGTAATATTTCTTTTTTATTCTCCATGAACTCCATCTTTCATCATTACTTGTGAATTCCATAACAGATTCTAAATATTTACTCGAAATATAAAACGAATCTGTTGCGACTCTGACTGCGGTCTCAGGAAATCTATTAATCATCGATAATAAATTTATAGAAACATAAGCCAACATAGAAGATCTTAGATGAGTATACTGTGGGGAGATATCATTTATGTAACTAACGATCGTACCCAATTTTGTTCCGTCGGATAAATAAACACTTTCTCGATTTACAAATATATCTTTCGCTGTTGTATCAGCGATTATAAAATCGTACTCGGCATCATCTAGAATTAATCGTGCGTGATTTCTTTTATGATCATATGTACCACCTTGAGTAAATTTACCTATAATTTTTCTACCGAGATCTTTTGCGGTTTTGAGTTTAATCTCGAGAATTTTAGGAGCTTCTTTGATAATATCATCTTCGGAAACACCAGGACATTTTTCTTTAAATTCCTTAATAACTTCATCAAAACTGATAGAATCTGGCATGGGCAACCAAACTTCGGTCTGCGCGTGATATGATATAATCGCCTCACTGACAACCAACGATGGTAGTACAGCACAATCTAGCATATATCGTAATAAAACTATAGGCACCCTAAGTTTTTCACAAAAATGTCTGCCAAACCAAACATAACAAATCTTGTGAAGATTTTCGTTAAGCTCGAATGATTCAACACAAGCGAATCCAGTCAGATCAAAATCAGGTAATGATCCATTAATTGCCACTCGCGTCATCTCGTTTGTAGGGTGACCAAATCTTTTAAAGTACACAGAACAATCTCCATATCCTAGAAAACTTCCCGGATAACATGCAACCATATCAACCGAAATAACATCATTGTTATTATACTTGGTATTCCACAATCCGCCGTGTCCGTATTCGACGCAACTTGCGCGTACGTCCTCGAGTAAATCAATTCGTGTTGGTTTCCATGAATTTTTTTCTCTAGCGAAATGAGCCGCAACAGATGGAACGGTAAAGCAATTAGTTAGTAATTTGTCAGTATTTTCCACGTGCTTGCACTCTAAAAACTTCGCGAGATTTTTCATCTCGTCATGGAGAGATTCTGTTCGATATATTTCACCGTTTGGTCTAACAAACTGATCAAATCCACCTGAATCATTACTTTTAAATAACCATACCGATACAGGATCGTTTTTACTTATTTCGTTGATAAAATCAACATGTGTCCGTGGTAAAATCTAATAGTTCGATCACGTGGAAATATTGTTACTGCGCTGGTCCAATCGTGCGCGTTATGATCAATAATGTTTATTGAAGCTCCTTTCGATTTATATTTTGATTCGTACAGTATTTCTCCCGTTATTGTCGCTACGGTTATTGGAAATTTTAATATTTTTCCTAACTCAGCAACATCTTTTATTGTAGCACCGGTATCCTTAACTGAATCAGCCCACGAGTTTATTTTTTCACGTCTTAAATCAGTTAATCCGTTTCCACGCATCGCGTTTGTAAAGTGTTCTATTACTCGTTCGGCTACACAATTTAACCTTGAAAATTTCATGGGTGTCAGTTTATCAACGTTGGGTTTTTTATTTATCTCATAGATTCCATAAATAACTGCTGTTACAGGATACGCTCGCTCATAATACGGTTTGTCAATACCCGTCAACAGACCCGGTCTGGAATTTTTACTTAATATGGCAATTTTATTATTACCAAGGACAGGATCATATTTATCACGGATAATCCAACTACCTGTTTCTGTTAGTACAATAAATTTTACTCTGAAGAAATATTTTTGATTGCCCTCGTGTTCAGTGATGTAGGTAATGATAGTTGCCGCTCGCTTGTCATTCATTGTAGCGTCTTGAGAGCGTCCTTGACAGAGTCAAGGCGAATAATCTTGAACGTTGACCGTGTATGAGATGCACCATCTGCATAAAATTCTTTCTTGGCGTCGTGAATTTTATTGATCATACTTTTATTTTTCGGATCAACCAAATCTCGTACTGGTAAGTCGGGAGATAGTCTGTCGAGGTTGAATTTATATTTAGAAGGCCTATTTTGGGATAATCTCTCAAATTCGTTCATATAATTAAAACAAATATTTAAATAAAGATTATTATATATACAATGAAATAGTGCATTTGGCTCATGATCGGTTCAGTAAATCGATGTAATAAATCCTGTAGAGGTGAATTTTGTTGGATGCACTTACAAAATATACGGCGAGGAAGTCTAGGACCAATACCATGTCTGTGATGTGGTGTTGGGGTGCGAGGAAAAAACAGAATTATGTGGAAAGTGCGGTGGAAAACTGTTCAGAGAACTTAAAAGATATTATGACAGAAAAAATAATAATGGTGAAAACGCTATAAAATCGGTGGAGGATTATATATCAAGATTTCAGACAAACAATGATTTAAACAAATAATATTATTGTATAATGGAGCAAAATATAGTTGTTCCACATCCTGTCATAACAAACTATGGATCGTAATGGTGTCATTAGACACTGTAGGTTAAAAAAACCGGTTGGTTATATTACTAATGCTGGTTATCTAATGTTTACTGTTGGGAAGAAACATTATCATTGTCATCGTTTCATCTACGAATGCTTCTTCGGAGTGACAAATGACGGTCTTGTTATTGATCATATTGACGGGGATCCTCAAAATAATAGTTTATCCAACCTTCGAGTTGTCACACAAAGCGTGAACTCTGCATGTGGTAATACTGGAAGATGTAAAACAATCGGAAAGAGGGCGGTAAAGTCCACAAACACAGAAACTGGCTAAGTAATTATATTTCGTTCGATATGTTCTGCTGCGAAATATTTTGATATTCACTCATATTCAGTACAAAAAGTAGCAAAAAATATATATAAAACCGCTTTCTCAAAAAATATAAGCAGAAAATCACCTTTCAGTATTGCTAACTATCATCACCACCTATAATTAATTTTTTAAATTTATGTCACAGTATTTCCTCCATACATTACTTATTTTTGACTCACGAAAGAGAGATTACTTCTGTATTCGTAGATTTCTGATTTTTTATGGTCGTAATTAGTCAGATTTACCATTTACGTCATATATCAGCTCTGTATATAAATTACTCGTAGAAGTATATTTATGGTTTTTAAATATTCCCATCATACCGCATAGCGGATCTGTTACGAGAAATCAGGGTAATTTACAATCAACTTAGAAACCTTTGTTATTGATCCGCAAGGTAGTTATATATAGGCAGAACACGCTACATTTACAATCAGCTTAGAAACTGTTGTTATGGTACAAAATCGATATGCAGGTGTATTCACAATCCGCTATTGATTTCGCAGGTTTGTATTTGCAGTCTGTTTAGGAACCGCTATTATAATACAGATATATTCAGAAACTGTTGTTATAATACAGATATATTCAGAAACCGTTATTTTAATGCACAAATAGTTATTTAAATGTAGAAAACTACTATTATTTAGAAACCGTTGTTTTAGTGCAAATATTTGTACCGTAACTACATATTAACTTCCGAAAACATATGTTTGTAACAAGTTTCGATAGCTCAATCGGTATCGTATTGGACTGTGACGCTCGCGGTCCAGGATCGAATCCCCATTTCTGACAACTGGTCGGTGGTGTGCGCATATTTGCGATTTTTATAATAATTGGGGGGCAACCGCAAACCCCCCCCCCGCTCAGCAAAACCTCAACCACATATCAACTGGTGGTTGATACATATTTTCGTATCACCCACGGGTTTGATTATTGTGGGTGGGGTCTGCTGAGCGTATATGTTTGTAATGTCTTTTATTTATTATATATATTCATTTCATTTCATTCATTCATTCATTGTATATATTTCATTTCATAATATATGTTGTGCAGTCATTCATTCATTGTTTATATCCATAATCTGAGCTCGCTAAGACACTCGATAGGGGCTCGTCATTCATTGTATATATACATAATCTGAGCTCGCTAAGACACTCAGTAGGGGCTCGTGATTCATTGTATATATCCATTTCATTGTATATGTTGTGCCGTCCTTGAAACATCCCGACGAACTCGCTAAACACTCGATAGAGGTTCTATAGGGATAATTTTTTTTTTATTTTAAAGATTTATATATTATATAATGAACCATGAAAATATCAAAGACATTATTTCTGCTATTAAAAAACTAGAAGAAAACGGAATTAATATATCTGATGAACTAAATCCTGAAAAATTAATATCTGATTTTGAAACGTTAGAAGAACTTAAAAATGAAAATAAGTATGTTCTATTATCTCAGTATAAGTCCATAAAGCGGATTCAGGTAGCTATGTTTCAGTCACTGGCTGTGGTGAACGATGATCAGGTAAATGAATTTATTCCTCTTTCTATCGCAGTAGAAAAGATCAGATCGGGATTATCCAGCGAGTACGAAATGAAAAAACAATCAGTACCCGCATAAGATACCTAAGAAAAATTATGTCAGCGGGTAACGACCAAAGCAACCCTGTCTGAAATATTTTATTTTATCAGAAATATTTTATTTTATCAGAAATATTATATATTTATTCTGAAATATTTTATTTTATCAGAAATATTATATATTTATTCTGAAATATTATATTTTATGAAATATTTCAACATTATTAGTCAAATTTGTTATTTTTTTAGCTATAATTTAGTCGATTTGTCAAGGAAAATTGATAAATTACAGTTTTTCGTCAGGTCAAACCTCAAGTGGTTCTCTAATTGTTTCTTCGATAAATCGTCAAAAACCAGTAAAATTAGCTCAAAAAATGAGATTAAATGAGATTTTTCATGCAATTTTTGTTAATTTTTCTGGTATTTTTCGAAAAAAATGAGGATTTTTAACGATTTATGGATGAAACATTTAGAGAACCGCTTGAGGTTTGACCTGACGAAAACTGTAATTTGACAAATTTTCCTTGACAAATCGACTAAAATAGCTGAAAAAAATAACAAATTTGACTAAAAATGTTGAAATATTTCTGATAAATTAAAATATTTCTGATAAAATAAAATAAAATAAAATATTAAGATCAAAAATCTATGATCAAAGATCTAATCACCCCATCAGAATTTCAAAACTGATTGATTTGTATCAATAATATTTTATTTATTTTGAAATATTATTTTTTTAAGTTGATCGAGTTTAATACAGGAGTGTGCATAATTTAGAATCTGATCTCTGCTACAAATGATCTCAATAATATGTTTTTGACGGAGTTCATCTAAATGTTCTTGTGTTAATAAGAAATCCTCGGTTTCGTATTCATCAATAACTAAATTAACGCTAAATTGCTCTGTGTTTTGTGAAAACACTGTTCTGATGCCGTTTTCAAGTGCTTTTTTGTCATGTATAAAAACCATCACGTGCTGGTACATTATATAATATTTACTGAATTAATTAAGATTTCACATACAGATTTATTACAAGCTCTTCTCCACGTAGGTCAATTAAGCGATTAAGGTGGTCTGTGAGCTTAACATTTATTCGTGTTAACATATTATTGTGACACCGCAGATACACAGGATTAGTTGGTTCTTGTACGATTAAACTTCCAGGGGAAACTTGTGGTGTAAATGTATATAAAATATATCCCTGTTGAGCCTGATTTGATTTTCCGAGATCTATGTGATAACTACCATCAATTACATCACAAACCAGATTGACCACGATCGTGCTGGTTATATTAACGATTCCTGGAGATATATGCCTGCCGCCGCCATATGGATCATTATTATGTCTAAGAATGGTTGGATGTGGTGCTAGTTTTCTCCATGCATCGAGTATTTTAGGAAAATATTCATCAACAACATCATTGACAGATTTTCTTAATCTATCTGGATTATAATCAGGGAACTTAAACGTTACAATGTCAGCTTCGGATATTTTGTACTTGGTTGCGAAAAATCTTCTATGATCGCTCGATGATTCAAAAACCAAACTTATGATTCTGTTATGAAAATATTCAATAGTATCAGTTATATGATTTAAAATTTCTACTCGTTTAATAATTTCTTCACGCGTAGATGTCAAATCAGACAAATATTCCCGAAAACTATCACGTAAATTAGCTAGTTGTTCTTCGTGATCTGAATTTATGATATAAATGACATTTTTGATATTTATATCGTAAAATGAATTACCGCCATCAACGTTGTGTAAAAGCCAATAGTACTCACCGGTTTTATCGACACGAAATTGATCCCGTTTATCCCATACCCGTTTTTCTATATTCCACCAGAAACTTGTATAATTCATTTTAATATTATGATGAAAACTTTTCGATGATGTAAAATCAGATTTTTTCGGTTCTGGTGGTCCTTCATACACTGGTGGAACATCAGGCCAACCTAGTACGGATCTTATCGTGAATTGATAGATATCAACGACGTAATCAGGAGAATGTATCTCAACCGTCGAGGACAGAGTCGGTTCATGAACGTTAATCGATATTTTTGCTTCTTTTCCTGTTATTGATTTTATTCTATGTTGAAATTCCTCATTGATTTGTTCGATCTCATAACTACCAGTGGGTGTTCCAACATCTATCCAGTCAGAAGTACCATCTGGTTTGTTCTTGTTAGCAAATACAAGGAAATGTTTTGCTGGTGTACCATGAAATGATTTTGATCTGATATTTGGCCAGCTGTAATATACTCGTAATTGCGCTAGTGTTATTTCTTTTACTGGAATTGCAGTAGGAAAGTTAATACTAAATTCAGGATCAGATGAACTTACCGAGATCATCGTTATCTTTGGCGGAGTTGTATTAGTCACGATCTGCTGGAGTAATTCTGTCATTATTAGTATTTATGTCTTTAATACCGATACCTTCGTCATATATTTTAGTCATCATTGAAAACTCGAAATTAGATATAATTCCATCACTGAGACTTGCTGATAACAACAAAGATAATTTCGAGTATGCTACCGTCGCTGTATGTAATCTTATCATGTAATCGGATAATTTTTCATTCGTGCAAGTACATATTATCATTTTTGCAATAATATTAAGCACACCTGCAATCGTTGTTGCTGCTGAAATACAAATAGTTACGGCTACTGGTGCCATCATTGTCACCGCTGATAATATAACACCTGTTCCAGCAACAACAGCGGATACTGAATAAACAATCACATCAACGATAACTAATCGTAGTCGATATTTTTTTTACTTTTACTGTATATTGTTCGACTCGATCTTTTAATGCTGCCTGAGGGGCCCCGAGTGGCCGAGTGGTCTAAAGCGCTCTTCGTTACGGATCACTGCCATCTCACCTCTGTCTGCGGCGGTTCGAGTCTAAGATTCAGCCAATGTGGGCATGTGAGAAAGCTTGCCAGTAGCTTCTCGTGGGTCGGTGGTTCTTTCCGGAGTTTTCCGGGTTCTTCCTCCACCATTAATACTGGCCGCCATGTATAGCCTATCGTGTGCTGAAAAATGGCGTTAAAGCCCACAACAACAATAATGCTGCCTGCCATTCACGCGCTTGATTGTACCTGTATTGTGCACCGTCCATATATTTTTATGCAGTAACCAATTGAGGTGTTTCAGCTACAAATTCCAAACACCACCAGTAAGATGTTGCGGTTAATTTCTTATCAGCTGCTTCCAGAATAAATATTTCTTCGGTTCCGCTATTTAATATAACAGATACAACCCCGGAAAACTTATCAGTTGAATGACGCCGTGGATACGTTGTAAATATTTCAAATTTTGCAGCACTAAACACAGACAGCCTGTACACGCCAGTGACTGTTGAGGTATATTTGATAGTTTTATTTTGCTGCGACCATGTAGCAAATCCCGATGATACTGTGTATACGATGTTTGTGATATGCCCAGGAGTTATTCCGGCTGGAATTTTAATCAAATTGGTTTTATTAACGATCTCAGGAATCCCCGCTACGATGTCTTGCTGTGTTCGTTTGATCGTGTCTAGGTTAGTTTTGATATCAACGAGTTTTATGTCAATGGCGTGCGGAGTGCCGAAGAATTCTTCTGCGGTTTTTTGATGGTTTCTGCGAAATTTTGCAAAAGCGCTTACATGAACGTCATACTCGGCCCGCAGCGTGGATAGTTTACTGTCTACGTTGTCGACGTATAGTTTGTTTGCGACGTCGTTGTCAGATTTTGGAGTTGTTACAGCTACTATTTTGTTCCCGTTCATGTTAAGGTCACCTGTCATTGTGTCACCGGTATTTTTCACGCGATTAGCAACACTTTTGCAATTTCATCTCTGTTGGTTGTAAACGATATACTTGAATCTCTGATTCTACCGCCGTCAGTAAACACAGGAATATTATCTGTAACTGCACCAAGTACTCGTCGAACAATATCATACTATCTGATGTTGCTCGTTTTTAGTTTACCATATCGATCTTGAAAAATAACAACCTCATCTGGATCAACTCCAGCCAGGTTAATAATATCAGCAAGTTCATCTTTAGTCGCATACTTCGACAGATCAACATCGCCGGATTTTTTCTCAACGCGTGAAGATCTTCTTCCGTAAATATCAACCATTATAATTTAAGATCTAAAGATCTGTTTAAAACGCTTTACGCGCAACGAATCGGTTGCTTGTATAATCATGCAGGACTTTATGTGGCGGTTTGGATGATTTTGATATAGCGTTAAGTACATTAATTACCTCACGGCCACATACGGGCGGATCTGTCATTGTTTGTGTGAGTAGCGTTGAATACCAAACTTTGGAACCAGAGGTTCTTGCGTGAAGTGGTGCAACATACTTGATAAATTCAACAGGTGGAGCTAACCCGTATGAATCAAAATAAACAATTCCACGTGGACCAACCGCGTATGATACCCAATGAGTACCGGGTCCTGAATTCGAGTCGAGATTAATAATACCTGTGTCGAGTTTATTTGGTTGTTTCGGTAATTGATCTCGCATAAAAACACCTCTAAAGGCTTTTATTTTTAATTTTTTAGCAACATCAAGTAAATCAAAATTTGATGCTGGAACATCTAACGTGGAAGCCTCAGACCTTTTCCCCAGCGAGATCCCGGTAATCTTAGGCCGCGTCCCTTTTTTGTATCCATTTCCTGTTGCTTTCTTTAGAGCCATTCCAGCAGCTGTTCCAACGGCACCTAACGCGGCTGCTTTTGCTACAGCTGGTGCAGCAGCAGCTATTAACGCTGGAATAGCCGCAAGAAGTGGAAATATACCACCCGTTTTAACCATGTCCTTGATGGCGCTCGGAGAAAGATGTAATTGAACTCCGGTTTTTGATTCTAGGGCTTTATTGAAATGTTTAATCTGATTATTTGTCAACGATAATTTGTTTGGACCACCACCCATCTGATCTCGTTTTAGTGATATTTTAGTTCCGCATTTGCTGGTGGTTTTTGACTGAAGCTTTTTTTTACCTGACCAGGAGTCAGAGTAACATTAACATGACCATATGACATTTTTATATAAAATATATTTTTCTGAATAATTAAAGGTTTTCCACTGGTGCATCAACGACTCTCATTCGACCACTACCACCTTCAAGTAACATGGCTTTATCGCTGAGTATGACCGCGATTGCTCTATAATTAACACCACCTGTATCTAATGTTGCTTTAAGATGTATATCAACGACAGATTGTTTTGATAGATCAAGATGTTCCAGTGAAAAATAATAAATTGGATATAGTTTTGAAAAATCTAATTGTGATATTTGCAACCCGGTATCAACATTTTGATCACGTCCCATGAATGACATTAAACAATGATATACACGTCCTATACGATTCTGTTCATAATTTAGTTGTATATTCTCTGTTGGTTCTTGTTGTCCGTTTATCCGTAAAGAAATATCTGTGATACCTAGTTTGTCAAATATCATATGAGAGTGGTTTTGTGAGCCTAATCGATTGATGTTCTGAAACGCAATAAAAATATGCCGCGGTGCAGAAACACCTTGTTGTGATGCTATATGCCATGTAAACTGACCCTTAAAATCAGTTTGCATACTATCTGTACTTGTTGTTAACCATGACAATAAGGATTTACCACCAGTGTCCATGAAAGAAATTAATTTCTGTTCTTCTGTGATCGTTGGAGTCATTACCGGCTTCCACAGTGAAAGTTTCGATAGTACTACTTTACCAGGATCACCAACAGGTCTCCACAGAGCATCGTTATCATCACCTTTTCGCACAAGAGCAACCGTGTGTCTAGCTCCAAAAATGACCTTTCTAACATTTCTACAAAATCCAAAAATATGCGATAGTGAAATTGCACATGAGAATCTTCTATTGTCAGGAGACAATATACTTCTGCGTGCTGCAAATCCTAAGTTGAAATTTTCAGTAAAACTCATTACCACCAGACCCATATCAGCATCTTGAGCAGCATTACTAGTTTTCTTTGGTGTTCCTATTATATATTGATCGCTTTCAGGGTTATTAGAATTATCTTTCACAAACATCATTGTAGGACCTGCTGATCTTGCATAATCATCAGAATACCTTGCTAATCCTATTATTGTTGTAGCAACGTCGACATCTTTCTGAATTGATTCAATATTTTTTCCATCGATCATATAAGTGGCTCTATCAAACAGTGCCATGATCCCGTTGTTGACAAAACCAACTTTTACTGCATCTCCGTAATTAGTATTATCCATTTTTACAATTGTACCTTCTACCTCAAGAAAAGCCTCAGCGGGTAAAAAGTATCTACTTGTGTCATGAACTTGTAGTTCAATTCTTCCACGTTGATCTGGTATTCGTGCTTCATAAGAGTAAAACTGATAATCACGTACCGATTCATCTTTAAGGACAGGTGCCTCCATATCAAATGCTTCATCGGATACGCGCTTGAACATTTTATTATGATTATTTTCGTTTAACATGTTGATTATCGCGTTCGGGAAGTTCCACTCCCTGATATCAAACTTGAAATATTATTCCCTGGTTCACCGAGTCCTTGATCTACTAACGCCGCTAGTTTTTGATTTGCAGCCTAATTTATTATTCTACTGACATCTGCTGGCATCACCTCATTACTTGGTAATTTTACTGGTGGCTGTTGTTTTCGTCGCATTAATCGTGCTAGTCTATCTTTGATCGCCGAGAACGCCTTACCAGCAACATTGACAATTGCTCCAGGAACTTTATCATGAACAATATCAATAGCTTTCATCGATAATTGTTTTGCAACAGGTGCTACTTTTGGAGCTATCCTTGTAAATAATCCCCGCACAACATCACCAAGTCCATCTCCGTAAGTAGCTCTGTAGATTGGTAATCGTGAGTTTACCGCTCTGACCTGCACGGGTTTACGATGATTATTATGTATGATCATCTTATTTTATTTGTTATTTATCTAACAACTAGTCATCAACAAGTTCATCGATAAGTTCTCGGTAAACTCCGATATCCATGATACCACCTTGAAATAATCGCCGACAAATATCAGCTGCTTCATTAATTATTTCTGGTGAATTATTTCCGGCACGTTTTCCTCCTACGAGAACTTCTAACCGTGATACATCATTGAGGATATTATCAGGACAAACAAAATTACCTCCGAAACCACTACCAGTAGCGCCTGGTACATCGTGAAATTCTTCTTCTGGAGATTGCTGTCGAGGAGGTTGTTGTTTTTTCTGTTGTGGAGGAGGTTGTGCTTGTTGTTGCAATCGTGCATAAAATCTATATTTTGCGTCTAATAACGCAGTATATCCAGGATCAATTTTTTTAACTTGATCAAGACCATAGTGAATACGATATATCTATTTTTGCCAGTTATTACGACTTACAGCATTATCAGCATACTCGGGTTTTAATAATCTTTTTCGCTGACTATAAAATATTTCGATAAATTCAGCTACTTTATCTACATTCTCAATTTTTTTAATTAAAATAATACTTTTTTCAGTAAATTTATCGTTTATATCAACCCTTTCCTTGGTTTGTTTTGTTTCTGTTTCTGTTTCTGGTATACGATCTTTCATATCACCTATTTCAGCACGAATTTTACCAATACCTTCCAGTATTTCTTCACCAACGGGTGGATGCTGAGCCGCAGCTATATCAGTTGGAAGATCTCGTAAAATCTTCTTTGTCTGTTTGGTTCTTTTTGCTATTTTTTCAGTTAGTGCTGCAGTTTGTTCTAATACTGGAAGAATACCCTTTTTCCTCTTCTCATCTTCCTCCGCAATATCTCCCCATATAGTTTTTTCAACAGCCGCTGAAACTTTCTTAGTAGCTGCAGTGACGGGCTTAAACAGTGTTTTAGTGTCTTCTTCGTACTCAACTTGTGCTTCTTGCTGCGCTTGCAACTTTTTTCTGAATGAGTCTCTGACAGGAAGAAATTTTTTAATTGCTTCTAATCGTTCTCGAGCTATCCTTGCAGTATGAGATTCCGGATGTACCATTATTTTAATATAACAATTTTTTAATTAATATAGCAGCAGAGAGGGCCTTGTCTACAATTCTGTTTGGGACAAACAATAATCGTAGACGTGGTATTGACCTCTATGAAGGGTCACTATTTTTTTGTTGTTTAAAAACAAGGGTGACCATTCCCTAAAGTGGTCTGATCGCCCTCTCTGCTGCTAATTTACATTCCATGATGATTTTGTTGATATGAAAATGTTATGTTACAAAATATGTTTGAAGTACATTATTAGAGCCATAGTATATACTTTAATACGTAGTTAATCGTCATTATAAAACGTGATATATATATATATATATATATATATATATATATATATATATATATATATATATATATATATATATATATATATATATATATATATATATGGGTTTATAAATGGGTTTGTTTGCCTGTCTTTAACTATAAGTTGTGTCATGTAAACATGACCAAGATGTAACAACGTTTAGTGTCTTGAGAATCATTTGTTTGGAAAGCAAATAGGCAAGTAAATGTGCTTTATTGACATTGTTTTGTCCAGGTTGCGAAATTCATTTTGCAGAGAAATGGCTTGGGTTACATTGGGATTATTTGCTTTCCATAACTTTGAGGACTAGAACATTTTACGTTAACTGGTTTCATCGTTTTTCATGTATTGGTACTTAAAAAGTTGCCTCAAGTTCGAATGGTGTCATTGGTTTTTATCTTTATGCATTACTTTAATTTACTCCATACTTTTATATATTTGTGTTTTATGCTACGCTAAATAATCGTACTGTGTAATGTGAAGTTTGTGTTTATTATTGTTTTCCGCCTTATTTATCTCAGTTCTGTAATTGTAATAAGAAAAAAGAAGTATCGAATACGGCCTAACATGTAGCGTTTTCTCGATCATGGACTTTTCACAGAGGGAATTTGCCTTGTGGTTTTTAAGTAAATCTTGGAACACTGTTTAGGAAATATATTTGAATAAGGGTCAGAGATAATGTAATCAAGTAGTAACGGTATATGTACATATTGTGTTTGATGATATTGTACAATAAATATTCCCAACGTTACATGCATACTTAGTATCTACAATTTTCTTAAAGTTTGTAATGATAATTATATTCTGAAGGAAACCCATATGCACTAGTCAAGAGTAAAAAGTGGTAACAGTCCTACATTACGCGTATGATACCCAGACGTTAGCTTAATGGAAACAACCTCAGACAGTGTTATTTAATTAGTGTAATAAAAGACCTTTGAATTCGCTGAGCTCACTATGGTATGTATGTGCCAGGCTAGTTCTTTGGTTAAATATTTTATGACTCAACTACTGCGTATCGTTAACTGTTAGTTAGATGTAGTTTCCGCGAGAAAATGTTAATTTTTCATTTAATCGTGCTTGCATGTTAGAGAGAAATTAGCTACACTAAATAAATACGATATTTAGCAATTGTACATAACGCTATGTGTATTTCGAATACGAAGTTATGTGTATTTTGAACTGTTAAATTAAAAAATAAAAAACGTTTCACAGACTGATTGTATAATACAGATAACTCCCAAAACAAAGAAGAAGTACAAATAACCCAAATAAATATTTGACCTGTGCGAATATTTCTGTTTTGTTTAAAACTTTCCGATTAATCAACATCAAAGAAATTGTTCCTTCATTTTGATAGACGTAAAAGTTTACATGATTCCGATAGTTCTACAAAGAACTTCCTTTATCCGCCTTGACAACTCTATTTTCTAACTGGTGCGCAGATGCCAATCATGACAATTTTCCCTCGTTTTTACTTTACAATACCTACCAAAAGTATTTAATGATTGATGCTGGGAAGGGGTTGCGATTGTGCAATATAGTTTCATAAAGTGTCGCCCTTAATATTTGTTTAGGTCTCGTTTCCTTTCTACATATGGATAGAATAGTACATCCGCTAACTAAATTATCAATTTATTTGCATATGATATGTCAACTTATTGAAAAATAACTTGCTGTTTTTGTAATAATATGGTGGTGGACGGACTCAGACTAAGTATAGGAACCTTGACGGCCAACGGTGATACATTGTTATCAACCGAACCGTATTCAGAAGATCATACGAAGCCATACTGTTTCTACCAAGTGATGTGTAAATATGTTAGAATTTACTACTTTGCACGTTGTCTGGAAAGACTGGCTATTATACATTATTTTTCACATTTTCTTCGTGTTATAACCCTTTGGGATCACTATACAGACAAGCCATTTACCGCCACGTTATTATAACATCCCCTTACACATGATGGCAGTCACCAAATGTTTTGCTGAGCGAAAAATGAACTCAAGTGTGTGGGACACTAACAATCCATGTTTACCGATTTGGAAAGAAGACGCTAGTGAATAAATGTATAGTACGATTAGTCATTTTAGTTTGTTAGTACCGCGTAATTAAAGATCGCAGGTACACTTGCATTTAAATGTCAAACACCTTTTTGGCCCTTTAAATGAAAATCAGTTGGCAACTATTTCGTTAAAATAGTTATGTCTGTGAAAAGAACTCTCTGTCAAAACCAATCTTTCTATCCCCAATTAGACCATTAAAATATATACTGTGTTTTCCTTCGCGACATATATTAATTTGCCGTCTTAGACACGATCAAACAATCTAGCAAATATAGTTACGCTAGCTAAGCAGAACTGCAACAGATTAACAACCCTCTCAGAAAAGAGATATGGACTTTCATTGCTTGTAATGTTCACAGACATCTGTAATGTGGTAACCTAGAACGTATAATCCCTATGCATTTTTACAAAGAAAAGAACAGAATATTATATCTAGAAATTTATTGTGGACGAAAATATCCGTAAACACGATCTAAGCAGGAATGCTTGAACGCTTTTTTGGCAACATTTTTTCCATGCGAAATGATTGGTAACTAGTACAGTTTTTCTTTCATCTTTAGAGTAAATCCACAGTGACATGTTTCCGGTTCTAAGAGACTCTGTCAGCAGGTATTCGATTCAGTTTCTTTAGCATTGTATTCGTTAATTATTAATAGTTGACAAAATCAAAAAGTAGCGTTAAGAATAAATAAAAAAGTCAGAGACTCTTTAGAAATAAACAATTTGGTTTTATCAGCAGAAGTTTCACACTTCTTCAGGGAATGAAAGTGTTACATGGGTACGTTGAAATTGTAAGTTCGGAAGGGTGGACGCCTAAATGAAATTTACTATAATGTTTTGATCTTTTGTCAAAATACCGCTGATAACTGCTTTTTAAACATAGAATCTTCGCTTCAGACCATTCGACTCCATTTTGATGCAATACTTCTCTATTTCGATACTTTTGTAATAGTTTTCTGTGTTACTAGAGTCCATTTTCATGCTTTCAAATTCCGCTCGTACATTAAATATACCAAAGTAAATAAATACCTGGAAATTTCAAGAAGGAGCATAATGCGTTTGGGTGATATCACCATCATCATCATCATCATCATCTTTATTTCCTCCCATGGAAGATTAGATGATATAAGAATACATCATCTGAATACAATCAATAAATAAGTGTTTTTAAAAAAATATGCAAACAGAAAACAAATTAATATTAGAATACAAATTATTACACTATATCAGTGAACAAAGTGTTCGTCAACTGCATAAGTTGCAAGTTTCAGTACCTTATTTGCAGAAGATAGCTGCACACTGCATGACAAAGTATGCTGCATACAGGACGAATAGCTTGGAGTTTTCTTTATCGATTACACCTGATTGTAGCCTTTTAACTAGAAGATGTTGTAGTTGCAGCTCGTCTTCTGCATTAAATAACGTAATGTGCAGGCTCAGTGGAAATTTATCAGTAAGGAAATCCCAGAAAGAGTTTCTAAAATTCGAGATATAAGGACAACTAACACAACAATGAAGTATCAAGTCTGTGTATAAACGTTCCCACATCTAATACACATATTAAACTGTGTTTGAGTAACAGCAGTCCATAGTTTACTTCATATGTAAATACCTTAGTGTGTTGTCTGGTTTTAGCCGACTGCCACACTGAGGCAGGTCGTTAGTATTCGTGTATCGAAGAGAATCTATCAAAATCTGCTTGATTAGACATACAAACTCTCCAGAGGCTATTTTCAAGACCAACAATTTTTGACATTACAATTTCTTTCCAATTTTGTTTATCTGGAATTTCAGAATGATGCAAATAATTAGTTAGATACCCGAGCAAGTCAAACTTCTTTGAGGTATAATATAAATTTGAAATTAACCCGATGCATCCGCTCAAAATGAAGTGAAATATCGCAACGTTAAACACACGTTTAGTATGTACGTTATTAGGCATCAAACACAATCTATGCAAAACATCAATTTTCTTCTATCAATTTCGGACTGCGCTGATGTCCATCCTGGCATACCAGGGCGATGTCTGATGTTGTATGTGTTGGAAAACCTTGTGAATGTTTGGCAAAATACCTCAGAGTTTTATCCTATAAAGAGAGGTCACGTTTTGAAATGTTACATAATAATTCACTTCCATAAAACTTTGAAGGGAAAATTCCTTTTTAATTACATTTGCAGCAACCAAAGGATTTAAACCGTTCGGTTTAATGCCAATGCCAAAGAGACCGTGAAAAGATTGTTTCCTTTCTTGCATGCATCAAGTATTGCGTCATGCGACGTCAGCATTGAGTTAATCCGGTGACCCAGGTGTGTTGCCGAATCAGTTACCGGCAAACATGATGGGCCAAGATACCATTTCATATTGACATGATTCTTGTATTGGGGACCGAAAATGATAATGTATGACTTTGTGACACTAAGTTCGAATCACCACTTATTACTATAGTCACATGCTATATCTAACAGCTTTTGTAGATTTCTAGGTTATATAGCCAAAAGTGAAGTATCATCAGCTAGGGTTGGATTTCCCACAGCCAAGGATTCAATCTTTGCTCCATATCCACTAGTTTCTAACTCTAGCAGCAAGTCATTTATAAATATTGTGTACATTAAGGTTAACAAAACACCCCCTTGTCTCACTCCTTGGCCAGTTGAGAACCAATCTGAAAATTGCCCATTGACAAGAACTTTACTGTGTAAATTTGTATACATGTTTAAAAAATATCAAAAGAGATTTACCCGTAATTCCCAACATGAATAATTTAAAAAGTAGTCCTTTGTGCCACACGGTATCAAATGCCTTTGTTTGTATCAAGAAAAGCAGCAAAACCCTGTGAAACCATGTTTACATTATATTGTACTGATTGCAACAGCACACTACTCGCTGTTGTGCAGCCTAAACCTTTTTGGTAACCATGTTGTTGTGAACTGGGTATAGCAGAATTAGTATCTTAGAGCCAAGTTACCAAACGTTCATGAATACTTTTCTCAAAGGTTTTGTAGATAACAGGTAGTAAAGTAACATGCCTGTAACTTTCGAGGGAGTTCTTTGATTTTTTTGTTACCTTTGTACAGTGGTATTTCTAACTCTTTTTGCAATCTTCAGGTATGTAAGATTGATCAATCATCTGAGTAAATAAAATTGTCATACACTCGATGAAGTAGTCGCTGACATAGATCAAATGTTCATTGCAAATTTGATCATGGCCCGATGCTTTTGATTTCTTTAGACTTTTAATGATTTCTCTTACTTTGTTTAAACTGATACTGGTCTGTAAGGCCTCGATATGGCTTACTCCGTCCTGTAGACCCCGATTTAATTCTCTCTCTATAAATTCATAAAAGTTTCCGTCAAAACTATGGCTAAAATTTGGCGTATGAATGTCCTCATAGTATTTGACAAGGCATTTGCGATGGAATCATCATCACGGACACAAACTCCATCAGTTGGTAGTTCCTGACAAAAATTTATATTGTTCCGTCTCTTAACGTTCATCATTTTACAAAAGTGTCTTACATCGCATTTATATGCTTTTTCAATTTCTTCATATACCTCTTCCATATATTTTTCCACAGCAAATTTTTGAAAGTTTCTAAAGTCTCTCTTCTTATATTTATCTTCTCTGTAAGAATTATATTGACTACCCCTCGGTATTCCCTCATTTATCCAAGTATACCTAGCTTGTCTTTGAAGTTTATGTGCTTCTTTGAGTTCATTTGACCAGTATGGTTTGGCATGATAATCGAATTTAGACTTTGGAAGCGCGATGTCGCTTGACTGCTGTATTGCTTTAACAACGTGCCGTAAAATCTATCAACATTGTCCGATATAGTATCTATATCGAAAGTTTTCAGGCGATGATACAGCTCAGTTTGATAGTTTTTCAACATATCAGCGTCTAATGTATTCCAGGCTATGTTATTTCTCTTCATAGACTGACTGAAGTCTCTCCCACAGGTCACTGTACGAAGGGAAGTAAGGATTGGGAGGTGGTCAGATATCACGTGCTCTTCGTGATCTAAAACAATGTGCACACTCCGTAATCTACCTATGCATTGATCCGACAGTACAAAATGATCAATCATCGTTCTTGCTGGGGTGAACGTATAACGGGAACCAGTGGATATTATTAAATGTCCAGCACTCACTAGATTATTATATCGCAAGAACTCATGAAATACCATATCTTTGTAATCTCGAAAAGTGTCTGGTTCAGCTACTGCATTGAAATCACCAGTAAAATACACGTCCCCCAGCTGTGAGTACTGTGAGAAGAAGCAAGAATCCGTTTCGGTGTCGGTGATATGCATATCCATTTGTACCGATTGCAATTATGTTACTTTGATTTCATGGTAATTTTTCAGGCTATTTTGTTTGTGATACAGCGTGCTTATTTCAACAATAGCAGGTCATAAATATATCCCATCTTATAAAATGCGGTTCATGGCCTATCAAGGTTAGGTTTAGCTTGGCTCTGATCATTTACACATTTAAATTTTCCGCTGAATCATTGCTGTATAATTCCAAAACTATAATAGGAGAAAGATTAATCATCGTAGACATTGTAATAATATACTTTTTAGGTGTTATTGGAGTTGGACGAAGTTCTAAGATAACGTTCGAGTAAATCACTTTATCTAGTAAATCACTTTATGGAGTAAACCACTTTATATAGTGCATATAGGTGATAATATTAGGTGATATTGGAGAAAATATCGACAGTAGAGTACGTACACATTAGGATTATAGACAGGAGGGAAAATTACTAATACCTAGTTACAACATTACAAATTGCAGAAAAAAATATAACATTTATTATTTTACTCAGGACATCCTGTCAGTTCAAAATAGAAGTGAAACAACATCGTGACGTTATTTATATTGACTTTCATCCTGCAAGTTACCTTGGAGAATTAGCATATTGCCCTACTTAAGAAAACGTGTACTCATTTCTCCACATAAGGACAAATAATGTTCACCCTACTATGACCTTCCCTTTGAAAATTGTCATCACATCAATAGCATAAATTTAGACACGACGCCAATTTGCCATGTCTGTGAGTCTATTAGATGTAGGTCATATGTGCAATTCTAGACGATAACGTTATGCAGCATTAGGATTATCTTGCATGTTTCAATGCAAAAACACAACCTTAGATATTGAAATAGTGTAGACGTCACTATAATTAGAACTTAGTGCTGATATCACTAGAGTCAGAAATTCACGATATTTATTAAACGACAGTTATTTATAGATGCCGCCGCTTTTATGTTCAGTGTGTTACCAAAACAATCTATATACGAACCCGACTTTATTTCCTTGAAAGTGTTAATTTTACCCTAGAACCACATATATTAAAATTTCAAATCTGCAAATACTCTCAACGAATTCTTCTGACATGATGATGATAACTGATCTCTACAAGTGACTTTAGGCACCTGAGTTTTACAAGCGTTTCCTTGTAGATTTAGTTTTTATCTTTGTTTCCAACTTTGGCATATACCTATAGATCTATAATTGTTTTATTTAAAAAAAAGTAAAACTCCATAAATGCCTTAATTTGTTAGATGTGTAGCCACACAACATTCAAAGGGAATTGTAAGTGTTAGAGCACGTTGTCTATGTTTACTGTTTTACGCCTATTTGTTTGTGTATGTGTTGTTGGCCTCTTCATGTCGTTGTTCCTCTCAGTCTGTTTATTCAGAATCTTATCCAGGTCATATAGTTTAAGTTCATAAGTTTTATTCGAAAGTTCAAGCATACAACTCACGTATAGTTATTTACAATGAGTTGGCCCGTGAACCTTGTAGATGTTGTTCTGAATCGGATTTTCAAGGAACCTTCCCAGATTAGTAAAGTACAAATATAAGATAGCTTATTATACACATTGGAGATCATATTAGTTGATGAGTTTCTTACGACATATTCCATTAATCGATCGGGATCGCTGTAACAACTTTATTTTTAACCACATCACGGTTAGATGCCATGAGCTTTAACACAATTCCTGTATTTGCCATTTATGCTGGAGGACGTAGAATACGGCAGAGCAGAATTTTGACTGTAGTGCTTACTCCGTAAAAGCTACATGTTATGGCGTGTACGTTTCCTACAAAGTATCCTAACCATCCATCATAGCATAAAAGTCTGCACATATAAAGACATATGATTTTGTTATTATCCGTAATAAAGCTCACGATGTTAAGTTTTTTCTTTTACTGTCGATCAAACAGCTATGATCAGGAAAGAAAACAAAAATAGTTAACTAGACCGATAATAAATCATTAGACCAATAAGGTAATGGCTCCTTTCTGTGACTGCATAGGGATCTAACAGATAACAATTTCGCTTTCAACCTTTGTCTTGGTTACCTGTATGTCGAACAAAGCCGTCCATTTCGATAGTTAGGCTGGGAGCAGATTATGGCGAGATGATGAAATAAGTCAATACATATAGCAATTGTAGGCGCATTTATGACGCTTCGCCATATTAACATTGCTTTATTTGTTGAAATTTGAGTCATATCGCTACGATCTCTGCAGCGAGGCAGTTTACAGTCATGTCACTGGAGCATCATGCCTCAGACATGTGGCTTCAAGTCACACCCAGTCACATTATCCTGACACCAGGCAGAACAGTCCATACATTTCCCTCTAAATACTGAGTCAAGCGAGGCATCTGTTAGTACCGTTTTTATAAGTCTTTGGTACTATTCGGATTGCGTTCGAACCTACGACTTCCCTCATCCCAGTGGGACACTTTAACTAATTAGGCCACCATAGCGGTAGATGCAAATTATAATGAATGACTTGTTTTCCAGATAAAGTACAGTTTACCTTCCGAACTAGTTTTTACCCTAGCTAGGCATTGGTTTCTTTCTTTTCAAAAAGCAAAGGATACGCGTTCTGATACATACGAAGACAAAACTCCTGAATTCATTTTCAACAGGCATATGTCACATATAATAATTGGACATGTCACGTATGAAATCGCGAGACTTGTTATGTCATTTGGAGTTCTGTTGTATATCTCTAATTTCAAGTTTATGTTTGTGTGTGATTATTTTCAGGGCCGTATTCATTCTCCTATCATATGTGTACTTTCTAGTAAGAATAATAAATTTTAGAGATATTAAGATTGTGACCGTGTCAGACGTGTATTTAAGAACACATACAACCAACAAAGCTTTGTAAGGCGATTATCAAGTTTATTCTAATGAGGTAAGATGCGGAACGTTTGTGTATTGTATGAAAGAGGTGAGAACCATTCAGGATGTGAAGTACGAGAAGCGCTCCTGATAGGCCAATGGTTGGCTGTGATGAACTTCTTGAATGGGTTTCCTTAATGGTAGGAAACAATGCCGACAACTTTCGACCAACGTTTGCTCTTTGGTATTCTTAATAATCTTGTATATATGTCAAAAATAGATATTCTGGTAGAACAGTGGTCGTCTACAAAACCTAGGTACGTTACTGGTCAATCACACTCAGTGATGCGAAAACAAGATTCCGCCCAGGCAGGTATAAAAATAAAAATACAAGAAACAGTATCAACTGTGTTATAACTAGCAGAATTCTCTATCCACACTCCTGGCTCCTCAATTCACGAGGTAAGACATAGCTAAAAAAAAATCTTTAGAAAATGAAATCGATAGACATTCAAGTATATGGCAAGAGTAGAAAAGGACGAAAGAAGGATAGAGATTGAAAAGTTCGTTCAATTCAGGTGCGTTATTGAGGAGGAAATTACTTGCCATCATCATCATCATGGTAGGAGGGATCGTTCGCAGAATTTGTGTCATCAAAGAATACCTATCTAAATCGATTGATCTAAGTCTACAATTATAACACTCTCTAAATCGATTGATCTAAGTCTACATTTATAACACTCTCTAAATCGATTGATCTAATTCTAGATTTATAACACTCTCTAAATCGAATGATCTAAGTCTACAATTATAACACTCTCTAAATCAATTGATCTAAGTCTACATGCTCTCGGGTTTGCGACTGATTTAGTGACGTAAGTCAAAGACAATGGTAGCGGCTGGTATAACCGCATATATAGCAACATACACCCACGTAGTTTGCATAGTTTGTTCGTGTTTTACTCTCTGCACAGGTTCCAAACTAAGGGAAAAAGTTGAAATTGTGAAGAAAGATCTAAATATATAGCTAATATGTTTAAAGTGAAACAGATGTACGAAAGTTTTCCCATAAACATTATTTTGAGAAGTTGGATATAGTGTTACAGAATGCATTGAAAATCATTTCATAGTAGCTTGACAACTTCCTCGTAGTTTATAACATAATATATTTTTCATAATTAACGGAGATGCACTGTAATTGTCGAATAAAGCACCCGTTCATCAGAGTTCATGTTCATTTCATAAAAATATGCGAAAAGCGTTGGAATAAACTGTGAATCCATTTGGACTTTGTTCAGGCGTGTCTGAAGAGAGAGATATACATTTGGAATGCTATTGATGGATATTAAAACAAAACTTATTGTCCATCTCTGTTTAGACAATTGTAATCAAGATAAGGTTTTTATGAAGGGGAGTAATGTTTGCATCTAAACACGGTATTATAAATGCGTCATGCCTTGCCATTTCGCCTGTCTTTTATCCTAAATTGATATATATTACTGATGCAAACTAATGCCTAATTTACACGTCAGAATGATTTTAATAGTATAAGAAATATATTCATAGACCGATTCATTACTATATTCATAGACCGATTCATTACTATTATATATATATATATATATATATATATATATATATATATATATATATATATATATATATATATATATATATATATATATCTGTGTGTGTGTGTGTTTGATCTCTGTGAGTTTTATTTTGTTTGTATATTTGACTGTCACTGTGTGGACGGGTAATTTGTGTCATTAAAGAATATCTCAATAATGTAACAAGCTTTACTGCTGCAAGAAATATTTAATTGGATAGCAAATGGACAAGTACATGGACGTGAATGATATTGCTTCTCCAGGTTGTGAAATACACTTTTCAGAGAGTGGCTTGGAAGACAGATGTGTTAATTTGCCTTTGCTCTATATGGTATGTCATTTCTCTCATGTACATCCCCTCTTAACTTCTATTTCTCTATCTATAATTATTCTAATGCAGATATTAGCGATATAGATTAAAATATCAATGAGACCACTGGGTCCATTTCATTGCAGGAACGTAGCCATTTTGATGACTCATATGGTCAATTCACTGAAGTTTTGTCTTTAGTTTATGTACGAAGTATAATGTCGAACAAGGCTGATTGTATATCAGAAACAACTATTTTCTTTCCATATATTTGGTGACTGGAACATTTTACATTGACTAGTTTCAACGTTTTTCCATGTTGATACTTCACAAGGTTACTTAAAGTGGAAATGGAGGTGTTGGTTTGCATTATTTATACATTACCTTACTTTGCCTCAAAGAAGCGAGGGGCATTGCAGAAAGACGGACTGAGTATTGCAAAGAACTCTACAACCATCAGTCCACAGGAGACCCAGAGGTGCTTGAAGTTCGAAACTCCTCAAATGATGATGACTTCCCCATTCTCAATGAGGAGGTGGAGTCAGCAATAAGAGCACTGAAGAATGGGAAGGCAGCTGGAGTAGACAACATCCCAGGTGAACTTATCAAGAATGGGGGAGAATCAGTGAAAGAGCTACTAACAAAAATCTGCAACAAGATCTAGCAGACAGGTGAATGGCCAACACAATGGACCCAGTCACCGATTATAACACTTCCCAAAAAGGCAATCTCCAGCTGTGCCAAAATTACAGAACTATCAGTTTGATCAGCCATGCGCGTAAGGTAATGCTGAAGATCATCTTGAACAGACTGAAACCACAAGCAGAAGAAATAATCGCTGAAGAACAAGCCGGGTTCCGGAGTGGAAGAAGCACAACAGAACAAATATTCAATCTCAGGGTTCTGTGCGAAAAGTACTCGCAACACCAACAAGACATCTATCATGTGTTCATAGATTTCAAAAAGGCCTTTGACAGAGTGTGTCATGAGGCATTGTGGGCCACAATGAAGAAGTATAACATGGGTCAAAAGTTAACCAATACCATCAAGCAGCTGTACGCCAAGGCTACCAGTGCAGTAATTGCCCAAGGTGCTGTGGGAGACTGGTTCCAGACAACAGTGGGAGTGCGTCAAGGCTGTCTCCTGTCACCCACGCTTTTCAACATTTACTTAGGGCGCATCATGAGCGAAGCCCTGGAAAACCACTGTGGGACAGTCAGCATTGGAGGGCGTAACATCACCAACCTCCGCTTTGCAGGCGACATTGATGGGCTGGCAGGCAGTGAAGACGAGCAAGCCACCTTAGTGAAGAACCTGGATGAAACATCTTCCAGATTTGACATGGAGATAAGTGCTGAGAAGACAAAACTGATGACAAATAGTGGGAACCAAATCTCAGCCAAGATTAAAGTCAGAGGACATGAACTGGAAACAGTGAGCCAGTTCAAATATCTTGGTTCCATAATCACTGAAGAGGGATCAAGAGCAGAAATTTTGTCAAGAGCAGCACAAACAATGGCAGCTATGTCAAAGCTAAGACCAATCTGCAGAGACAAGAATATCTGTTTGAAAACTAAAATCACACTATTGCGAGCTCTAGTCATCTCAGTCTTTTTATATTCATGTGAGGCATGGACCCTGACAGCAGAATTACAACGATGAATCCGGTCTCTTGAAATGAGATGCTACAGAACCATCCTTAGCATCTCTTACATGGACCACATCACAAATGTCAAAGTGCGTAACACCATCAGGCGAGAAGTAGGCCAATATGAGGACCTCCTCACCACCGTCAAAAAGAGAAAGCTGAAATGGTATGGCCATGTCACTAGAGTCAACAGTCAGTAGTTAAGTGGGATACATTAGCGACAATGGGAATTAGCATTACAGACCCCCCCTGGGAACGATTAGCGACAATGGAAATTTAACATGGCGAAAAATCGTGTGTCACTCTAGCGACAAGGGGAATTTAACATGGAACTATAGTGTGGGTCTGTCTAGCGACAAGGGGAAATTAACATGGGGAATAAAGTTTGGGCTTGTCTAGGGACAAGGGGAATGGAACAGGGGACTATAGTGTGGGTCTGTCTAGGGACAATGGGAATTTAACATGGGGAATAGATCGTGGGACTGTCTAGGGACAATGGGAAATTTAACATTACGGAAACCCCTGGGGGATATAGCCTCAAGGGAATTTAACTTATGGAAATTGAACATGGTGGATCTGTATAGCGTCAAGGGGAATTGAACATGGTGGGACTATCTAGGGACAATGATGGTAGAGGGTCAAACACAACAGAGACAGAAACATACATACACTAGTACAAGCGTGGGATTTATATATAAAGCATTACCAAGACCTGAAATCTTGCTGGGGTGTTCAAAAATTTGCATAATTGTAATGATGCTATAAATAGTTATAATCAAGGAACTGCTCAACGACAAAATGGATGTGACTAAAAGTAACGTTAAAATGACGAAATTGTCCCAGAATTTAAAGGAAAATAAACATATCCCCGAAAATTAAGTTACAATGGTTTAGACTAAAATGGATAAAATTAGTAACTACTTACAATATCAACTTCTGTGACGATCGTGGATAAATACCTATGTATCTATAATCAGCTGAAATTCCTATGAAATCCCACTATCTATTTATAGCTCCAACTTGTGGGTTTTTCCTTTGGAAAATCCCACTATCTTTTTATAGCCTCAGCTTGAGTGACGTTCCTGTTTATGAATTCTAGTATATATGTATAGCTACAAAATGTGGAAATCCCCAAGTCGATATTTATAGTCTCAAAATTTCCAGCGTCAGTGACGTCACTGTACTGAACACTAGGGGATAAATGGCAACAGTGTTGCAAGTGGCTGACCTGAATACGCGCTACTGTAGGTAGGTAGGTAGAGTGTATCTGATAGGGATAAAGTGAGTTTTATAGGGACAAACAGAGACCAATACACACACACACACACAACATACGCGCAGACACACTCACACACACACACACGCACACACACACACACAACATACGCGCAGACACACACACACACGGACACACACACACGCACACACACACAGAGGGAAGAGGAAAACACAAACCCCAAATATACTATCCACACTCGGGAGGAAAAAAAAACAACCAAATAAACGATCTACACAACGTACGCTAATACACACACACACACACACACACATACACACACACACACACACACGCGCGCGCGCACACCACAGAGGGAAGAAGAAGAAGAAAACCATTATACACTATCCACACGGAGTGAAGAAATAACCCTTTATATATACTATCAACAGAGAGTGAAGAAAATAACCCATCATATTCCATCAACACAGAGTGAAGAAGAAAAAGTTTTTTGAAAGCACCTAAGCCCTCACCTGCAATGACCAACTCTGCCAAACACCTACACCCCACCCCACCCCACTCCCAACACTACAAAACCCATTTAACCCGTTATTTTATGGCATCAGTGTGTGCTTTAGGAAACATCAAGACACAAAAATGATGGATGAATAGATTGACTATTGTTTACGGACTTGTATGCCTAAAGAGCGTGCGTGAAGGAAAACATCCTTCCATTTCAATTCTAACTAAAACATGATCCAGAGGGATAGAGAGAGGTGAAAGAGCACAATTTCATAAAGTGTGAATAAAAACAAAACACGCCATCCTTATTATACAATGTCAAGACCAAGAGACACTTACGTTTTCTTTCTGGTCTATTCTCTTTTA
Source organism: Sinohyriopsis cumingii (assembly GCA_028554795.2). Taxonomy (NCBI): domain Eukaryota; kingdom Metazoa; phylum Mollusca; class Bivalvia; order Unionida; family Unionidae; genus Sinohyriopsis; species Sinohyriopsis cumingii. The sequence goes on along the minus strand of CM068838.1, from coordinate 121,109,177 downwards.
GAAGGTAGTATGAAATTTCACATCAGGGCCAACGCATCGGCTCACATTGTCAATTTTTCCATTTCCATGTCTTTACTGGCACAAGTTCTTCATCATCTTCAATTTCTTCTTCTTCTTCTGAATCCCTCTTCTCTGTTTCGTCTTGTTTTTTGTTTATTCTCTTTTCTCGTAGGGCACTCTGAATTCCAGTGTCCTTTCTCCTGACAACGATATTAGGTATCTTGACTTTTGTCTCTCTTTCTTAGACGAAGCAGGTATTTTGGAGACAAATACCCATTTACCTTTGCAGATATAGCAAACTTCATTAGCACTTACACACTTTCGTATGACTCTCATCGAATCAACGACCAAAAGAGTAAGTTTTGTTGCCACTTTCGCATGTGAATTATGCTTTCGTATGACTTTTAGCAAATATTTGACCAGCAGGTAGATTTATGCTGACTCTTCCATCTTTGATCGTTTGAGAGCGGAATGAATACTCTGACGCTAAGACACTCTCCTTATATACAGAGACCTGCTGCGTATGAAACCTAGTCAAATGTAATTTTGCAATAAGATGAAACGATTTCATTGAGGAAGTAAAAGGCAATGATGTACCGTATCGCCTCACACAAAACCTGAAGTGTTAGTTCAAATCCGTGTCAGCGATTTCGAAGACGACATAACTGGGCTTTAATCAATGCTCTCCATCTCTGCCACAAAACCACGAGTCCTGATTCATGCCAAAAGAAATTTCGTTCGGTCCATAAAAAATAGTATCACATCTGATAAACGCAAAAACGAACTTCCAGAAAACTGAGAACGACGGCTTACACCTACAACGTAAATGTATGAGTTCAAGTAGTGCGTAAAACTTAGTCAAATTAAATTTTTATAGTCAAGACGAAACGATCTCTTTTCGAAGAAGAAAGCAGACACCAAACGACAATGGCGATCCGTGTCACACAACACTTTTCAAAATGTGTATTATCAGAGGTTTGTTTAGCGATCTGCACGGTTAAATTAAATGTTGATGTATTTTGCAATAAGACGGACTCAATTTCCATGGGATCGCCCATGGTACGATTGTTCGTGCATTAGTTTAATTTTTAAAAATATTTTTTTATATAAATCGCCTATAGGATAGACCCAGTAAAGCATGGCCATTCTCGTCACTGCCTGAATAGCTACTCAAGTCAATTCGAAGCGAACGCGGTAAGAAAATAAGTATAGCCAATGAAATGGCTTACAACGGGTGATGCATTGTTTTGTTCTAGGACTGTGTGGCATAATAATCCCTATGTTCTTGCGTTGTTACCATTACAGTGCAGACACTGAAATGTGAACTTACAAGCCCTCTTTGTGTGTGTGTGTGTGTGTGTGTGTGTTGTACCATTTCCTCTTACCACATCAAAATACTGAGCGTCACAGTATTGGTTCGCGTTTTCAAGCTGACCATTTTTTTATATCTCACTTAAACATTTCGACATAAACACTCACACTCACATCGGTAGAATCAGAACAAACGTGTTACAGTATTGAGGGGCATGTTATCTTTTTTTTTCAAACTAATAAATTTGGGGTTTGTATGAAGTAAAGCACCGAAAGTACAGTGAAACTCAAGGATGATGACCCAATCTGTCTGTCTATTGATGCGTGTATTTACTTAAGAAGAAATATGACCTCTAAAACACAAAGAGATACGGCAAGCATGATTAGATTAAACACAACGATGTTTTTCCTTCACGCCTGTGTAATTTAGAGTTTCAATCGTCTTTGAAGACAAACTTGGTCTCCTTTTGTAGGGCTTAAAATAATAAAAAAGCTGAAAAATCTTAAGCACTTTGCTATAGATAATTTCATCAACAGACTAAACAACATAAATACCGTTACAATAATAGAAAGCCTTAAATCTTCTATCAAAAAGAAATGTATGAAAAAATTAAAGATTAGCGATAACTAACCAATGAAACCGAATTTAACAAAGGCAATGACATGTGAAGAAATGCCTCTCACTTTGGAAAGGTAGGCGAATGTACTCTGTCATGCACCATCAACTTGAAAAAAATTATAAACAGAGAGAAACCTGAATTCAAAATTCAGTTGTTTTTTTTCTTCAAAATTATTTCGTTTCTTTTTTCTTTTTTTTTGGAACAAATCTAAGCACTAATATAGAGTGGAAAAGGGAAAATGCACATACAAGCTTTGATATTTCTGAAAAAATGAGGGGATATTCCTAACGTTCATAACCACCTATATATGCTTGGACTTGTCTGTGACTTATCCACAAAACAAGATGTACATATTTCTGGTCAAGCTGCAAGTGTGTGCGTGTTTTTTGAAAATGGTAAAAACTTGGATATACAATTTTCTCGTGACACTTATAAAGTGAAGAGTCTGTGCAAGTGTCAAAAGCCAAAGTCATATAAGTTTTGTATTTTGTACGGCTTGTAAAGATTTCCACTTTAGGAAATGTGAAGTATCACAAGTTATTATCACAAACAGAAGTGGAACATAGGGGCTTGCAAGAAAGAAAATAACCCAGACAGTTGGTGTCATCAAGAGTGCTAGAGACGGTACCCGAACTTGCTTGCTTGCTTACTTGAATTAAAGTGATTTTCGCTCTAATGGAGCATGTATCACTGGTTTAATAACGCACCGCGTGATTTTTAATTACTCCTGGGGAAGGAAAGAGAGCCTCATCCCCCAGGCTTTTATGTACTCACAGACTACTTTTAAATTTAGCCACTCAGGTCTAGGACTAACTAGTCCTTAACAACCTGACTGAAAGGCTTTACACATGAGTGGGAATTGTCTCACCACACACTCATTTTTCTGTCCGAGCGTGGTAAAGGAGGAAAAAGGTGCTCAGCAAGACAGCCATGGATGTTAAAAGTACTCACCAAAACGCTAGCCCGTACTTATTTCAAATCAAGTCGTGTCACCAAAAGACGAGGACGTGTACGACATCAAAGGCATCGTCAAACGCAGAATGCCTCAATGCTAACTGGCTAGGTCTGCATTTCTTGCTCCCGCTGCTGCTGCGTATATTTCTTCCCTCCACACCGAGTTCTGGGCCTAATTCTTTTAATTTCGTTGTACCCGAACTTACATTATCCATATTATCACCAACAAAAAACAAAAAACAAAAAAACAAAAACGCACAGACCTAAAAGAAACACTCACTCACTTTTTTGCAGAACATTACTATTTTTAAAATTTTGTTAAGCGACGGAAACGAACAACTTAGAGTCACACTTTCTAACCAAGATAAAGAAATCATGTGCTGATAGACTCACTTCTGTATTTTTTCTTCTAACTGACTAACATATCATAGGCAATGGAATGTTATTTCTTTTCGAGAGTATGGGGTAGCCCTGAAATGTTTTTGGGAACTTGAAGCTATGGCGATCGCTTAGGTTATAAGATGGCGGCCTCCTCTGACGACAGGCTTTCTCACAGGATAAGATCTGCTTCTTCGGAAAAGAGAAGAAGTGCTCTTTGGTGTCGATACGACAATCGACAAAGCCTCTGTCAGGTTCATGCTGCTGCTGTTGCTGCTCTCTCTGCCGTTTATGAAGTCTGTACTTCTCCATCCATTCTTCTTTCTCCTTCTTGAATTCCTCCTTGAAGAGCTCTTCTTTCAGGTCTTCAGTGACTTTCAACATTATGATATTGTCTATCTCTTCAGGTCTCGGTATCAGACTTGTCATGATCCTATGCAAATTCACATAGGCTTCGTTCAACTTGGCTAATCTTGAGCACATCTTCGTAGGAAGATAAGTTAACAATGGATGGGCAGACTGGAGATTTCCCCGTTTTTATTGTCATAGCGCGGACGTGAAGGAAAACATTGCTACACGGTTTTCGAGCCGGAACGTTCAAATAGTGATATGGGAGGGATAGAAAGAAGTCAAAGAGCATGAATCAAGATTACTATAGCCAAACAAACCACAAAAGCATTTTTTCTTCAAAACACAACATTTTTTTATTCATACTAACAAACAACTCTAACATTTTTTTAACAATAATCTAACACTATAACATCAAACATTTTTTTCAAATACCAAACATTTTTTTTTCAATTCACACTCTACTTTAAACAGGGCTGAGAACGTTGTGAATGAAATTGTGATTTCCACTGTTGGAAGTCATCAGGCCATTGATGGACACTACGTTTCCTAGCTTGAGACAAAAGATAAGCATACTGGTCACAAAACCATCGATCTACTTTCACATCGTTTCTTGAAGAAGAACGAGGATCAAAATGAGTCACTAAATGTTCTAAGGAATAGCCCAGGCTGCGATGATGCAGAAAATACACACAGTACTGTCCACACACCAAGGAAACTGTGCCTTGTAATTTCACATTATTGAATCGGGTGGTCTGAGCATTTCTTCTCATAAAGTCGATGATATCGTCTTCCAAAGGGGGCAATCCGTACGAATCGAAATATTTCACACATCCTTCTTGAGGAAAGTAGACGGCTACCCAGTGGGTTCCTGGGAGATGACTGTCGTCCGTGTTAATGACATAAGCTTGATGGTTTTGAGTTTTGCGATGAGGGAGTTCATCTTTAGCACAGACGACAGGATTCCAAGAAGCAGAGTACGAACTGTGGTTCAAAAGGTAATACAGTTCTCAGGTATCCATTTTTTGTTTTTTTCTTAAGTCATCAATTCGATCCTGACTTTCTGCTTGAAAATGTCTGACAAGTAACCGTTTTCTTCGCCTTGTCTCCCAACTCTGATCCAACAGAGCTTCGATGCGATGGATTTCTTGAGTTGTTAATGGAGGACAATAATGTTCACGCAAGCCTTTATACCACTGTTGTAACACGTCTTCTTCCGAGATGAGACTCCAAGCTTCGTCTAGATATTCGTCCAATTTTTCTTCTTGACTCAGCATTAGACATTTATCGTGTTGAATTTGACTGGGATGATCGTTATGACATCCATAGCAATCTTTCTTGATCAATTCCTTAATTTTTTTTCTGTCAAGACTATAGCATAACAGGAAACTATATGTGATTCTTGTTCTGGCCATCTAGACTTCATCATGATGACTTCTTCGTCTTTGTCTTGAGGTTCTCCTTCCTCAGGATCTTCACATTCCATGTCCAAAGAATCCCTACTATACAAACATTGATAAAAATCCTCCATGACTTTTAATAGTCTAGAATGACTTCTCTCAAACTGTTGGTTTATATCGTATTGTCCAATTCAGCATACAGGATGACGTTCACCGTATTATCTGCGCGTAGATTTTCTGCAAACTGAAATTCCACACGCATCTGGCCGGATTTTATAGGGTGAAAATGTCCCTCTTCGCTGTCTTGACTTACAATTCGTTAGAGAACCGTTTTCAAAAATGGAGTTTCACTGTAACTTTCCCTTTGGAGAAGGGAATATTTTGTCCCAGATCTCCTTTTATAGCAATGTTGACAGTGTCTAAATACGACTTACTGACGGGTAAATAGTGAGGATGTACAAATTCACGGTGTACGTGATAGGTGTTTGCACCTTCCTGGTCATTGTTTGTGGTACTATCCACTTTGAAAGGAATGACACGCAGTAACGGCACAGAGGTGTGTCCCACCACGTTGTACTCCACCACATCGGAATACACAAAGATCAAATTAAGTCCTTGGTTCAGTTCTACCGGATTTCCAAAAGCTCTGTAAAAATCCATATTACTTTTGATCTTGGGGCTCATATTGTTTGAGACCATTTCTGCATGTCCACCCAAAATTTCAAACAAACTACCATTGAACCTGAGGGACAATGTGTCCGTATCTTGAAATTTGATCACGAGACGATGAGCCACTTTATGGTACTCAATCTTCACACTTTTTTTTGCTCTGTTCAGTGCTTTGCCAAGGCTAAGTTGAACCTGTCCGCAATAGTGTCCACCAAATGTTCACCACTAAAATAATAACCTAAAGGAATTTTCAAGGTGTAGATAATGAAGGCTGGATTTCTGGCTGCTCTTGTGTCCCCTAAAAACCCGATTTTGTTGATTTCTTCCTCCAATTGGGCATTCAGGATTTCCACCTCGAAAGTGCTTTGCTTTTCGGTGATGTTTTTGATTTGTGTTGGGTGAATGATTTCCACTAAAGCCACTTCCCAATGGGCTTCGTGATCTAACTGGATGGTCTGAGGTAATTTGACCGTGTAACAGCACAACGTGTTGTTGGGAAACACCTCCATGGAACTGTCACTGGGTAAGGTTAAGTAAAATTGGCTGTTATTGCTCATAATTCCAGAGTTTTGTGGCTCTCCGAGGCGATACTGGAAGTCAGAGGAGTGTCTCCGCCCAAAATGGAGTTGTTGTTGGAGTGGTGGCTAGCACTGACACTGGACACAAGGTTCCCGTGGTTCCCGTTCGAGGAGAATTTCAGGGAGGGATTGGGAAGCAGGTAACCGATGTAACTGCTCAATACAATGGTCCACAATTGTTTGTCTCCTTGTTGCAAACTCAAATTGGCGATGGCTGCCCCGATGACACAATACACCACGAAGATTTGGCAGAAAAAGACGATATGCGTTTTAGGCACACGTTCTCCATACCTCACCCACAAGGGTTGTTTTTGTAAATCTTGCAGAGAAGAATTGGGTGAAGGAGTGATCGCAGTAGCTGAATCTGTGTGAAAGGGAATGATGGTCACTTCTTTTTATAGTCGATGACGTGCGAAGCGTCGATCCAAGAATGATAACTGGTCGGATATCCTTTCCAACGTACTTTAACTTCTTTGACGTCGTTTGCCCACTTTACGGTTTCTGCTAGTTAGCACTCCACCCACCTCGAGAACACAAATAACATCTAGTCAACAGCCGACTATACTTAACAAACAACCCGTCCCGGAAAGAGTGGTGGCAAAACAAAGGTCCAATTATGTTAGACAAACGGTATGGCAAACTCAAATGTAATTATCGGTGGCACTACGTTCTTTTCTCACTCCGATACTACAGGCAATCTCAGCTGAAATAACAACCACAACAACAATAACAGCGACAGACACCATAGCGGCGGATTTGAAACTATCTACCTCAACTGAAGAATTAGTATCAGAACCAGAAAAAGAAAATGAGGCGGTTGAGGAGGAGGAGGGGGACGCTGACCCTCGTTGAAAAATACACCGAAATGGGGCTAGATCAAGCATTGTATGACGTCAACATAGCAGGGCAGTTTATTAGAGCCATACAATACGTTGCCTACAGATCTCTAGACACCTTTAAACCAAGACCTTCTCAATGGGGATTAGGGGTCAGAGTTCTTCCCCAATTCTACAGACAAACCTACACTGGAGACCCCCTCAGTCAACTGGTAGAAGCCGCTGCTTACATTATCGCCCATCATGGCTACAGCATTTCCTGATATCAAGACTCATGAGACTAGGAGTGCGGGAAAGAACGTGAAAGCAAAAGAGAGACGTGTTACCTTCTAACAGAAAAAACAGACTTTTTTTAGGGCTCCAAAAGATTGCTTTTTATTAAATAGGGAACCATATTTGGCTTGGTATCCCTCCTTGACTAAACTATTCTCGAAACAAACTTGACCCATTGGAACACTGCAACAAACTTAACTTTTTAAACCTAACAGTGACCAAACTGGTATATGTCGCTTAGACATAATAATTTAAATAAGATCAGTATGGCTATTTTTATGTACACTAAGTACTAATATTAGACAGATATGTTAGGAAATTTAACAGACTCGTTAGATTTGAACTAATTGCACAGGTGGTTAACACATTATTGGTACTTATTATTGTCGATTAGCAAAAAACGGGACTTGATTTGAAATAAGTACGGGCTAGCGTTTTGGTGAGTACTTAACATCCATGGCTGTCTTGCTGAGCACCTTTTTCCTCCTTTACCACGCTCGGACAGAAAAATGAGTGTGTGGTGAGACAATTCCCACTCATGTGTAAAGCCTTTCAGTCAGGTTGTTAAGGACTAGTTAGTCCTAGACCTGAGTGGCTAAATTTAAAAGTAGTCTGTGAGTACATAAAAGCCTGGGGGATGAGGCTCTCTTTCCTTCCCCAGGAGTAATTAAAAATCACGCGGTGCGTTATTAAACCAGTGATACATGCTCCATTAGAGCGAAAATCACTTTAATTCAAGTAAGCAAGCAAGCAAGTTCGGGTACCGTCTCTAGCACTCTTGATGACACCAACTGTCTGGGTTATTTTCTTTCTTGCAAGCCCCTATGTTCCACTTCTGTTTGTGATAATAACTTGTGATACTTCACATTTCCTAAAGTGGAAATCTTTACAAGCCGTACAAAATACAAAACTTATATGACTTTGGCTTTTGACACTTGCACAGACTCTTCACTTTATAAGTGTCACGAGAAAATTGTATATCCAAGTTTTTACCATTTTCAAAAAACACGCACACACTTGCAGCTTGACCAGAAATATGTACATCTTGTTTTGTGGATAAGTCACAGACAAGTCCAAGCATATATAGGTGGTTATGAACGTTAGGAATATCCCCTCATTTTTTCAGAAATATCAAAGCTTGTATGTGCATTTTCCCTTTTCCACTCTATATTAGTGCTTAGATTTGTTCCAAAAAAAAAGAAAAAAGAAACGAAATAATTTTGAAGAAAAAAAACAACTGAATTTTGAATTCAGGTTTCTCTCTGTTTATAATTTTTTTCAAGTTGATGGTGCATGACAGAGTACATTCGCCTACCTTTCCAAAGTGAGAGGCATTTCTTCACATGTCATTGCCTTTGTTAAATTCGGTTTCATTGGTTAGTTATCGCTAATCTTTAATTTTTTCATACATTTCTTTTTGATAGAAGATTTAAGGCTTTCTATTATTGTAACGGTATTTATGTTGTTTAGTCTGTTGATGAAATTATCTATAGCAAAGTGCTTAAGATTTTTCAGCTTTTTTATTATTTTAAGCCCTACAAAAGGAGACCAAGTTTGTCTTCAAAGACGATTGAAACTCTAAATTACACAGGCGTGAAGGAAAAACATCGTTGTGTTTAATCTAATCATGCTTGCCGTATCTCTTTGTGTTTTAGAGGTCATATTTCTTCTTAAGTAAATACACGCATCAATAGACAGACAGATTGGGTCATCATCCTTGAGTTTCACTGTACTTTCGGTGCTTTACTTCATACAAACCCCAAATTTATTAGTTTGAAAAAAAAAGATAACATGCCCCTCAATACTGTAACACGTTTGTTCTGATTCTACCGATGTGAGTGTGAGTGTTTATGTCGAAATGTTTAAGTGAGATATAAAAAAATGGTCAGCTTGAAAACGCGAACCAATACTGTGACGCTCAGTATTTTGATGTGGTAAGAGGAAATGGTACAACACACACACACACACACACACACACAAAGAGGGCTTGTAAGTTCACATTTCAGTGTCTGCACTGTAATGGTAACAACGCAAGAACATAGGGATTATTATGCCACACAGTCCTAGAACAAAACAATGCATCACCCGTTGTAAGCCATTTCATTGGCTATACTTATTTTCTTACCGCGTTCGCTTCGAATTGACTTGAGTAGCTATTCAGACAGTGACGAGAATGGCCATGCTTTACTGGGTCTATCCTATAGGCGATTTATATAAAAAAATATTTTTAAAAATTAAACTAATGCACAAACAATCGTACCATGGGCGATCCCATGGAAATTGAGTCCGTCTTATTGCAAAATACATCAACATTTAATTTAACCGTGCAGATCGCTAAACAAACCTCTGATAATACACATTTTGAAAAGTGTTGTGTGACACGGATCGCCATTGTCGTTTGGTGTCTGCTTTCTTCTTCGAAAAGAGATCGTTTCGTCTTGACTATAAAAATTTAATTTGACTAAGTTTTACGCACTACTTGAACTCATACATTTACGTTGTAGGTGTAAGCCGTCGTTCTCAGTTTTCTGGAAGTTCGTTTTTGCGTTTATCAGATGTGATACTATTTTTTATGGACCGAACGAAATTTCTTTTGGCATGAATCAGGACTCGTGGTTTTGTGGCAGAGATGGAGAGCATTGATTAAAGCCCAGTTATGTCGTCTTCGAAATCGCTGACACGGATTTGAACTAACACTTCAGGTTTTGTGTGAGGCGATACGGTACATCATTGCCTTTTACTTCCTCAATGAAATCGTTTCATCTTATTGCAAAATTACATTTGACTAGGTTTCATACGCAGCAGGTCTCTGTATATAAGGAGAGTGTCTTAGCGTCAGAGTATTCATTCCGCTCTCAAACGATCAAAGATGGAAGAGTCAGCATAGATCGACCTGCTGGTCAAATATTTGCTAAAAGTCATACGAAAGCATAATTCACATGCGAAAGTGGCAACAAAACTTACTCTTTTGGTCGTTGATTCGATGAGAGTCATACGAAAGTGTGTAAGTGCTAATGAAGTTTGCTATATCTGCAAAGGTAAATGGGTATTTGTCTCCAAAATACCTGCTTCGTCTAAGAAAGAGAGACAAAAGTCAAGATACCTAATATCGTTGTCAGGAGAAAGGACACTGGAATTCAGAGTGCCCTACGAGAAAAGAGAATAAACAAAAAACAAGACGAAACAGAGAAGAGGGATTCAGAAGAAGAAGAAGAAATTGAAGATGATGAAGAACTTGTGCCAGTAAAGACATGGAAATGGAAAAATTGACAATGTGAGCCGATGCGTTGGCCCTGATGTGAAATTTCATACTACCTTCTAAAAGAGAATAGACCAGAAAGAAAACGTAAGTGTCTCTTGGTCTTGACATTGTATAATAAGGATGGCGTGTTTTGTTTTTATTCACACTTTATGAAATTGTGCTCTTTCACCTCTATATATATAGTCTAAAACGCTTTCTGCATTTTGGCGACCTGGATTGTATCCAAATATAATTCAACCGCACACTGGTGATTGCCAAAATCACCCATTTAAATTAAGTGCAATTTTCGCATAACAATAAAATCTAAATTGGCAGTCAGTTAATGAAATATGAAATTAAACTTAGCTAAATAACGGAGAAGGCAGTCCTTCATTTTCTGCTAAACTCCGCGTGATCTGAAATTACCGCTGCAATGTAAGCAATTATAACAAATATGTGAAAATTGACAGAAATAAGTAGCAAAGTACAAATTCCTCATGATATTTTTCATTAAAAATATATAGGCTGCGACATGATTGCAATAATGTAGGGAGAGTGAGATTAGTTTACACAATTAATGACAGGATTAGGATTAAAGTTGAATATATATATATATATATATATATATATATATATATATATATATATATATATATATATATACACCTCTATTCCGTGTGCAGATATCAGGTCTGAAAGACTTTTTCTTCTCTCACTCTCTCAGTGTTTATTGACAGTTTCTACTAGAGTATTCCACTAGTCTAGCGAGCAGAAGAATTTGCGAATGGGTTAGATCAAAATATCGCCTTCAATGTTTTTTAGGTTCAATATACTTTCCAAGCTTGGACACAATGGTAGATCCATGAATATGTGTTATCAATATTATTATACTAATGAAGGGAATATGAAGGATATATAATTTGCTGTTTCTCTTATAATATAGGTTCTCATGGGCAGAGAATATTTTAGGAAGTGAGACGATAGCAGAATCATTCCGCGAAATATCCTCAGAAGATGGAGATATAGGACTTCTTTGTTCCAAATAATGGATGGGGAAATAAATCCAAACAACAGAGTTATATATGATGAATTCTGAAGAACATGGGCTTATGCTGATAAACACAGTCAGTCTCTCTCTCTCTCTCTCTCTTATTTTTGTATTCATGGATCAAGCCTAGGCTTGATGCACGAATCACATTTGTCTGATTGTCTAGCCAATTTGCCCAGACCTCCGTTACAAGTATTGTGTAACTTGGTTATCCTATCGTCTTTAAATCACTCAAAAATGCCCATATGGTAATATTGTCATTGTGTCGTGTCCGAGTTGCTTTTCTGGTCATTTTTTTTTTTGCAAATGTATTATACGTAAAATTAATATTCACGAATACAGTAGGACAGTTTGGAACACTTTTTATTAGTTTTTGTTTCCTTTATTTAGTTTTTTGTGCCCATGATATAATTTTTAGTTACGCCAAATTCTGTTTCAGAAAGAGACCGAATCAATCGGATGTATTACATGTACAATTAGCACAGATGAATCCAGTCCAAAATCACGAACTTTCCTAGAATCGAAACAAATTACCAAAATATATTCATTCCAGATCAAATGGAAAAGTTGTTGCAATGCGCATTCATTCACAATATGACTGTAAATTTCAATTTTAACTAGACACGCCATTTTCTGTTGAAAGTTATGTCGAGCGCGCGACTAAGTTCAAATTTTTCTGGGCGGAGTTATGTGCGCATTAATATTGTTGTGTAATGATGAATCTGCGCTTGTGTATTTAGTTTGGAATACGGCATACATTTACCTTGTTTCTTGTAGTGTATTTTGTTTATATAATTAAGCCTTAGGTAGAATAAGAAATTGAGGATATAATAAAAAGGTTACCGCATTTGTATGGGAAAATATGAACTGGTTTTGTCGGATGGATATACTGCACTACCAAGGTCGTGCAGTATTCCATGCAAAACAAAACAATTTCATATTTACCCATACAAATGCAGTAACCTATAACTCCTGGATTAAAGCAACGCAATATCTCAAGAGTAGTGATAAGCTGTATAGATATTTAGTATTTTCCCCATGTTTTTAAATTATTTGACTTTAGAAATAAATGCAGCTCAATATCCTTGTTGGTCAGTTATACTATACAAACGCTGTAGGAGGATCTCATTGAAATACAGGGTTTAATAGAGATAAATATACCAGTTTGTAAAGTTGCTGCACGCTACACAAGAGAACGCAATTCGACTCTAATATGAAGAGAATATGTTTTGATGGTCATCTGTATACATTTAACTGTGCAAAAGAACTTTTGACATGCCCACGTTTACGTTTACGTTGGTGTTATTCCCTGTTGACTCATTGAATGATCTTTGTATCCTTCTATTCAAATGAAAATTCTTTTGGTTGGTTTTGTTGGCTTTAAGGACATTTTAAACACATTATTGACAATATCATCCCAATGAAACGGGTGGAAAGTGACCTACGCACATACACACAAAGGAAGCCAAACCATGCTGGAGTGAGCGAGTATTGAACCTGAATCTCCTGGTTTTCGTGTTCCATGCTCTAATCTAAGTAATAAACAGGAACGAAAACAAATAAGCTTTGTTTACAATTGAAGATATCATTTAGTTTCCATTTATTACAAAGTGTAAAACAAATATAAATTACAGTATGGATAATAAAATCCTACATTGTCCGAAACGTCCTATCTGGTCGACAAGTATCGAGTAATCCAAATGAGTTCTAGAGGAATTCTGAATAATGTTCACTATTCTACAGACATACCAATAGTACTAATGAATCACGACGATATAATCCAAAAACCTCTTTAATTGAATTAACATTTTTTGAAACAGCTATAACCAGTTTATATTTTCCACTTAATGTGTGAATTATATAAATGAATTATCTGAAATAAAGACAACTGAACATCATTCCTAGACTGATTTTAATAAAAGGAATACTAATTCTGAAATAAACATATCTTTCAAGAGAACTAAGAGCTAATACAATTGAATGACGCATATTTGCTCCAGAATTATGTGAACTCGTAAACATGATCACGTGATATATACAAACCAATCAGGGATTTGGTCAGCCTGCCATGTCAAAGCTCATTTTGCAGATGTTAGATCATGTTATGCTTACGTGGATAAAAGGGCTTCTGATCCTTGGATCTATGAACGAATCTACACGTAACGATTACAAAAATGACCTTTTCTTGAAGGTTCAATTCTACAGTTATAGAGAACACAAGTATTAAAAATAATTTGAACCAATGATAAAAATAATACACAGGATACATACAATATACAACGTCATGTCATAAATGACGATTTCGTCTTAAAGAAATGTCAAAATGTTGTTTCAATGGTAACCGGCATTTCAATTCAAATATTGTGTAACAAAATTCAATAACACAATGGATCTATCTAACATGCATCGGTTAAAGAAACTTCGAGAAGGATAGATAGCGGCCCTTATGTAATGTAAATTAGGGAATTCAAATCCATAGACATCAACAGGATTGATGACTTGTGAAGAAAATCATTGGTGCTGAGGAACGATGAACGGTTTCGGATGACAAAAATTGATAAAGTCAGCTTAATTAGTTCCATGCTATAGATAAAACAAAACTTTCATCTGTAAATAGTAAATGACAGAAGAAACTGAATACATGGATGGATAATGTTCAGCTTTTTTTTATTTATATTAAATCGTTAAAAAATTGAACACTTAATTCGATCATACAGTCAAGCAGTTATTATTATTTCAATTTCAATTTAAAAGCAAAAGCATGAAAACAACTTGACAACAATGTGCAAATGGAATATATTTTGATAAAAATAAATCATTTTTATTTAATTTATTTAGACGATAAACACGTATCGAAGGAGGAGGTCACCAAATACCTTGAGGAAAATCTACTTGGGCCAAGTTCCCATGCAGAAAAGATGTTTGGCGATGTTAATCTTACCGACATTTTCGGTCGTATTGTACGTTTTGGAATTATTTTCGGAGAGTAAGTAGAACATGTAATATCTCTCTCCACACTTAACGAACAGTTAATTTGCTGTAAGGGATATCTTCTAAACAGATTTATCTCCCTTGTGCTTTGTTTCACATTTGTATTGTTATGTTGTTTTTTTTTCCAGTTTTCTTTCGGGAATATATAGGAACAAAATAATTAGATAGCCATGTGCTCAGGCGATTCACTATATGTATTAATGACAGAACCAGTTCCGTTACAATCAGGTCAAAATTATCTCAGCCAAAGTTGTAAATTGGTATTTATATTATTTTATCTAATGTACTATTTAGCTTGTGTTATAATGACGATGATTCTTTCTGATAATATTCTATATACTTTAGTGGATGAGTCATTGGTTTCTTTAGTTCTGTCTATTTATTTATATATTTCAGAAGATCACTATATAACATCTTCTGAATTTTATTCCGCTTACACGAGAGGCCTTTAAGCGCTCCACAGGTTTAAGATAACAAGAAGAAAACACAGACAACAGGCACAGATCCAGGTCTACACCAAGGGCAAAACAAACTATGTGCCAGAAAACATTACGCAATTTAAAATTATTTTAACTTTTTGAAAAAAAATTTTATTCGGTCAATGAATAGATGAATCAATAAATGAATCGATTACAGGTTTTACAATATATAAGCAATACTAACTCCCGAATGAAGTCCTCTCAATGACGGAAATACTTTTTATCCGTCTATAAATATAGGCAAAGGGCAATAACTCTTGCGAAATAGCTAGCCTTGCCACATAAAGGCGGCGCTGGTTTAAGTTTCCTTTGTGAAATGACTAAATGTCATTCACATCGCCTACCAAAATCGAATTCTTACACTCATTCCTGAGAAGGAAACTCTCGATGTATTTATCAGCTATGACAAGAACCAAGCACACTCGCATGTCCACAGGAATGGAAGGATAGGAAGTATAAAACATACATCACATGTATCGACACCTTGTCTCATAACATAAGAACTTGTTATTTAATATTCTTTTTCTCTTTCTTTTTCTTCCAAGTTGGCTGCGCCCACGTAGAGCACGAGCAGCTCGTGCTACGACTAATGCATTAAGACTGTGAAAGAAAATTGCAAACTGAGTTGTTGTTGTTGTTGTATGGTTTAACGTCTTTGTTGTTGGACTTGGCGTCTCTGGCGATTATTAAAGGTTGGAGTCAAGAATGACAAATGCACATCCCGTGCTTACCCTTGAAAAATTCCTATGGATCGCTTCTGCCGAAAAAAGCAACGTTAAGAAGTCAGTTTCCTAGTTGGTAGAGGCCCCGCTGCGTTCTTTATTGACGTATAGCTATGAATTACCTGGTTTTATTCACTGTGTCCTTTACTCTGACAGCCAGACGTGGTTCATGGTAATTTTCCACTGCGTCATGAACATACACAGCAGACGTGGTTCAGGAAGATTATCCATTGTGTCATGAACGTACACAGCAGAATGGCATTCGAGAATTAAACGACTGATTTCATGGAAACCTTGTAAAGGACATCGAAACATGAATCAAAATGGAAACATTATTGTTTATTATGACTCTTCTACTTCAAAAAAAAATGCTTATTCTTTGATTTAAAAAATAGGGTTAGATCCGCTTGGGACTTGTTTGAAAATGATTAGCTAATGCATGTCATGAGAATAATTATATTCCATAAAGCATACACAAGCAATACACATAAAAGCGCCTAAGTCAACAGCATTAATTGTGTTAGTTTGGTAGCATACTGAAGAACATGCTTCGATCTGCTGATATGAAAGAATTGTTCGTTTGCCTCAACATACAACCTTTCCGATGAATTAGTTCTATATTTGCCCAGAAACATCTATTGATTGTATATCAAAGCAATCATTTGCATGTTACAGTTTCAAACTGAACCGTACAAAATCAAGCAATAGTCAAATCTGGATGATTCTAATGACAGGAACATGAACTTCTTATCCGTTTCCCACTAAATGTTTGCCACGACTAAAATTAAATCTTTGTCGACGAAAGTCTGGTAAATTTTGCATGTCTATCTAGGTAATATATTGGGATTTTCTTGTCCACAATGAACGTTTGGTAGTAGTTTGTTTGACCGGATATACCGGTAGAGTTTATTATTTATTGTTCGTTCAGTAGTTTTGCAATTACAGCTTGTCATTAATATGAGACGACATTTGTAAGGGTCTGTATGCTTCTGTTTGCTTAAACGTTCAGGTGTAACTGTTGCTTCTATTCAAGACTTCGGCGAGTTGGTAGTTTCCCCAATGTATTGAACATGTTTAGCGTGTACTGATATATATATATATATATATATATATATATATATATATATATATATATATATATATATATATATATATATATATATCTGTCTGAGATTGAAGGGTGATTGTGGCGTGATGGATTGTTAGGTCACCATTGGTAAATTTTGAGGCTGGGGTGGGGTGCTCCCAGTGTACTACTTAAATTATTATAGAGTCACACCCAGGCTAGAGTTTGATTGTAAGTTAAATTAGTGAAACATAGATGTAAAGCTCCGAGCCCCCAGACAGCAATGCCGACGGTTAATAGATTGAATATACAAAAAAGTGAAATTCAACGAATAACAATTTAATGACAATTCAGTAGTCAAATGATTAAAATTTCCCAAGAACTCTCCTTCAGCTCGACCCTGTGATAGCCTATTGCATCCTTTGATTAGTAGTGTGATATAGCTTTCCACCTGTCCTTGTATTCTACTTATCTGTGTATTCTTCATTCTTATTCCTCCAATTCTTTCTTCTCTTCCTCCCGACTTTCTCCACATTCCGTCACCTCCTAGACTTCTCTCTACTCCTCCTCCTTCTCCACATTATTATCATTGACTCTTTTTCCTCCTTCTCGATTCTCTTCACCGACTAAACTTGTCGACTCCGATTGCTCTGCTCGTCTCACTTCCGTCTCCACTCTTACATACTCGGGATTTAACTAAACCGGAAGTTCTGTACCCCAAATTGCTTCCTGCGAAAACACAAGGACGGTACAATAATTTCCTAACTCCTCTCATTTCACATTAAACCCAACCCATCATCAGATAACGGCAATTAAATTTCTTCGGTGACGCATTCATTCAAATCGAAATACTCTTATGTTCTTGTATTGTAAAATAACGACGTAATAAATCACGGTATCAGTTACTTCTCATACATATATCAATAAATTGCGTCATATCTGTACATATTCCTAATCCCATTATACTAAACAATATCACACCAATCAGACGCATTTCTTTACATTACAACTCATACAACGTACACACATAGTAAAATATCCATGCTCTGATATATCCATACAACCATATTAACAAATTTTACACACTTCAACTATTTTTTTAATTCACAATTCTAGGATGTGTAAACTCTAACATATCACATGAATAAATGCACTAGTTTACTACGAAGTAACCCAATAGCGAATTACAAAATTAATTCTGACCACAACTAACAATCTACATAATTCTCTACGTAATACTCAAATACGCATGTAAATGAACACTGCACATGTAATTATACGTGCTAAACGATCATAGTAATTAAGTATACATACTACACATAACCACAATTACAATGCCGTAATATTGTGCAAAGCTCCATCAAATAACTTACTGACCTATACGAAGCTTTGTCTTTCCTTAGAATCTCCTCTTTAAGTTTTACCGCCAAATTAGGAGTGTCCCTCTCGGAGTAACCCTATATTGCTCCGCAGTCTTCCTAGAAGAGAGTAAATTTTCGCTTGTTAGTTAGAAGTTATAATTCGGATCGAATTGTTATCACACCCTCCGTCTATATTGATGTTAATAAATGTAATGTCCTCAGAGAAACTCAACCATACCTTTCTGGATAAATATACAGACATAATTTTTGTGAGCTACTTTAAAGGCAAAGCTAGACAGATGAATGTAGTGATTGTGATAGTAGCTTCTTTCGGTTGGTTACTATGTTTCAACTAAAACACTTTCTCATGCATAACTATTTACTGGTTTATTGAACTGTACTAGTAAAGTTTAGTCATTTCAACTACAAAACGTTCGACTATTGAATGTAATAAAATGCTAGGAGTCTCACATAATAAACTTATAAATCAAAAGTTTAGAAAACAATAAATGGTCTCCTAATCGTCACACGAACCTGGATAGAAATATGGGAATTAATAGGGTCGTGAGAACGTCTAAACGAGTGTAAGAGTTAGTTCTCGTGAATTGCATTTAACGTTGGCATCATCGTAGTATCTTAGATGCTAAAAAAAATCTATTTTCCTTATTAAAAGAAATAAAGTCAAGCAAAGTCGCAATTAGACAATTACTTACATTTCATTGATGTTATTTCATGTTATGCACAATGATGTCTGTAAACAAACAAACAAACAATAAACAAACAAAAAAACCCAACAACATGTCGGCCTACCAATCCTTGGTATGGGTATCTTCACTACATATCCTTGTCCAAGACCCCACTGCAGAATTCTGTGGACCAACTATATTTCTTGGCTACCACTTAATGTCTGTGATATGATATCACGTCAGATAAAACAAGCATTGAAGCTTTTGTACCAGCGAGGTATACATGTAAAGAGCAAATAATACAAAATATCATTCCCAGACTGCATTGTTGTTTTCATGTATGACCGTTCCACTCCACGCATGACCGCCGATGACGCTTAATAACTTGCTCCTAAGGAAACAAGGCCACTTGACTCGACGCAATTTACTTATTATGCTTCATCGTGCCTAGAGAGTGTTATACGAACCTAACAAATTCCCCTGGTTTATAAGAGATAATATTAAATGCAATTTAGTGTGTAAATTTGCTGCCGACTAGTCCACCAGTCCTTCGAAGTGCATCTAAGAAAAGAGCGCGAATTCCAGTGCAGATTTTAGATAGCATTATTCAAATAGATGTTTTGGAATCCTGATCTGGTATGCGATTATTCAGGAATGACTGATTGTTGTATGCATTTATCGACTATGCTTAATATTTTGTATGGTCAGAGTTAAAGGGACATATATCTGTAGATATACAAGTTCAATGAAACAAATTAGAAATGGCAGGTATCTTAATTGTTTTACTTTTCACATGGAGACAGTAAGGCATTTTTCAAAAACATCCAACAAATATCGTAAATTCACTAAATTAAAGATAATATTTTCAATAAATATTCACTAAATGGTCATATTGTCTTGCATGAATATTGAAAAATGCCGTCATCTAGAATAGTCTTTGCTTGATGCGAACCTAAAAATTGCTAAGATCCAATTTCACCACCGCGATAAATTGCATGCTTTTGATTCAAATCCCACATTTACCTTATCCTCCTGTCACCAAAACTTCAGAGACGGCCATATTGAATTAATCAATAGTTTTCGTACTATTACTTTGCCAAATGTGATGAATTGAATCAAAAGCCGAGCACGTTTTCGCCATTCTGCTGATGTAATTTCTCAGAATACATATAGATATAACAGGTATTCATGACGGATTTATGTTATGCATAAGGCAACAAGCAATTTCGAACTATGCATGAAATGATACAATATTGTTTACACGTTACTTCATGATTTACAGTAGGACCAGGCCCAGTCAGAGGGGGTTGAGTTCAATAAACGTATTTGTAAATAAACAGTTGTAAACATAATAGCTATTCGTCATTGTGTGCTTAATTCCTTTTTAAATCTTTATATAGTAAATTATATGATCTTATTTTGCCATTCTAAATGTCACTATAACTTACATAATTGCACATTTTTCTCTCTCTATGTGTGTGTGTGTGTGTGTGTGTGTGTGTGGAGAGAGAGAGAGAGAGAGAGAGAGAGAGAGAGCACAACATGCGTATCAAAGACTGTAAACACCACCAAGAGACCGAGTACGTCTGAAAAATCAATATTCCAAATCCGTTCTACATTGAACTTGGCCGTTGGAGATGGTTCACGAGGAATGCACTTTCCTCCTATGCTGATACATGTTGATTCGCTAAGTATAAAAGAGAATAAACCATTTTTTCCCATTACATTCACATGAATGATTTCATTGCGCAAAATAAAATCTTTGTCGTTTGCGTGCTGGAATAGATAAAAGGAGACATTAACATTTATGACATGACACTAAATGTAAGATTTGCTTTTGAAAGGTAGCTGAAGTAAGGTTAAACATCCAAGCCTTGATATGTTCTTTTCTCCGATTTTATTTTGATTATATATCCAATAATGTATTAAACTATTTTTAAGGTCAACAAAAGGTGCGAAAAAATATTTTGAATAAGAGAATAAAAATCTTCCTTTTAGGAGACAACAACGAATATTACCAACTTAAAAGTAATTTTACAGGTGCGTAAAGTTTTAATGCTCCATTAAAAGTACAATTAAGTTTGCATCGAAATTAAACATATGACAAAAAAAACGCATTCTCTTGTGCGGCACGCAGTCACTTTTCAAACTAATATATGTATCCCTATTAAATGTCACTGGACAACAATCATGTTCAGCTATATATATTTTTAAAGTTAAATAGTTAAACAGTATGGAGAAAAAATTGTTCTTAAATATGACTACGGCTTATCAGTTCGCTTGCGAAATTGAGAACATTCTTTCAGAGATGTGAAACATATTCCCCAAGGATATAGACAGAAAAGACATATAAGAGTTTTGAGATAAATATTGTAATCTTTTATATTAATGTTTAGGAACCAATTTAGATCTCAACTAATCTGTGTGATTAGTGGAGCCTCATTTGAATGATAACACATTGCTATTAAAGTTGGTTGAACAACAAAATACGCTTTTCAAGAATACCGTTCAGAAAACTGGTCCAAACTGTCCAAGGTTATTAATTTCTATGTCATTTTAACGCATGTTAGAAAAGCCAAAACTGACGAGAAGAGTTGATGCAGTTCAGTTTCTTTACACGCAGTGGTTTTAGAAGTGGATATGACGCAACACGGAAAGAATACGGTGTCAATATTTCAAGAAGTTCATCTTTTAGACAAGAGAATAACAGTGCTTCACGATACTCCTATAAATATATATTTATCCATAATAGCAAGAAATGTGTTCAAAGTTACTCGTAGATCAAGACTTCGCTATTATTTAATATAAGAACTATACATCTATAAATGAAATGGCTGAATAGCAGCTCTATTTATATACAGAATGACTCATTAATACAAAGAGCATTGAGATGTACTCAATTTGTTTTACGCAAATATTATAACATGAAACGCAGTTTTTCTACTCAAATTATATCATGAAAATGAATTAAAATATTATTATTCCTAGTACGGCTAGAGTTTGGCATTGAATTACACAACAATGATTAAGTGGAGAATTTAAAATTCGCAGAAAGATCAGATTCAAGTAAATCTAATTATGTCAGACACATGACACATATTTTATAAGTTGTTTATGCATTATTATTGATGAAAGAAGTATGCTATATCTCAAGATCAAAAGGCTGGAAGGTAATTCCGAGATCACAATAAATTAATTTCGATTGGTTCAAAAATAGGCTATGCATATCACCAAAATGTATTCATGCATCAAATAAAGATAGGACGAAACAATAGAAATGAAATAGAATTGTATCAACATTGAACTTGAAGGTCTGAAACATATACTCACATTTACCAATGTACCTTCTCAATGATGTACAGTTGATAAAGAGTTTACTATTAGAGACATCTCCTTTGTCTTTTGTCGCAATTAACATGGCCACAAGTATTATCGATTAGATCTTGTTTATGTTCTAACTCCCCATACTTCTTGTCGCATATATGTTTTGGAACGATTTGTAGCAACCATTGCTATAAGGCTTGTAATATAATAGGTGTTTTCCTGATGTCTATATTGTCTTCCTGCAACATCAAATTCCACCTTAATAATGTTTGTTTTTATCTTTCGAACGAAAGAAAGGTGGTTGTGATTACCTGATACAATAATTGCAGAAGGATTTGAACTAGCATGCATTTCAACGTTTTACAAATCCAATATCAATGCCAGACTTTCATTTCCATTTTGGAATACATAACTATGATGATTGTTTAATATTGTAGTAAAATAACAAATTAGATGATCTACACCACCTTTGCCTTCTTGCCTGCGGTCACTGAGGAAAATATATTTCTCTAGACAATATTTAAAGGTCCTCCATTAATGACCAGTCCGAACCTATTGAAAATAAATGGATAAAACATAACAAAGATTGAAATAAAAGTACCTCAACACCTGACGAAACTGCAGACGTAGATACAAGTATATTCTGATTCGAAATATTATAATAAGATTCGTTAGGAGATTCATAACTCATTGGAATCAAGCCCTTCGTTCATAATTTCTAATGGAGCAGCCCATTATGCATAATTTTTTTGATTCCTACCTCCTTTGCTATTCACCATATATTAACAAGCGATGGAAGTTTGATGGTCAAACTTACCCTGACGACAATAGCCATTTGTTTGTATTGGACAAAATTCTGTCATGGGTTTACATGTCAATACGGTGCTCAGATATAACATTTCAATAACCTCGACATAAATGTTAGTGATGCTAAGTTTTGAATGGCATATACATTATTGTCATGGTTTGCGTTTTAACCAATATAAGCTGGAGAAAATTACATCTTTGGTTGCTGCTCTTAGGAGAAATACACTTCCTATATTTTGATATTTGCTGACACATGTGGTATAGACAACTAGTGTTTAGTGATCAATTAAATAGTCCACATAGAATTCTAAGTCGTTTTGTTCCTTCTACTTACGTCAGCTGCGAGCGAGGATGGATTTCGATTAATTTAGTCATAATATACTTTATGTTGCCTCTTTTTCCTCCTTTAATACTGTTCTACTATACGCACAAATTTAATAAGGTAGGTGTCGCATGAAACAAATTCTATACTGCATTATTGTGCCTTTACGCTTGTGATTTTCCGCAAAAGGTGCAAAATATATAAGATATAGATGAAACATGTTAAATTCTGAAAAATGATAAATGATCAAAAACTACATTCCAGAGGAAAATCCAATATTTTCTAAGAGGAGGGGAACGTTATCGTGCTTCTTTCTCTTTGGCAGGAAAATGACACATTCCACAAGAATACGTTTCGCTGTTACTTGAAACTGGAAGGGCATGTAATCTCGTCTAATTCATGGCTGAGTGAGATGCGTGTGACAGATAATAAATCTTTCCAATGTACAATACCACTTCATCTTTGCCATATGTGTTTTATGAGTGAAGCCATTTTCCATTGCAGTGATAAGCTAGATTGTATCAACCTTGTAGTGCCACTTTATACTAAGATCATATTTATGTATTTTGAGTCGATATAAGGTTTCATCCATTCCGATACTGGTGACATCGGTTATTTTATCTATCCTTAATAAATTTGTGACTAGGCAGCCAAGATTACGTAATAGATTAGTCTTATTGTCTAAGCAGATCATTTCTCCGTAAGAACGTTTTTCAGGTTTTAATAGAGAAACCAAACATGAGAAACTTGGATTATTTTTAACGGTTTTAATGTGGTTCAATGATATGTGCATGATTCTAATTTTTGCAGTATTATTTAAGGCTTTGTCTGGGAACCGACTTAAGATGAGATCATTTGTCTTTCCAATGACAGTTCCAGCCATGTCACCAACTTTCTAACCGTCCGTATAGCCACGGTTAGCTACCTTGATTTAATTTAACTTCATATGAACAACGAGAGGATCAAAGTAGTACGCCTTGAATTCACTAAATATTAAATATTATTGTCTAACGTTTTAATACCCACGATGTGATTGCTAGCACAGAATTTTGCAGTGTGTCTAACATTGATTTCCCTACTTTTATGTGAAGACGATTTTGTCTGTCAAAGGTGAACTGAACTTTAGCTTTCAAAGTGGATGTGGTTTGCTATTTGGACCCAAAAGACGATAACATAACAAGCGTTTGAAGGCGTATTTAAGTCTTTAGAAATTTATATCTTTGAACGTTATGAATGAGTTCCTACTGAAGCCTATATGTATTATAATTGATCTCTTTCAAAGGAAATGCTGTGTCAATACATACATCGGATTCTTTTAGTGTTGGTCTTTAAAAAGAAAATCGTTGATAATTCATTCAAGGTAGGCAACCTATTTAATGCATAGAGGATATTCCATAAAGGTTAGTCTCCCTTGCAATAGCATTCTCGCCTGTGATACAGCTATTCTATCTGGAATCGGCTACAATTAGTACTTCCAGCTCAGTACCCACGAATGTAGTTCTAGTCTATATTTAGAACATTTTTCCTCCTTCATTTTGGTGGTGATAGAAGAGTTTTATTTATGCATTTTTGGTAGGGATTTATAGGTAATTGTTTATTCTTGAGAATATGAGCTCAGGGTGTTGTTGTCCATGTGTATTTCGGCGACAGTGCACAGTGAGTAATATGGCCTTGGTGATGATCCGGAAGTGAAATTTGTATTCTGTTTACATGCTGCTCTATTGACAGTTCAGCATCTCAAAAAAGAGCAGGTCAACCTTTGACAAGAACTTCACCGGAAAGTCATCTTTGAAGGTATTTTAGATTAACCTATGATTTGTATTTATTGTCACACAGTGGAAATGGCAGTACTAGGAAGCGAGAGGTCATGGGTTTGATCCCCGGCCGAGTCATACCAAAGACTTACATAAATGGCCTTAGCAGCTGCCTCGCTTGGCGTTCAGCATTAAGAGGTTAGCGTTAGAACTGGTCGGCATGGTGTCAGAATAATGGGACTGGGTGGGACATTATGATACGTGTGAGCGCATGTTGCTTCAGTGCTAGACATCACTATAAACTGTCGCACTGCATACATCGTAGCGATATGACTCAACAATTGTTAAAGCTACGTTAAAAATCCTAATCACACACACACACACACATGTATGTGTATATGTATGCATGTGTAGGTAGTTAGGTAGGAAGGTAAGTAGGCATGTATGTATGTATGCATCTTGGTATGAAATAGGCCTACCTGTCATGGGCTGAGTTTATAAAATATGCCATTCATGTTCAATACAACGTTATAAATATACTTACGTATTGATAATTAAACATCTTTGCATATCATTATGTATTTTCAATGCTATTTGGTGCTTTTCTAAATTTCTTTCAAATCATCACCTTCCATGTTAATGAATTTATGTTCAATTTTTAAATGCCACTGCAGTATCATGTATAATAAACATTTATAATTTTTGTTTTATCTTTTCCGCTCTTTTTATTTTACTTACAACCTCTTATATCACACTTTATATTTAGTAGGAAACTTTAGTCTTTATATTAGATTTAAACCGTAATTTTTCTAGCATGATTTAAAAACATACTCGCATATCTCCAACAGATATATATATTCTCAGACACGACCACCACACAATCAAGAAACACCTCAGAGGTGGAGAGAACAATTGGGGGGGGGGGGGGATGGGAGAAGAAAAGTAATGCTCAGACAATGTATTTGGTTTCAGAACGCATAAGTTAACTTAATATCAAGAAATAATATTTCATTTTTTAATAACTATATTTTGGCTAATACTGATACTATACTCAAAGTAAAATTTCAAAACTAAGTATAAATCTATTTGTGTCAACTTTTCTAAATCGTTTATCTTTCATTGGTCAGTTAATGCTTTCAGAAAGAAATGTCGTTGGTCCTCTGTGGTTCTGGATGTGTTGAGATTTGACATCCTGGAGTAAGACATTAGCCAGAACCAACTAACTATAACACAAGACCTTTGCACACAGTCAACACAAGGTACAGAGTCACGAGCCTGTCTGGGTATAAAATCGAAATGTTTCACAAGATTTCAAATGTAAATTTAAATTTTCAGCCGTTAGTTAAATTGGTACCAATGTGTAAGGCATTGCAGGTAATCCAAAATATTTAATATCTTTCTATACGACTATGATCTTAGACTATGTAACACAAGAAATAAGAAACCAACAAGGTTTCTAAAATACAACACACTATTTCTTTCTCTTGAATACAAAGTGAAAATATAAAATGACCGTACATTATTGTGTGCCAATCCCAAATAATTCTTAAAGTTCTGTCACAAGTCCCAAATTATAGAATGTTCCGAATGAATGAAAATAGTGTGTTGATGTGCCAATGGTCTAGAATGTGTTGATGTGCGAATGGTCTAGAATGTCTTGATGTACCAATAGTTTTGAAGAGGCCGAGTTTCTTACGGTCTTGATGTATGACTGATAGAATCCATAAAGTCTTTGAAGGAATTCCGCAATAGTCAAAAATTTTGTTTTAATCAAAATGTCAATAAACACTGTAATTTCAGTGACTAATTTTAAAAGAAATATTCTTCTCAAATTATAACTGGACACAACTAAAAGTGATTCCAAAGACCGAAAATAAAATCTATATTAAAAAGTATATGTCTCTATAGTACGACCTGAGAGAATCATTTCTACTTTTAATGCATTCTATCTCTCTGTTTTATTCTATTTACTATGACATTTCCCACGAGGACTATTCGGAGGCAACATGAATTTGCTAAGGTTGATCCCAATCAGCACGATGCTTAGTATCGTATATATAGAAACACAAACTAGAATATGCTCAAAAATACACATACAACAGAGAGAGAGAGAGAGAGAGAGAGAGAGAGAGAGAAGTACACAAACACATATGCTCAAATATGTACGTCATTAATTTCAGAATTAATAAATTCCCTCTGTCAAAATGACACTCTTCCGGTTCAAAGGTTCAAACAGATATAGAGTCATTTTTAAAATATAATCGTAAGTGAATTTTGTATGCTGAATTCCACTGTACACGCAGGACGTTTTGAGACCGCGTGACAACAAATTCAGATCAAGGACGACACAGATCCAAGAAAGTAACTCAACAGACATACCATTTACGACAGCTCCTTTTGGAATATAGACCAACATAGAAATGTCTATTATAACTGGATACCATCTTGTGTCTTCTTCATAACTGAGTCCTCGAATGTTTGTCCGGTTGGACTGACATAACATCGAGCAATGCATGTAACTATTATCATCCGTAATGTTGTTTTGAAAGTTGACGGTGCATGACAGAGTACATTCGCCTACCTTTCCAAAGTGAGAGGCATTTCTTCACATGTCATTGCCTTTGTTAAATTCGGTTTCATTGGTTAGTTATCGTTAATCTTTAATTTTTTTGATGCATTTCTTTTTGATAGAAGATTTAAGGCTTTCTATTGTTGTAACGGTATTTATGTTGTTTGGTCTGTTGATGAAATTATCTATAGCAAAGTGCTTAAGATTTTTCAGTTTTTTTTATTATTTCAAGCCCTACAAAAGGAGACCAAGTTTGTCTTCAAAGACGATTGAAACTCTAAATTACACGGGCGTGAAGGAAAACATCGTTGTGTTTAATCTAATCATGCTTGCCGTATCTCTTTGTGTTTTAGAGGTCATATTTCTTCTTAAGTAAATACACGCATCAGTAGACAGACAGATTGGGTCATCATCCTTGAGTTTCACTGTACTTTCGGTTCTTTACTTCATACAAACCCCAAATTTGTTAGTTTGAAAAAGAAAAGATAACATGCCCCTCAATACTGTAACACGTCTGTTCTGACTCTATCGATGTGAGTGTTTATGTCGAAATGTTTAAGTGAGATATAAAAAAATGGTCAGCTTGAAAACGCGAACCAATACTGTGACGCTCAGTATTTTGATGTGGTAAGAGGAAATGGTACAACACACACAAAGAGGGCTTGTAAGTTCACATTTCAGTCTGTCTGCACTGTAATGGTAACAACGCAAGAACATAGGGATTATTATGCCACACAGCCCTAGAACAAAACAATGCATCACCCGTTGTAAGCCATTTCATTGGCTATATTTCTTTTCTTACCGCGTTCAGTTCGAATTGACTTGAGTAGCTATTCACACAGTGACGAAAATGGCCATGCTTTACTGGGTCTATCCTATAGGCGATTTATATAAAAAAATATTTTAAAAAATTAAACTAATGCACGAACAATCGTACCATGGGCGATCCCATGGAAATTGTGTCCGTCTTATTGCAAAATACATCAACATTTAATTTAACCGTGCAGATCGCTAGAACAAACCTCTGCTAATACACATTTTGAAAAGTGTTGTGTGACACGGATCGCCATTGTCGCTTGGTGTCTGCTTTCTTGTTCGAAAAGAGATCGTTTCGTCTTGACTATAAAAATTAAAATTGACTAAGTTTTACGCACTACTTGAACTCATACATTTCACGTTGTAGGTGTAAGCCGTCGTTCTCAGTTTTCTGGAAGTTTGTTTTTGCGTTTCTCAGATGTGATACTATTTTTTATGGACCGAACGAAATTTCTTTTGGCGTGAATCAGGACTCGTGGTTTTGTGGCATAAATGGAGAGCATTGATTAAAGCTCAGTTATGTCGTCTTCGAAATCGCTGACACGGATTTGAACTAACACTTCAGGTTTTGGGTGAGGCGATGCGGTACATCATTGCCTTTTACTTTCTCAATGAAATCGTTTCATCTTATTGCAAAATTACATTTGACTAGGTTTCATACGCAGCAGGTCCCTGTGTATAGGGAGAGTGTCTTAGCGTCAGAGTATTCATTCCACTCTCAAACGATCAAGAAGATGGAAGAGTCAGCACAGATCGATCTGCTGGTCAAATATATGCTAAAAGTCATACGAAAGCATAATTCACAGGCGAAATTGGCAACAAAACTTACTCTTTTGGTCGTTGATTTGATGAGAGTCATACGAAAGTGTGTAAGTGCTGATGAAGTTTGCTATATCTGCAAAGGTAAATGGGTATTTGTCTCCAGAATACCTGCTTTGTCTAAGAAAGAGAGACAAAAGTCAAGATACCTAATATCGTTGTCAGGAGAAAGGACACTGGGATTCAGAGTGCCCTACGAGAAAAGAGAAGAAACAGAAACAAGACGAAAAAGAGAAGAGGGATTCAGAAGAAGAAGAAATTGAAGATGAGGAAGAACTTGTGCCAGTGAAGACATGGAAATGGAAAAATTGACAATGTGAGCCGATGCGTTGGCCCTGATGTGAAATTTCATACTACCTTCTAAAAGAGAATAGACCAGAAAGAAAACGTAAGTGTCTCTTGGTCTTGACATTGCATAATAAGGATGGCGTGTTTTGTTTTTACTCACACTTTATGAAATTGTACTCTTTCACCTCTCTCTACCCCTCTGGATCATGTTTTAGTTAGAATTGAAATGGAAGGATGTTTTCCTTCACACACGCTCTTTAGGCATACAAGTCCGTAAACAATAGTCAGTCTATTCGTCCATCATTTTGTGTCTTGATGTTTCCTAAATCACACACTGATGCCATAAAATAACGGGTTAAATGGGTTTTGTAGTGTTGGGAGTGGGGGTGGGTGGGGTGTAGGTGTTTGGCAGAGTTGGTCATTGCAGGTGAGGGCTTAGGTGCTTTCAAAAACTTTTTCTTCTTCACTCTGTGTTGATGGAATATAATGGGTTATTTTCTTCACTCTCTATTGATAGTATATATATAAAGGGTTATTTCTTCACTGCGTGTGGATAGTGTATAATGGTTTTCTTCTTCTTCCCTCTGTGGTGTGCGTGTGTGTGTGTGTTCGCGTACGTTGTGTAGATCGCATATTTGGTTGTTTTTCTTCTTCTTCCTCCTGAGTGTGGATAGTATATTTGCGGTTTGTATGCGTTAGCGACGTTATGTGGATAGCATATTTTGGGTTTGTATGCGTTCGCGTACGTTTGTGTGGATAGTTTATTTGGGGTTTGTATTATCTCCTTCTGTGTTGATAGTATATTTGGGGTTTGTATGCGTTAGCGACGTTGTGTGGATAGTATATTTGGGGTTTGTATGCGTTCGCGTACGTTTGTGTGGATAGTTTATTTGGGGTTTGCATTATCTCCCTTCTGTGTTGATAGTATATTTGGGGTTTGTTTTTACCTCTTCCCTCTGTGTGTGTGTGTGTGTGTGTGTGTGTGTGTGTGAGTGTGAGTGTGAGTGTGTCTGCGCGCGTATGTTGTGTGTGTGTGTGTATTGGTCTCTGTTTTTCCCTATAAAACTCACTTTATCCCTATCAGATACACTCTACCTACCTACCTACAGTAGCGCGTATTCAGGTCAGCCACTTGCAACACTGTTGCCATTTATCCCCTAGTGTTCAGTACAGTGACGTCACTGACGCTGGAAATTTTGAGACTATAAATATCGACTTGGGGATTTCCACATTTTGTAGCTATACATATATACTAGAATTCATAAACAGGAACGTCACTCAAGCTGAGGCTATAAAAAGATAGTGGGATTTTCCAAAGGAAAAACCCACAAGTTGGAGCTATAAATAGATAGTGGGATTTCATAGGAATTTCAGCTGATTATAGATACGTAGGTATTTATTCACGATCGTCACAGAAGTTGATATTGTAAGTAGTTACTAATTTTATCCATTTTAGTCTAAACCATTGTAACTTAATTTTCGGGGATATGTTTATTTTCCTTTAAATTCTGGGACAATTTCGTCATTTTAGCGTTACTTTTAGTCACATCCATTTTGTCGTTGAGCATTTCCTTGGTTATAGCTATTTATAGCATCATTACAATTATGCAAATTTTTGAACACCCCAGCAATATTTCAGGTCTTGGTAATGCTTTATATATAAATCTCACGCTTGTACTAGTGTATGTATGTTTCTGTCTCTGTTGTGTTTGACCCTCTACCATCATTGTCCCTAGACAATCCCACCATGTTCAATTCCCCTTGACGCTATACAGACCCACCATGTTCAATTTCCATATGTTCAATTCCCCTTGTCCCATGATAGACCCACACTTTATTCCCCCATGTTCAATTCCCCTTGAGGCTAAAGTGACCCAAGACTTTTTCTCCATGTTCAATTCCCCTTGAGGCTATAGTGACCCAAGACTATTTCCCATGTTAAATTCCCCTTGAGGCTATATTGACCCACGATTTTTCTCCATGTTAAATTTCCATTGAGGCTATGGTGACCCAGGGGTCTCTGTAATGCTAATTCCCATTGAGGCTCTAGTGCCCCACTTAACTACTGTTGATACAAATATTATACACAAATGTAAGTAGAGATGAAGACTGAGAGTTTTTGATAAGCAAAATTTTGTACAAAGTTGATATCTTTAAATTTTAAATTGATTCGAAGAGTAATTGCGACCAATTATTTTCTTTGAAAACAAATAACATATTAGACGCCTTCCTGTAAGATTGAGAACGAGGGTATCGAACATCGGTTCTATGATTGCAATATTACTTATATGTTTTGGAAAACCATTATAACCTTTTGATATATACGTTTGGGGTATAAGAAACGTTAGGAAAAGTAAAAAAGCGCTAATACATTCATGTTTTTGACATGGTTTGAGAGAACAAGATAGGATTTTTGTGTATGTATGTTAAATGGGGTGAACAATTGTGCGACTTGCGAGAAAGAAGGGTTGTGCAATTACCATAGAACATATGTCTGTGCGTAACAGTTCGAAAATATTAAACAACCTGTTTAATATTTAAACATGTAGTTAAAAACTGCCTAAACAACGTA
Source organism: Sinohyriopsis cumingii (assembly GCA_028554795.2). NCBI lineage: Eukaryota > Metazoa > Mollusca > Bivalvia > Unionida > Unionidae > Sinohyriopsis > Sinohyriopsis cumingii. The sequence goes on along the minus strand of CM068838.1, from coordinate 121,076,945 downwards.
CATTCATTTAGAATACTTATATTCCGTCTCCATTGACCTGGTTAAGGAAACTCAAGTATTATTTACTTTTCGTTTTAAAATCCTCTTAATCATTTATACAAACGAATTCAGCAAACAGGTTTAGATAATAAGCAGATAAATAACAGTTTTCATAAATGGCTAAACTACCAGTGTTTGGTTATTATCAGTTTACCTTAAAAGCCGCGCTTCAATTTGGTATATATACTTGTGAATAATATCTTCCAGGCCTAATATGCGCCAACGAGAGAGGTAGATGTATTTTGTAACTGACGTGCCTTTGGGATATTTTTGGGTCACTGAGCACACGGATAAACTTTCTACAATATTTACTAACGGTCAATAATCTCGTCCAGCGTGTGTCAGCTGTGTGTTTATCCGAAAGAATGGACCCAGACATTGTTTGGCACCATACATTTGAATTTATTATTGCATTTAGCAGTAAAAATATTTTAGCTGCTAAATGCAATAATAAATTTTCAAATTTGACATGAACTTAGTTTTAGTAGGGGAGGAGTAGTCTCAATTTGAAATGTTGGACCGAAAATGTCAGGCCGCTTTCAGAGTGGAGGGTTTCGGTTTACTAGAGAGAAGCAAAAAACTAAAATTAAAAAGTACAAATCTGAAACCCAATACATTTTTAATTCTGTGCGGTTTGAGTATAACGAGTGTTCGTTTTTTAAGTGTCTGTTTCTCTGACTATATATCTATATATATATATTTGTCTGACTATATATAAATATATATATATATATATATATATATATATATATATATATATATATATATATATATATATATATATATACGAAAAAGAGGGAGATTCACCTCCCACCCATAACATAAATCATCACTCTTTTATCATTTAAACTTTAAATTTCATATTTCTTGCATGAATAAAATAAAATAAAATAATTGGAAATAGTATAATGAAAGTATTGCTATTTACAAATCTTTTTGAAAGGTCAAGTGATTTTTTATATTTGACGCAAGGAGATAATACCAGTGAAAACTATTCTTCAAGAAATTCACGACTTCTTTACCATATTATTGGCCCTTGACCAACGAAACTAGATAATGACGAACCCAACATTGAACTCACTCTGCACTTGACCTACGCAAATAGTTAATGACGAGTCCAACACTGAACTCACCCAACACTTGACCTAAAAAAGAACCAACGACCAACGAGAAGCTACTCGCAAGCTTTCCCACGTACCCACATTGGCCTAGCCCGGGACTCGAACCCACGCAGACAGAGATGATCCATAACGGTTAGGGCTTTATACCACTCGGCCACTCGGGGCTCAGTACACTACTGTTGCATCGTTATTCGGACCATATATGATAATGGTGCTAGGAAACAAGAAATGTTTCCAATGAAAGAATATGTCCCGATTTAGACATATAATGGTCTACTTCTAAATTTACTTTCATTGTCATCAAGTTTTCTCCAGAGTCACGAACAAAATGGAGGAAAATAATTTTAGGAAGAACACTAATGAAGGCAAAAAGAACAATGCCAAGCTTGAGTCAAAGACATCTTCAGAAGTAAAGTAATTTTCTTAAAATCTCTTGTTCTGTCCATGTTCAAACATATTTTTCAGCTCTTTCACATGTTTCAGCAAATATTGAATCGGAGCACTATCGTGCTTACTTAAGTTTGTATGAGGTTAAAACGTAAAATGATTTAGACACAATATACCATAATCCCCCAAGAATGAGGGAGCATTGAATATGATAAATATTTATTCATTCATTATTCATGTTAAGATATAAGATTACTGGAAAATGAGGATTAACCTTGTCAGTGCAACTATATTCAGAAATAGAATGGATATTTGGAATTTAGCGGAAATGACATTAGACAAATTTGGTAAGCTCAGTAAAAGGTGTTTTTTTTTCAGAGATGTAAATTTGGCACTACAGAATCGGAATGAAAACTGCAAAGGTATGCATGATTATATATCCCTGAAATTTTTCGAATTTTTTTTCGACTAGAATGATATATATGATTTTTAAAATTTTGTTCCGAAGCCCAACATTGAGTTCACCATGCATTTGACCCGAGCAACTAGGAAATGACGAGCCCAACATTATCGCACACAGTATTTCACAGCATATTAAAAAAAATATCAGTTTTCTTGAAAAGTTCAATGTTATGGACACCTTAGACAATGACGTTGTAACACTTAGCAACCACTAAAATGTTGACATTTTAATGTTAGCAAGCATTTCTTGTCCATTGAGACTAAATGTCCCTCACTATCAAACTCCGATTCTTATTATTTTATGTGAAATGTATACAGTAAGCGTGGTCACAGGTAACCAATCCAATGCAGCCGTATTTTATAGTGAAGCAATTATAATAGTTTATTTATAAATTATACGTTTTGCGAAATGTTGCCCTGAAAATGAGATCAGTAAAATTCCTATACTTCTTTCACGGCAATGAGGACAATATAACAAAAAATAAAATAAAAGTGTAATTTGCTCAAATTTATTTATGAAAGGATGATATCTCGTTGGCAATTCAGCCGGCGACCAAGCTTGTGACGACACAATTATAAACTCCACAATGTCAAAGCAGTGTCATGTAATATATTTGCATTCATAAACAAATTCTTACAATATATTACGGGATGGAATTGGTGGTAACCATAATTGCAAAATAAGAAAAGGAGATACAAATTTTCAGTGTATCCATTCTCTGCTGGAACCTGCTTGCAGGGTGGCTGCTCCTTACAATACAAATGAAATTGTGATCAATTCTAATCATGGATGGTCGGTCATATGATGGACATTGAGTGCATGTGTCACGTTTCATGAAGAACCGTTTCTTAAATAGGTTTTTCTCTTTTGATAGTTTTATTAATTGTATTAATCAATTTAAAGTGTGACATTAGGATCCAAACGAGTTTGCTTAAGCGATATATAAATGTGCGTTGAGTTTCAAGGAAAAAATAAAATGTTTCAGTCTCATCCGTGAATGGAAAAACCGAAACAATAAAAAAAAAGTTTCAAGTCAATGCCCATTCTTTGATGATAATCGCCGCTAAAGTCACACAACCCCGAGACGTCAATGAAAATCTATAAAACTTGCGATTTCAACCCCAATAAAAAAAATACTAGATTGAGTATGTTGACATTATTTTATATGTAAGGTGATACAAATTGTTTCTAGATATTTTTCTAATGAAGTGAAACAATGATCATGAATGGACAGATTTCCAACTAAATTACTCACCTTGAACATTTTGGTTAAAAGTGAGCTAAGAGAACATTGGCACATTTTAAGCCTAACTATCTCCATTCTGGCTATCAAACATCAATTAATAATGCATTCTTGGAGGTAATGTAGATAACGAGGAAGAAACAATAAGAAAACGTATGGATGCATATTATGTTGTCCAATGGTCAACCACACAAATCTCTGTAGTGCTACCTTAAATATTAAATATTTATTCTTTCTCTATGCTGCATGATACTACGTTTTATTATAAATATACCGTATAGTTATTTCCTAACAGCAGGCAAGAAAAAGCTACATATGGGCTCATGGAAAACACCATCTAGGAGTGAATTTCGTTACATTTTCATTATCCGTATATGGAAAAGCTCTATTGCAGATTTCTTAAAGAAGAACATTGTGGACATGAGGTTAATCTCCAAACCAACTAGTATACAAGTGCTTTCTTGACACTGTTATTAATAATTAGTGAGAGAATGATGGATATAAATTGTGAATCTTTAATTGAAAACGTTTTTCATGAACAGTCAGACAAAATGTTTCAAGCTACCATTTGTCCCCAAAAATCACGTAAAATTGATGCAAAAAGTCGATATTTAATTTTTTAAAAGCCAGTGGACTAATGAAATGAATTTATAACACCTGATATATTGTCAAACTATTCATCCTAACACAGTCATAGTGTTGAGTGATGGTAAATATGGTAAAACAAAACAATATCATTATTACTTAAAGAAAAAATATTTTCTTCTTTTAGTTAATTTCTTAGAGAAAGGCTGAGTGAAAGATGAATAATCTAGATAATTGACATTTTCATGCGCTTTGTAGAAAATATGTGCCATATATAAACGTTTACTTTATCCACTGAAATTTAATTCCACTGGATCCTAGCAACGGCGGAAGAGTTAGATGATAGAAAATTGCTAACTGCATTATCTCCTATTATTTAAGTCCGGTTTGCTGTTTTGTCTGACGTCCTTCATAAAAGAGCCCACCATTCAGTACTGACGATGGGCATTGATTGAAATGTCATTCAAATACAAAGGACTTTTTATGTGAAAGATGCGGTAAAAAATGTGTTTAAATGTTAATTGCTTTCTTGTTCTATAATCCTAAAGAACGAAAGCAAGACAATATGGACCATCCGTTTATATATCCAGCCGGGAAGCACTTTCATATTAGAATAATACAGTTAACATAAATCGTTTGAAACGTAGAAAACAGATTTAATATAAGGTAGACATAACATCAAGACGATCATCGTGGATGAGAAGAGAAGAATACCAATATTGGAAAACAAGTCGTCCCTTTCATGCAGTACAACAAATGTTAATTGAAAATATAGATTCAGTTTAATATTTGCTTCACTGGTACATTAAGGGCAAATTAGAAATAGGATATGGACGGAGATACGGCATGGCATCTAAAAAGGGGGTGGAGGCATTTATTTTGTCAAAAACTTCAACTCTTTTGAAGACTAACTGCCCATAACATTGAAGACAAATATATTTTTATGTAGCTATTTTCTTGTTATGATTTATATTCTATACGTTTTATAAATGTGCCGAAACCAAATCACACACCTCGAATAATGCATAAGATCAACGTACTGCATTGAACTCCAAATCCTTTCCGTCATTCGTTCCAACGACAGTCAACTTTAAAATTTTCGTCATTCGCTCCAACGACAGTCAACATTTAAATTTTCATCATTCGTTATAACGATAGTCAATATTTAAATTTTATTTCCTTTCCATATATCATTAGTGGTTTTGGTTTCTTAAATTTCCGACAGAACACTTTCATTTCATATTATCTATTCCGAAGTCCCTGGCACAAAAGGCATTACATCAGCACGGTATTTGAACATTGCAGGACCGATAGTTCCCATATCAACTTTTATTCGCAAACTGTGTAACAGACGATTGGGGTTCTATGATATGGAATATTGAAAAATAAGTTTAAATACAAAATTCAAGTTGACCCTTAAGTGACATCTTTCATCATAGTGTGTTTCATAAAATGACTGGTATAAAACATCATCGACTGTTCATAAATGTTTTTGTGTAAGCGAAAACGTGCCGCATGAAGATTTTATCTTTATCGTAACAAATATTTCAAACCAGGCAAGTTTCACAATGTTGATAGCACGCTTTTAAAAAGGTTACCTATACAATAACATTGTCAAGTGCATTGACTTCCCCACTGTGTAAAAATGTGAATTCGAAAACTGCAAAGAGAATGATTAGATGAGTTAGTGCGCATATAAAGACTGTATAAATTAATACAAGGACCATGTATGCTTTTTGTCTGTATGAATATATATATATATATATATATATATATATATATATATATATATATATATATATATATATATATATATATATATATATATATATACATGTTGTGTAAGATACATGCATATTCATAAATTCAGGAAGTAACATGAATGTTTTAGAAGAAAAAAAAGAATAATAAGATTTATGTGTTTCAACAGGGTGATTAGTTTTATTCCTCCGAGTAAAAACAAATTTCTTCTTAGACGACATATTTAGAGTCAACACAAATTTAAATAAAGGCGATAAGTTACTAATGTCACTAATTAGTGAACTTCACAAAATAAACATACAACAAAGCTAGTAATATCCAACATTACCAGGCTGAACACTATCAACAAAGACCAGAAGTTACTAATGTCTCCATTCAGTCTTCTCGAGCAATAAAACATCTATCTGCTACACATGTGGAATTTGGTTTGTCGCTGTGCATACTTTAAAAATCATAACCTGAGTAGTGCATATGAATCATTAACTATAGTATTAGCAACTAACAGGCAACAGTCTCAGTAGCTGTCTCGCTTAAGTTCATTTCAGTAAAACTAAGACTTGAGATGCGTGGTAGGTAAATATATTGGTTTTATGTGTGCTAATTAACTTCGATGAATATAATTAAGAACAGTGCTGAGTGGGATTGGTCTTTATTAGAGATTTCTCAAGGAGATAGATATATATGCTACGTTTCAATCAAATCATTGCGTAGAAACCAAGAAAGAAACATATCCCTTCTACTACCACCAACACCATGCATCATCTAAAAAAACGTTGCCGAACGTGCATATAGTGGTTTATAAGGAAAGTGAAAATTTGATTGAAATTACCGGATCAAAATGCAGGGTTTAGAATGAAAATTAACACACTTTATCAAAATGGGCCAGTAGTCAAATAAACTGAATGCATGTAAATTTATTGAATGTTTTCAGTGCCTTCACAAAAGAAACTATATCTGATTTTTGTTTCTTTTACTCATTTTATATACGAATGGCCATGTTACATTTCGGGTTCTGCTATCACCATTCGCCTAATTGCTCAAGTGTGTAGAAACCATCGACTATGTGGATTCTACAACAATCTTGGGATTTGTATAAGCTTGAAATCAAACAAACATATGACTTACATATTCAGTGGCGTTTGTACTCATTCACATTGATCTAAAGCAATGGGAACCATTGCCACTTATACTGCTCACACTTTAAAAATAATTCTTATTTTGTTGCGGGTATACCAAAGAATGCATTTACATTGGTCGAACCGATGCTATTCATTTTCTTTTTATGCAGACGATGGTGTAACTATTGCAGTAACAGAATTCTGAGCAGAATATGTTGAATAATTGGGAACAACCTCAACCTTTAATTTGTAAAGTCAACTAATAACTTTCATTTCGCCAAGAGCTTGCAAAGCGCCGTTGTCTGGTTTTTCAGGAGTCACTAAGGTGTTCATTATTTGAAGTTTCTGTTAAGGAATCTGTTTAAATTTCTCTTTAGACTATAAAGTTTTGTCCGCATAAAGTTATGCATAAGCAAGTGACACAAAATACAGTATTCATACTCCTGCGAAAAAGATTGGAATACTTTTGTCAGTACAATATGTTAGGGGTATGTTGACAGAGATAGTCATGGGAATTATTAAATTAAATTTGTAATACCTGACCCCCCCCCACACACACACACACAAACACTTAAACGAACATGAGAAAATCGGATTGTGTTGAATTTAAAGTTACTAATCTTTGCAGTTCTGAAATTTTGGACTATCTGGACCAGAAAGGTTTGCTTCTGCTGCCACAAGAGATGTACAAATATGAAACAGTCATTAAGTTTGACATCTTAAAAGACTTCTGGAAAATTCCACTTACGAAGAGAGCAAAGTAAGTTTCAACATTCGTGACTCGAGATGGACCGTACCAATTCAAAGTTATGCCTTTTGGGATGAATGGTTCGTAGTGATCTTTCCAGTATTTGATGAATATGGTAATATCCGGTATAGGATGTTGTGATACTTACATCATTGACGTCATTATCTACAATGACACCTGGAAGGACCTCAAGGAAACCATCCCGACGTTTTTCGAAAGCCTCCGCGAAGCAAATCTGACAATCATAACAATCAGCTAGAGTAAAAGTTAATTTTGCCGTGGTTGTGTTACATTTTAGGATATGTTGTGGGACATAGACAAATAACATTAATATAAGGTAAGGTTCGGTCTAGTTATGAGTTATCTGTGCCTATCAGTAAGACTCAAATGAAGCGGCTTTTGGATATGCTGGCTATTATGGGATACTTGTGATCCAGTTGTTACAAGATTGCTGAACCCCTGATCAATTTGTTATGTAAGAAGACCAAGTTTTACTAGTCATAATAATGTGAGGAGGCTTTTGATAAATTAAACGTCAATCTCAAAGTGGGCCAGTTCTTTCAGCTTCAGATTTCGCTAATCATTCAAAATGTCTGTAGATGTAAGTGACGTAGGATTTGTTGATTACTTTTGAAAGCAGTCAGCGATGGTGTTGATCGTCATGTGTGCTATTTTTTCAATGAAATTTAATAAGCCCAAAATTTGATTACACGATACACAAGGTGTGTTTGGCTTTGATGATCACATTGCAAAATTTTGAGGAAGATGCTGGAGCAACTTCTTTTCCAGTGGTGTCTTCCGCGATCTCGACCCCTCATTGTCATTAATAAAATGAAGAATAAAATAAGAATCAAAGATTGTTGCAAAATATTCTGATGTTACAATCATGTAACATAGATGACAGGCACGAAAAGGGAAAACAAAGTTGCTTTTCGATACACTTTCATGTGCATAAATGTACCGTACTGCATTATGTTGTACACATTATTGTATCATTCATATTCTTATGCAATATCGTTTATATTTCTGCTTGGTATTGGATAGAAGAAAGTATTATGGCATAAAGATGTCTTCTCTTTGAGTTGGACGGTGTTACATATACCTGTATTATCTTTAAAACTACATTATTAATATAGTTTTATTTAAATCATTTCGGTATATGACATTTATATTTTAAATTCTTTAATTCATTGGATGGTTAGTGCTATAGTAAATTACATTACAATCGGTGTTGAATTCTAATTCATATAGCAAGGCTGATTGCCTTCGTCAAATTAACAACTATTCCGGTCCAATTAGGCCAGGCATTTATCTGGAATGTAGGTCACGAATCTATGACGCGAAATTAGGAGTCCATTTCTCCCTTAGAAGTATCATGCACGACATAATTGTTGATTGGATTAATAGAATGAGATGATAGGGATACGAATGGTAAGTTAATTTATAATGTAATGATTTAAAACTTAAATGTTTCGGGAATCTTTAAGTGATTCAGAATTTGCTGATTTGGTGCGCCTTTAGAGAATATATAAGCGAATACAAGCACCACACACGTTATTATGCAGTTTATTCTAGTTTTTCACAGAGGAAATCGTGTTTTTATGATTGTCTGTTGTAATAGCAGAGTGACAAACATTTTATTTATAGAGTCAATTCATTTTGGAATATGTGAATTTATTGAAATACTTGAAAATTCTCATGGAATAGGTAAAACTTTCAGGGACTCAAGTTATATTCCACTTTCAGTTGAATACCAGGAAGTAAAATCTTTTAAAACTGGTCATTCATTAATTTTGCAAACACATTTTATTCACAATACATTTTCGGATTTGTGTGACATTGATATTCAAGGAATTCATACATTGTAGGCTGTTTTTTAATTCTTTCACTTAGGTTTAATCTTATAATTTAAACAAATACATTTGTGTTTGTTGGGTTTTACTTTGTTTTTGTTACTTAAAGTTAAGCCCCATTCATAACACTTGACAATGATCAGTCCCATAGCAGTATGATAGTTCACGATTTAGAAGCGAATGAAGCTTCTTTGAGCTTAAAGAGTTATCAGGAATACTCTTAAAACATTGTGCTTGACTACAAAAACAATCATATTGTATATGTATATCAAAATATGTGGTCGTATCAAAACAACGAAAAGTTATGCCTATTCTCCGCACTTCATTACCATCTTCACGATCTATTGCCTTCCATTGGAAATACCTGTTACGTTTCTAATGATAATGTCCCATCATAAAGTGAATGTTGACCCCAATGAAAACCAGCTAACGAAAATAAGAAGCAAAACTAAAACGATCGCGGTATCACAAAGCGGCTTTTTTGTACTAAGTAGAATTGACATTGTTTGGTTGGCCCAAACGCAATTAGCGATAATGTATTTGTACCAAGTTGCATACAATTATGCATTCACCGTCAGTGCAAACGCGTATTGATTTTACATTAAAGTATAGTTAACATTATGCAATATGTATATTAATACTTACGGTCGCTACTTAATTATATATGGGGTTGGTTTCAATCTGATCAGGATTTGCCACCAAAGCCGATTTGACCCAGTTAACCAGACGCGTTTTTTTTACTGACGTTGACCTGGTTGAGCTTGTGAAGATCGAACAGGTAAACTTAAAATGTCTGACGTGCAATTTGTGGAATCGCCACGCCTGGTCTGGATGTGCGTACATTAAAGCCACAACATCTATTATAGCTACACCGTTGTCGAAGCGAGTTTCTATAGTAACTAATGTCACAGCCGATGCTGCTGAAACTGTTTCTTTATGGCTGCTTTTTGTAATTCGCATAAATTCTGAGCTTTTCTCGGCAGCACAAAACAATATGATTACTACTTCTCGTCTATGGCTATTGAGGAAAAATTAATCAGAATGGTCGAGTTCGAGATTATGTTGATGGAAATAGAAATCCCATCGGCGACTCATAGCACATATAACCTTGTGGTGACGTGGTAGTAGAAGTACTGATAGCGACAGTCACGTTTAACAGACTGTAACTGTCCACCGATTTCCATTTTAAACAAAAATGATATAAACAGCCATAACAAGCACTGTGTATTGTATCTGTCACAATCTCCAAGACAATTTTACAAGTAGAGTGGTAATAGCAGCATTTTTGTTGGTTACTAATTTAGGCCATAGTCTTTTACCTTACACGACTACCTTCTTCCACGGGCACCTGTTGGTAACTTTCACGAATTATAATCCACGGGATCGCATGCATATAGGTGTGAGTATCTGTGATATGAGTACAAGAGCATGTAGTGTAGAATGCAGTCCCCAATGCAGTAACCAAAATGAAAAACCGTAATTATCACTCTACTGTAAGTGTGCATGTGAGTATAGTGTATATAAACACTACAAAACGTCACTCTGAATAGCAGGATTAGTGTATTTTGGTAGTAATACAAGTGTAGTAACTGGAGTGTAGACTGTGTCCTTTAAAAGCGGTGAAAATGTGGTTTCTGGATCGTAGGGGTGTATTTGATTGCAATTAAAAGCAGTTATCTGGATAGTACGTGTTCCGTGTTGGATTTTAATTAAGTTAACATTGTCATTTTCGTTTGGCTCCAAAAATGTTAGATTCTAGTTTGGCTCCAGAAACATACAATGTTACTTCCATTTTGGCTCTAGAATATGACAGAAAGATAAATTATAAGTTTTGAGTGGCTCCTATGTACATCAATGACGTATTTTTATGCCCGATTGGCCCATATAAGCACACATACCGGCAATGAACAAATTTAGAACAAAATGGAAAGCTAATGTTTTCATGGTAAACATTGATGTAACTACGCCGAGAACATGATTGGAGAGCTATCTGATTCGAAATCATGCCGCAGAGATATCACAGGAAAGAAAACAAATACTTATGACATTTCTTCATTAAAGACACACACCCAGCTACAGAAACCCATACCGAGAAGATTAAAACATTCAACGCACTATTTATGTTTTGCTTTCAACCATTGCACGTTCAATGAAGTGATTTCTTCTCGACTATTCTCAAAAGAAATAAATATACAGTAGTAACATGTTCTGGACTTTAAAAGTTGTTATATAATTTTAACCAATCCAAACATAAGGACGAGACAGCAAGCTCCAAACGTACTTACGGCACTCTCTTTTTGGATGGCACGAGTGCTTAAAAACCTCTTTTGACAATCCCTGGACATTTAGAACATCCTAGAGGATTAGCAAATACACGGTATCACCGCAGTTCAAAATAGTAATCGCAAAATGCACAGTAATTATCGCCTAATATCACTCACAAGGGCAAAGAACTTGAGCATACTGTTTGTTCCAACATCTGAACACACCTGGATAACTATTGTTTATCATATATGGTAAACAACATGCCTTCCAGTATACAGCTATAGTTGTAGCCACACCTTGTTAAATTTTGTTGATTGAGTACATATGTAAATAAGGGTGAATATGTAAACATTTGGCATTATACTTTGAAAAAGGTTGATGCTATTCCCGATGAATTTTGAAGCAGTAAAGATTTTTCATTGGTGAATTTCCGATCAAACTCTACGTGGAATAGTCGCTTTTTCTCTTTCCGAGAATAATGTGTACTCGTAAATGGTCCAACATCTGGCCGATTCAGCATGGTTTCGGTAGTACTTGAAGGCGCAATTTTTTACCAGTACGCTTCCATAAGCACATGATTGACAACATGAAAGAAATTGGACAAAGATCGCTCAGGTGGCCTAATGGTTAAGCGTCCGCTTAGGATGCAAAAGATTACGGGTTCGAACCCGGACCGATTCATACGAAATACTTATAGAAATGGTACTAACAGCTGCCTCGTGCAGCGCTCACCATAAAGAGGTTAGTGTCAAAACTGGTTGACCCGGTGTCAGGATAATGTGTCTGGGTAGGACATCATGCTACATGGCTGCAGCGCGATGTCCAAATGCTAGACATTACTATAAACTGCCACACTGCAGATATCGTAGCGATAGGACTGAAACATTATGAAATTCCACATCACACACACACATCGCATAATGACTGTATATGCTACTGATCAACAGAAACCGAACAAGATACCAAGATGTTACAATCTGACATTAAAAACCAAGACGATAGGAACGAAAATTTTCATGTGATTTCAACAAACAAATACAATATGTGCAAATTGAAAAGAAAGAAATGCCATACAATCAAAATGTTTCTATTAACTGGAAGGTACTACGTTAGACAACCTCAATCAATTAAAATAGTGGCAAATAGTATTCTTGATCTGAAATGGAAATTTCAAAGTCAACTGACCTATTAAGACGTACTTTGTCATGTTGCCTATAAAATATGAAAGAACTAGCTTACAAACGTTTAGTTGGACTTAAGTTTTAGAACTCGCTTGTACATTTTGGACCACCATTGCCAGGGTTTGTAAGATGAAATTAAAAATTAAAAAAATCCGAAACCGGGCAGATAGATTAGATGTTTTACATCGAATTATGACTAAACTACAGGAAGTATCATATCAATATTGAATATATTGTCTTGGAAACCATCATAATGACGTGTTTGAGCAATCATATTAATAATTTTACACTTATTTCTAAAAGCAAAGTAAAACTATCCTACCATAATATAATCAAACCTAAATGAACCAGACTAGAAATCAATACAACAAACTTTTTTAATGTCATCGCAAAATGTTATTGTTACCATTATCCCCCAAAGAAGCAATACTAACAACTATCGATCCTATGAAAACTAAATTGAAAACTTTCAAAATTAATGTGGACAGTTTTTTCTGAAATAAAATTCGTGTTGTAAAGGCTGACTCTGCGTTGGACAATCGTGTCTTTGCCATTTAATACCGAACTTATCATGATACAGGGAAAACGAGCTTACACAAATATTTATACATCCTACCCTGCGTACCTTTCATTTTTCACTACAAGATTGGTTACATAAACTCATAAGATCAGTCATAAATCGGCTTTGAAATACTGCTGAGACGTCTTCTGGTTCATCTAAAACTCAGTTATGTCCAAAATATAACATTGCTTTACTACAGCTATCGATTCAATCTATACCGAATGACATTTTATCCATTAGCAGGTATTGACTAAAAGACTCGGGGTACTAATTATAATCAAACTTGTGGACCAGTCTATAAATGGGTGAACATTAAATAGGTTATGTAGCTTGAATGACCCATACTTAATGATGAAATGGACAGTTGTTTGTCAAGAAATAGAGACAAAATATGCTATTAACATAAATTTAGTATTTATATAGACTTGACATACGGACACTTGATAAAGAACATAGCACCTGTTTCGTTTGCCTCATTATATATGATGCATTTGATGCAGATGCAGATGATAAAACCATTGCAATGGGGCATCTCGTTCTCTCCACATAGAAAATTGCACCACGGATGAGACAATGCAGAGCAATATTGGTTTCATCATGGCCATAGAGACATTCAAGATATCGAATATTGAATATCACCGTGCTGGCATACGTTTACTATTTGAATTAATTTTTGATTCCTAAACAATATTGCAGGTGCATATACGTGTTGTACGGAGACATTCCATGCAAAAAGCAATCGCTGATGACGGACAAGAAACAAATAAATTCTCAGTAACACAACTGCTGAAAATAAAACTATTGTTACAAGCCATATTTGATTCACATTGTAAATTTAATACAATCGTTGTCACAAGCAGTTACCAATAGTGTTACGTTCAGCAGATAGTTTGAAATGTGCGTGAATACAGAAGAGAACAATTATTCATATTTCTATTCCCATTATTGTTCTTGTTTTAATTTCAGTCTGCATCATAGTTATTGCAAAAAGAAAATGAAACCATGTGTATACACAGAAATGTGCACACCACGCAAGCATTATCTACAGCGAAACCCCCGTTTCTTTGTGTATAAGGAGAGATGCTGTGCATATTCGTATACAAGAAAACCTTTTAAGCAATGCCTTGTCAAATTAATAAGCAGATCCTTCATGCACAATCTCTTAAGAAAGGAAATAAAGATTAATGAGTGAAAAACAATTAATACACATGTTGTGTTATTGTCAGGTGTTTTACGGACATGTCGATGCTACTAACTTTTTCTCGTGGTAGAGTTAACGTAGTTTCCAGAATATGTTCCTAGTCACTAAACATACTGCTGACACTTATTTGTCTTCTTTCTCTTTTGGTAGACTACATATCTCATTATAAACATTACTTATACAGAATAGAACATTAAAACAGTGATCTTTGACTCCCAAAAATAATGAGGACCACTCATCAACTAACCATCATTGTTTGGGCTCAATGAGTCTTTTTTATACACACGTGCGCTTATCCCAACCAGTTAAATAGACAAATGACAAGTTGCCAAAATAATATGTTCAATGAAGAAGGCTAGAAAATTTCCAGATGATACCAGGAAAATGATACAGAGATGATACTATTTAGAAATATATCTCATAATAGTTATATTTTCATTTTATTTTCACTGCAGCATTCTGCAGGATTTCTTTTGACTTTTCATTTCTTCATACCCAAACCCCTGTGAGGAATCCATTATCTAGTTATAAAATGTCATACTTTTACAAACTAAATAGTCGTAAATCATATTCGTTATTCAAATCTTTAAAAAAAAACGATGCCGTCCAAACAAGCCACACTGAAATACTTTGATTTTGAACAACCGACATTTATAATGTGAATCATTTAATATATCCAATCACTATATATAACAAAGGATTTGCACAAGTAAATACATTCAAATTCTGGTACATCCTTTGCTTTTCGTTTAACTAATCACGACTTCCATGCCGTGTCTTATCACGATTTCCATGCCGAGTGTTATCACGACTTCCATGCCATTTCGTATCACGACTTCCATGCCGTGTCTTATCACGACTTCCATGACATGTCTTATCACGATGTCCATGTCGTGTTATTATCACGACTTTCATGCCGTGTCTTACCACGACTCCCATGCCATTTCGTATCACGACTTCCATGCCGTGTCTTATCACGAATTGTATGCCGTGGCATTAGTTGGTCATCTAGAAATCAATCTAAATTTGTTCAAAATTCAAAACCTTTTGCACCTTTTCCTAAACAAATATCCTTTCTTTTTAATTTCATTCTTTCCCCTCTCTTCAATAAGTTGTCAAATGTTTATCTTTCCAAATCATATTTGCCTTCGTAAATTACGATCGCGAACATAGATGAAAACCGATCGATTTGCTGCTGACCATATAACATGAAATAGTTTCATATTTACATGTACAGTAGACACAGTATTAAATATGTTCAAACTACCCTACACTCAAATCGCGTGTTGTAAGTATAACTCTGCATTATTTAAACTGTGTTAGTTTACTGAGCTCATTTTCCTTTCTGTTTTTTTTATGTCTACAAATGACATTTTAAATTGTATGTTGACACAGCTTACTTTCTGATTGCATGCCGTAGTAAGTAGCATAAAAATGCGTTCCCTTAGCAAGAGAATTGTCTAGACGATACTTTAGATGACATAATTCTGTTTTTACAAAAATTGTTCTGCATATATGCGTTATCCTAAACGGTACATCATAAAGTTGACGATTATGTCCATATGGAATTAACACATAAAGGATTCGACACATGCTCTTGCTCAGAGCACCGGGGTGCCAGTTTAGAGATTACAAGAAGCTGACTGAGTTTGTGCGTCAGAGACCAGCGAAAGTGCTTCAAGCACCTAAAGAGTGCCGACAGAAGATGTAGATGGATGAAAAGGGAATATCACAGATTGGATGAATAGATGATTGGAATGTCTCTTAACCTGGCCTTCACTCTTCAATGTAGAAAGTGGCTACACATTAAAAGTCGTTCTGAGTTGAACTATGAAGTTTTTTAAAACCACATGTGTGCACAACACTGCGTGACATTTACATAGTGTTAACATTCTATGGTTTATATATATGTATATACGAGCACAAATAAAAGTTTGAAAAAATGAGTGCATGGTTTACTTTTACGAATCATATTGTTCTTTCCGTGGTTTGTAAACTTACTTATTGTGTAAGCAATAATTCATAAAAATGCGATTTGAAATGTTTCCAATTGTCTCGGTCGATACATGACAAAAACAGAATACTAAATCATACTTATTTGTATCATGTGAATCAAAGTGGAATCAGCTAAGTAATTTTGTAGAAACCAGAGATCAATATTGCCGTTGTTAGGGGTTTGTTGTCGTTGTTGTTGTTTTGTTTGTTTTTTTTCTTTTTAGATCATGAGTGCTATGTTGTACTATCATTGTTCATACTATCTGCATTAATGTTTTCATCGTTTGTCCATCCCTAGATGTCAAACGTTTCACTTTTTGCCTAGAAGGCACATGTTTTGAGGAACCTTGGAGTAATATCCAGTATTACTACTATTAAAAATGTCATTTATGCATCAATCATTACATTTTATAGTCACTACAAATGCTTTTTCACATGAAATGCCCTCATTCTATTTTTTTTTATAGTAAATTGATATTTCCATGTACAATACATTTAACGTGTTGATAGTAAGCTATCACAATATTCAATATAAAGTTTACAAACGGATAAATAAATCTATTCTTAATTTGTAACTGCCGTACATTGTAACAATTGATATGTAGTATTCCAAATTATATCTTAGCTAATCACATCTTTCTTATAAACCATACTGCTGACACTTATTTGTCTTCCTTCTCTTTGTGTAGGATTGCTTGAAACGATGAAGTTAGGTGTAGTAAGAACACAGATGTATCCAATTGTCAGGTTTTTGGATCATAACATGGAAGGTACTCAGTAAATTAACTTTAAATACTGCGTTTTAACTAAGCAACTAAAGGAAGAAACATCATCGTATTTAATGGATGTTAATTAACAAAGTTTTAATAACTAACGCGTCTGATGAGGAAGTAAAATCCGTTGTTGTCCTTTATCCATGCAAGAAAATTTTCAAAATTTCAAAATTTCTTTGAAGATCCTGCAAGATAATATATGAAAAGGTGGTGTTATTAGCAGCAGTAGTAGTAGTGGTAGTATGAATATTATCATATCTTATTTAAGAAGCCATACCTCTAGTATTAATAGCACTAGTATTATCTATTCTAGCATTTGTTATTGTAGAAGCAATTCTTTGAGTAGTAGTAGTAGATGTAGTAGTAGCAATGTTGGTAAAATCTGTAAGTGGTGTAGTTGATTTTGGTTTTTATTGGTTTATAACGGTAGTGTTCATCACAATTATTATATTAGTCATTCTTTTGGAGTGACAGCTTGAGTTTGCAACAATCAGGGCATCGGTGCTGTCTGAATTAATATATGTTGTCTATGCCTTTCCACATTTTTAATTTACAATCGTAACTACAATACCTCTAAATAATATATTTTCCTGACATATTCCACTACCTGTCAGTATCCAAAGGACAGTAGCAATGCACAGCTGGTCATACGTTAGGTATATAAAAGCACCTGTCACTGAATGAAAGCAATACTTTTTTATTCAGCAAATATACAGACTTCCCCAAAACGAAAGTAGCTGAAGCGGATAATAACAGAAACCTACTTTTTCATGAGAAAGTCGGCAAAGAATGCAAGAACTGTTTGTTATTCTTCTCTACATGTCCACACTTGGTTTAATCCTGGCACAACAAGGTAAGTTTGGCACTAACGCACTTCTTTCCCGTCCGTCTTTGTATTTAGATCCTACTCACAGTCACAAAGTCTAAGCCCAATCTGAAAACAGGCGTTGCTTATGCTGACTCAACAGTTTGTATCTCATGGACTTCGGAGGAATATTATCATGTCTTATCAGTCTTCTTCGTATTATTGAAGCAGTTCAAGGTATCTCCTGCAAGCGTTTTATTTTCGTGTATAAATAAAAGATTTATAACATTTAATCAATACCGCATTATGTATTCAAGAGGCCACTATGTATGCATGTTGTCTTAAACATTTATTTATTCCTACCTCTTGTATAGCAAATGCTATAAATAGCTATATTCGGTTGCAAGCAGAAATCAAACTTATCTAGCAAGCAACGGCACTCTTCCCTTGCATCTCCCTTACTAGACGACTAATTCACATTAAACTTTTGGATATATGCTTTCTTCTTTGTCCGGTCTGAAGACATCAACATACAATTATAATTTCATTTATGTATGTCATGAATCTATAATGAAACACAAAGGTTGTACATTTAGCTAAATGTAAAATTCAACTTCCATGATCCGTGACCCCTTACCATCAGTTTTGTTCCAGCCTTCTCTAACAGATGAGAGTATGGACGTGCGGGCTAATGTTCTTACCTGAGGAATACGAGTTGTTTGAAAGGCACACACAGACATATGCGCATTCGAAGACATGTGATACATCAATTAATTTAAAGGTCTTTTATGTAAGGTATATAATATAATTAGTCTGACTTTTAGCTGTGTAAAACAGGTGTTGACTTTTTTCATTTTTATACTCCAGATTCATGTGGTACACCTGTGAGAAAAAGCCCAGAGCTGTGTGGCTCACCTGATACACCGAGAGTCATCTGGTACTACGAAAGCGTTAATAGGCAATGCGGAAAGCTTTCAGGGTGCTATATGTATGAGGATCCCGGTGTGTACAAAAGCGAAGCCGAATGCAATTCGACCTGTAATGGCAATATTCCTTCAACCGAAGGTCGAGTTGGTCCTCCTGGTCTTCCTGGTCCTCCTGGTTCTAAAGGCTCCCGTGGAGATTCGGGTCCCCCTGGTCAGAATGGTCCTCCTGGTGAGCCTGGTTTCCCAGGTGAAGATGGTTCCCCTGGTCCACAAGGGTCCCCTGGTCCTCCTGGCCCTTCTCGTGGTCTTCCTGGTCCTCCTGGTCCTCCAGGCCCTAAAGGAGAGATGGGTCCTCCTGGTGCGGATGGTGCTCCTGGTGACCCTGGTTCACCAGGTGAAGATGGTCAACCTGGTCCACAAGGTCCCCCTGGTCCTCCTGGAACAATTTATACATGGGATATCAAATCACCATGATTTTCTTCATTAGCTACATAGTCAATGGTAATTTCATTTGTTCTTTATATATTATATCTTATTTTGAATATTGTTTAAAATAAATCCAGCTGTCCTTCGGCCTACATTGAACTAATACTATAAATATTAGATGCAATCGGAATTTCTAGTCGTAACTCCGCTTGTATATTCACATTAAAGCAGTCAAGTACAGAATCAACCTTACTCCCCATCTGCAATTTTCCTGATCGATTGCCATTTTCCTTGTTAGAACGTGAGATTAAAAGACTGTTCCTCACAAGTATATTTTGTTCTGTTTATTTATTCGTTCACTAACCCATTGTCCATTATGCTGCACCTATACCCTGACAGAGGTGGGGATGTACATAAGAAACAGTATGTACACTTCAAACGTACTAAACACATATTTCATAACCTTAAGTCAACTGACTCTTTCTGCAACTTCATAGCAATATGACCAGAGAGGAATTTCCACAACAAGCTTAAGGTTTGCAATGACAGCCGATATCACATCTGGCCGGTTCAGCATGGTTTCGGTAGTACTTGAAGGCGCAATTTTTTACCAGTACGCTTCCATAAGCACATGATTGACAACATGAAAGAAATTGGACAAAGATCGCTCAGGTGGCCTAATGGTTAAGCGTCCGCTTAGGATGCAAAAGATTACGGGTTCGAACCGGGACCGATTCATACGAAATACTTATAGAAATGGTACTAACAGCTGCCTCGTGCAGCGCTCACCATAAAGAGGTTAGTGTCAAAACTGGTTGACCCGGTGTCAGGATAATGTGTCTGGGTAGGACATCATGCTACATGGCTGCAGCGCGATGTCCAAATGCTAGACATTACTATAAACTGCCACACTGCAGATATCGTAGCGATAGGACTGAAACATTATGAAATTCCACATCACACACACACACATCGCATAATGACTGTATATGCTACTGATCAACAGAAACCGAACAAGATACCAAGATGTTACAATCTGACATTAAAAACTAAGACGATAGGAACGAAAATTTTCATGTGATTTCAACAAACAAATACAATATGTGCAAATTGAAAAGAAAGAAATGCCATACAATCAAAATGTTTCTATTAACTGGAAGGTACTACGTTAGACAACCTCAATCAATTAAAATAGTGGCAAATAGTATTCTTGATCTGAAATGGAAATTTCAAAGTCAACTGACCTATTAAGACGTACTTTGTCATGTTGCCTATAAAATATGAAAGAACTAGCTTACAAACGTTTAGTTGGACTTAAGTTTTAGAACTCGCTTGTACATTTTGGACCACCATTGCCAGGGTTTGTAAGATGAAATTAAAAATTAAAAAAATCCGAAACCGGGCAGATAGATTAGATGTTTTACATCGAATTATGACTAAACTACAGGAAGTATCATATCAATATTGAATATATTGTCTTGGAAACCATCATAATGACGTGTTTGAGCAATCATATTAATAATTTTACACTTATTTCTAAAAGCAAAGTAAAACTATCCTACCATAATATAATCAAACCTAAATGAACCAGACTAGAAATCAATACAACAAACTTTTTTAATGTCATCGCAAAATGTTATTGTTACCATTATCCCCCAAAGAAGCAATACTAACAACTATCGATCCTATGAAAACTAAATTGAAAACTTTCAAAATTAATGTGGACAGTTTTTTCTGAAATAAAATTCGTGTTGTAAAGGCTGACTCTGCGTTGGACAATCGTGTCTTTGCCATTTAATACCGAACTTATCATGATACAGGGAAAACGAGCTTACACAAATATTTATACATCCTACCGACATTTATAATGTGAATCATTTAATATATCCAATCACTATATATAACAAAGGATTTGCACAAGTAAATACATTCAAATTCTGGTACATCCTTTGCTTGTCGTTTAACTAATCACGACTTCCATGCCGTGTCTTATCACGATTTCCATGCCGAGTGTTATCACGACTTCCATGCCATTTCGTATCACGACTTCCATGCCGTGTCTTATCACGACTTCCATGACATGTCTTATCACGATGTCCATGTCGTGTTATTATCACGACTTTCATGCCGTGTCTTACCACGACTCCCATGCCATTTCGTATCACGACTTCCATGCCGTGTCTTATCACGAATTGTATGCCGTGGCATTAGTTGGTCATCTAGAAATCAATCTAAATTTGTTCAAAATTCAAAACCTTTTGCACCTTTTCCTAAACAAATATCCTTTCTTTTTAATTTCATTCTTTCCCCTCTCTTCAATAAGTTGTCAAATGTTTATCTTTCCAAATCATATTTGCCTTCGTAAATTACGATCGCGAACATAGATGAAAACCGATCGATTTGCTGCTGACCATATAACATGAAATAGTTTCATATTTACATGTACAGTAGACACAGTATTAAATATGTTCAAACTACCCTACACTCAAATCGCGTGTTGTAAGTATAACTCTGCATTATTTAAACTGTGTTAGTTTACTGAGCTCATTTTCCTTTCTGTTTTTTTATGTCTACAAATGACATTTTAAATTGTATGTTGACACAGCTTACTTTCTGATTGCATGCCGTAGTAAGTAGCATAAAAATGCGTTCCCTTAGCAAGAGAATTGTCTAGACGATACTTTAGATGACATAATTCTGTTTTTACAAAAATTGTTCTGCATATCTGCGTTATCCTAAACGGTACATCATAAAGTTGACGATTATGTCCATATGGAATTAACACATAAAGGATTCGACACATGCTCTTGCTCAGAGCACCGGGGTGCCAGTTTAGAGATTACAAGAAGCTGACTGAGTTTGAGCGTCAGAGACCAGCGAAAGTGCTTCAAGCACCTAAAGAGTGCCGACAGAAGATGTAGATGGATGAAAAGGGAATATCACAGATTGGATGAATAGATGATTGGAATGTCTCTTAACCTGGCCTTCACTCTTCAATGTAGAAAGTGGCTACACATTAAAAGTCGTTCTGAGTTGAACTATGAAGTTTTTTAAAACCACATGTGTGCACAACACTGCGTGACATTTACATAGTGTTAACATTCTATGGTTTATATATATGTATATACGAGCACAAATAAAAGTTTGAAAAAATGAGTGCATGGTTTACTTTTACGAATCATATTGTTCTTTCCGTGGTTTGTAAACTTACTTATTGTGTAAGCAATAATTCATAAAAATGCGATTTGAAATGTTTCCAATTGTCTCGGTCGATACATGACAAAAACAGAATACTAAATCATACTTATTTGTATCATGTGAATCAAAGTGGAATCAGCTAAGTAATTTTGTAGAAACCAGAGATCAATATTGCCGTTGTTAGGGGTTTGTTGTCGTTGTTGTTGTTTTGTTTGTTTTTTTTTCTTTTTAGATCATGAGTGCTATGTTGTACTATCATTGTTCATACTATCTGCATTAATGTTTTCATCGTTTGTCCATCCCTAGATGTCAAACGTTTCACTTTTTGCCTAGAAGGCACATGTTTTGAGGAACCTTGGAGTAATATCCAGTATTACTACTATTAAAAATGTCATTTATGCATCAATCATTACATTTTATAGTCACTACAAATGCTCTTTCACATGAAATGCCCTCATTCTATTTTTTTTATAGTAAATTGATATTTCCATGTACAATACATTTAACGTGTTGATAGTAAGCTATCACAATATTCAATATAAAGTTTACAAACGGATAAATAAATCTATTCTTAATTTGTAACTGCCGTACATTGTAACAATGGATATGTAGTATTCCAAATTATATCTTAGCTAATCACATCTTTCTTATAAACCATACTGCTGACACTTATTTGTCTTCCTTCTCTTTGTGTAGGATTGCTTGAAACGATGAAGTTAGGTGTAGTAAGAACACAGATGTATCCAATTGTCAGGTTTTTGGATCATAACATGGAAGGTACTCAGTAAATTAACTTTAAATACTGCGTTTTAACTAAGCAACTAAAGGAAGAAACATCATCGTATTTAATGGATGTTAATTAACAAAGTTTTAATAACTAACGCGTCTGATGAGGAAGTAAAATCCGTTGTTGTCCTTTATCCATGCAAGAAAATTTTCAAAATTTCAAAATTTCTAAATTTCTTTGAAGATCCTGCAAGATAATATATGAAAAGGTGGTGTTATTAGCAGCAGTAGTAGTAGTGGTAGTATGAATATTATCATTTGTTATTTAAGAAGCCATACTTCTAGTTTTAATAGCACTAGTATCATCTATTCTAGCATTTGTTATTGTAGAAGCAATTCTTTGAGTAGTAGTAGTAGATGTAGTAGTAGCAATGTTGGTAAAATCTGTAAGTGGTGTAGTTGATTTTGGTTTTTATTGGTTTATAACGGTAGTGTTCATCACAATTATTATATTAGTCATTCTTTTGGAGTGACAGCTTGAGTTTGCAACAATCAGGGCATCGGTGCTGTCTGAATTAATATATGTTGTCTATGCCTTTCCACATTTTTAATTTACAATCGTAACTACAATACCTCTAAATAATATATTTTCCTGACATATTCCACCACCTGTCAGTATCCAAAGGACAGTAGCAATGCACAGCTGGTCATACGTTAGGTATATAAAAGCACCTGTCACTGAATGAAAGCAATACTTTTTTATTCAGCAAATATACAGACTTCCCCAAAACGAAAGTAGCTGAAGCGGATAATAACAGAAATCTACTTTTTCATGAGAAAGTCGGCAAAGAATGCAAGAACTGTTTGTTATTCTTCTCTACATGTCCACACTTGGTTTAATCCTGGCACAACAAGGTAAGTTTGGCACTAACGCACTTCTTTCCCGTCCGTCTTTGTATTTAGATCCTACTCACAGTCACAAAGTCTAAGCCCAATCTGAAAACAGGCGTTGCTTATGCTGACTCAACAGTTTGTATCTCATGGACTTCGGAGGAATATTATCATGTCTTATCAGTCTTCTTCGTATTATTGAAGCAGTTCAAGGTATCTCCTGCAAGCGTTTTATTTTCGTGTATAAATAAAAGATTTATAACATTTAATCAATACCGCATTATGTATTCAAGAGGCCACTATGTATGCATGTTGTCTTAAACATTTATTTATTCCTACCTCTTGTATAGCAAATGCTATAAATAGCTATATTCGGTTGCAAGCAGAAATCAAACTTATCTAGCAAGCAACGGCACTCTTCCCTTGCATCTCCCTTACTAGACGACTAATTCACATTAAACTTTTGGATATATGCTTTCTTCTTTGTCCGGTCTGAAGACATCAACATACAATTATAATTTCATTTATGTATGTCATGAATCTATAATGAAACACAAAGGTTGTACATTTAGCTAAATGTAAAATTCAACTTCCATGATCCGTGACCCCTTACCATCAGTTTTGTTCCAGCCTTCTCTAACAGATGAGAGTATGGACGTGCGGGCTAATGTTCTTACCTGAGGAATACGAGTTGTTTGAAAGGCACACACAGACATATGCGCATTCGAAGACATGTGATACATCAATTAATTTAAAGGTCTTTTATGTAAGGTATATAATATAATTAGTCTGACTTTTAGCTGTGTAAAACAGGTGTTGACTTTTTTCATTTTTATACTCCAGATTCATGTGGTACACCTGTGAGAAAAAGCCCAGAGCTGTGTGGCTCACCTGATACACCGAGAGTCATCTGGTACTACGAAAGCGTTAATAGGCAATGCGGAAAGCTTTCAGGGTGCTATATGTATGAGGATCCCGGTGTGTACAAAAGCGAAGCCGAATGCAATTCGACCTGTAATGGCAATATTCCTTCAACCGAAGGTCGAGTTGGTCCTCCTGGTCTTCCTGGTCCTCCTGGTTCTAAAGGATCCCGTGGAGATTCGGGTCCCCCTGGTCAGAATGGTCCTCCTGGTGAGCCTGGTTTCCCAGGTGAAGATGGTTCCCCTGGTCCACAAGGGTCCCCTGGTCCTCCTGGCCCTTCTCGTGGTCTTCCTGGTCCTTCTGGTCCTCCAGGCCCTAAAGGAGAGATGGGTCCTCCTGGTGCGGATGGTGCTCCTGGTGACCCTGGTTTACCAGGTGAAGATGGTCAACCTGGTCCACAAGGTCCCACTGGTCCTCCTGGAACAATTTATACATGGGATATCAAATCACCATGATTTTCTTCATTAGCTACATAGTCAATGGTAATTTCATTTGTTCTTTATATATTACATCTTATTTTGAATATTGTTTAAAATAAATCCAGCTGTCATTCGGCCTACATTGAACTAATACTATAAATATTAGATGTAATCGGAATTTCTAGTCGTAACTCCGCTTGTATATTCACATTAAAGCAGTCAAGTACAGAATCAGCCTTACTCCCCATCTGCAATTTTCCTGATCGATTGCCATTTTCCTTGTTAGAACGTGAGATTAAAAGACTGTTCCTCACAAGTATATTTTGTTCTGTTTATTTATTCGTTCACTAACCCATTGTCCATTATGCTGCACCTATACCCTGACAGAGGTAGGGATGTACATAAGAAACAGTATGTACACTTCAAACGTACTAAACTCATATTTCATAACCTTAAGTCAACTGACTCTTTCTGCAACTTCATAGTAATATGACCAGAGAGGAATTTCCACAACAAGCTTAAGGTTTGCAATGACAGCCGATATCACTTCTGATGCAGCATAGTAAAATGTCCACAAACTTCCAGTATACATGCATATAACAAAATTTTGATGACATTATCCTAAGTACAACACCACCTTACACCATATATAAGAAACTGAAACCAACAACTTTAGTACAATCTATAAATAATCTACTTCTTTAAGTTTCGAATTCAATAATATATGAAACACGTTATTTTGAATTAAAACATAAATAACCTTAAATTGCGTTTCCAAACCACAAACGTATTCAATGCTTCTAATGAATTCCAATAGTTCAAAATGATCTATCTATCTATCCTTTCAATGAAAAATTTATAGAACTAGTGGTATATCGATGATACAGCGTACATACTATCCATCTATTTTATTTATATCACATACAAATACACATATTTGCCCTTTGAATTGAGTTACGATATGCTCCGGGCAACTGTGTATTGACTGAATGAAAGAACCCCTCGCATCAAAAGCGAGTGTGTCCGCTACAAAATGTAGTTCTACGTCTTTTATTGTTCACAGTCACGTAAGCGAATTCATAAGTTGATTGTTTTCTTTTTGAATTTATATATTTATTCACATTTATTCATTCAGTATAAGAAACAATCATGATTTAAACAGGAAATAGTTTCTTTTTGAAGAAAGCAGTGCACTACAATACGGTTAGTTGCTTATACACTGAACCGGAACTGACAGGCTTTCAGGTACTGGAATATGGAAGGTAGCATGGAATAGAAACTAAGCAAAATGACGAACCAACAAGAGATAATTAAAATATTTTAATATATTTACAGTTAATCTAAGTCATTATTCTGCATTAATTAACATTTCTAAAGACTACAAAATTCTCTCTCTCCCCTCCCCCTTTGGAAAGTTTGACTAATATATATATATATATATATATATATATATATATATATATATATATATATATATATATATATATATATATATATACATACATACATACATATATATATATATATATATATATATAGAGAGAGAGAGAGAGAGAGAGAGAGAGAGAGAGAGAATGGAGACCATCATTTCGACATTTTTGTATTTAATAATTGTTGATCGATATTTAGAATATTATAATAGGTATAAGAAATAACAATAACAAAGCATTGAATACGCTACAGTATGTATGCATCGTAACCGACATATTTAACTTATTATGTCGACTGGCTATTGCAGCTATATGTCATTGATATTATGAGCAATGTAGATTGATTCCAAGGAAAGCGTAAAAATTACCGTTACGACGAACCAGATTACTGTTGGTTACTTGGTACAAGTTCAGTTTTAATATTTGCGTCCAGCGCAATATGTGTTTTCTCTCACTCCAGAGTTTTACTTATGTTGTCCCTTACGCGCGAGAGGGAAGAGGGGAATGAAAAAAAGAAAGGACGCAGATGAAATTGTGTACAATTTTAATATCCATTAGAAAACAGGGCTATTAATAGTCTTATTGTTATTTTCACATGTCCTTTATGATTAATGAATGAGTAGAAATTCATCATTGATCTATAGGTCTGCAGTTGGAAGAATGTTTATATATTCATATTATTTCGCCATGGGAGGATAACAGGTCCATGCAGCAATATATGCAATATATGAGTGTGTGTATATGTGGCTGTGTGTGTGTGTGTATGTGTGTGTGTATATATATATATATATATATATATATATATATATATATATATATATATATATATATGTTTATTTATCTATCTATATAACAAAGTATATACGTATATTTAAATCTATATATGTATTTTTCTACCTATCGATTCATATATCTATGTATCTTTCTATCGGTCTTTCTATATATCTCTGACACACAAATTACGTCACCTTTACAATTTAATATGGCCTTGCAAGCCACACGCCAGTATACTCTAAGAATGTAGAAAATAGGCCAACTGTTGGTCGACTTTGGTTTAGTCTGTATTAAAACCAACACTACCAATCTGATATCTGAAGCGCTGAGTGAAATTAGCATATTAGGACCAATGTTGGAGAATGGAGTGTCTGACATTTTCCATGAAGCACAACAATGGGCATATAGCACAATCAGCACTTTTCGGTAAATTCTTTATTCTATGATGGAAAGTTGTTCAAGATACCAAGATATTACGAAATGACATTAAAATACGAGGACCATGGGCACTAATATGTTGCATGCGATTCATATGATATGCATAATGACAAGAAAGAAATGCATTAAACCAATATGGCTATTCATTGGAAGGTACTCCGTTAGATAACCCATTGCCAAAAGTACTCTTCATCTGAAATGGAAACTTCAAGGTCAACTCGTACCTTAGGCAAATTAAGATGTACTTTGTCATCTTGCCCATTAAATGCGAATGAACTAGCTTACAGAGATATTTTAATGACAGTTACAAAAGCTCAATATTTGCTTCGGTTATGATAAATTGCCTGCTGGAATTTTAATTTCAAAGTCGCGAGCAATGTATTATTGCAAACCCTGAACGTATTATGAGTTTCGTGAAGAATATCTTATCCGAACTGTACCTAATTCAATTTTATTTTCCTTGTTAAAATTAAATGTTGCGCTAATTAAAAAGCAAGAGTCACGTTTTCTTGAGTTTTACGGAGCTCTAAAACATTTACTTTTGTGTTGATAGATTAATTGCACAATGTTTTCATAAGATTATGACAACTTTCCAAAGAATTCCACACAACTTCAGTTGTAAATTAGAAAGACCGTTCTATACCTAAATTTTACTCTAATTAATGCAAGACCATAGATAAAACAACCTGCCAAATGTCTGTCAACCGCACATCTATATGGTTTCTCTTCATCAGGTGTCCGTACCGCCAGCCGTTCACACCGTAGAAACAATACGAGTATCTCCTAACACTGTGAACTATTTTAACTCCGTCACCTCAGGCCAGTCAATGTATGATTTCCAGGCACATTTCGCCAATATAACTGCACCAATTTGCCACCATGGCGACATAAACGGTATCTGCCGATTCCCTTTTATTTATTCCTTTGTGTAATTTACCGGTTTCTTACCGTAAATACTGATACAGCAGTCGAAACACCAATGTACACCACAAGATTTTAATATGGATTAGCTTAAAATGGTACGCTATAACCAAATGCGCATACTCCAACTTTATTACAATATACATATATATATATATATATATATATATATATATATATATATATATATATATATATATATATATGGTTTCAGTGACAGCGACCTTTATCTTTAGATCCCGATTCTCATATCAGTGTTTTTCATTTCTACTACATATATTTCAATACCACTTGATGGAAATTGTTTCCCTGTGCCTACTAAAGCACTCTACGAATCCTGATGAAGTAGCTACGAGGCAAGTGCATTGTTCATAAAGTAGATATTACCTTTGAAATGCTAGTGTAATTGAACAAATCATTTTATAGGAAGGTTCAAGCAAACTTTTCACGGACAAAGAGCCCTTTCATTCAAATGGCATGTGTTCTTGGAACACCAGTGCTACTGTCGGAGAAATTCCACACTTCAAGAACGAATCATTTTCTAAGATTGATATAAAAAATATTCATGAATAAAGATATCCCTTTTCTTCCATAAACAATATTGCTGCAGTGCACATAATAAGGTAGTTTTCTTTTAGAAGTATACTGAATGTCACAGAATGTTATAATAATTTCAATTCAACCTGCGCTGATTCCACTTTGCAGTCACAACTAAAGATAGAAAGATTATAAAGTTGACAGCTTAGGTGGCGACGAGGTAGATAAGATCTTATACATTTATTTAAGTTATTTGACGAAAATTGAATTAGCAAACATGCATGCGTATAGTGTGTTTAACTTGGGGTCAAGACTGTAGATTATACATTTTAGATAGATATATTGTTATGTATATTTGATTTAATTTATATTTGATTTTCTTTTAATTGTTTGTTTCAGTTTCAAAATGAGAGAGATGAATGACAAGTGCAGTTTCAGAAAGAACTGGAAGTGAGATGAATGAAGTAGCAAAAATAGTTATGAGTTAGTCCCTGAGGCTAACCAGACCTATGTAGAATTTCATGGGGAAAAAGCGCGACCATTTGATAGGTGCTGCTCTTCTAGAAATGTTTATAAAGATTACGAAAGTCTCGGACAACTTATATTGGTTGAAGAGTTCAAAACTGTGTCTATAGTGACATTAGGATTTATCATGACGAGCATAAGATCGAAAGCTTGGAAAATGCTGCTCGTGCTGCTGATGAGTATCGTTTAACTCATAAAGTTCCTTTTCTAAATAAGACTTCCACTCATCAGTCTTCTGGCAGAAAAGTATTTCAGCCGAATACAAGCCCTTCTAAATTTCAAACTGGCACAACTTCTGAAAATCAAGTTTCTGATAAGCTTAATCAAAGATCCTTGCCTCGTCCTACGTGTACCTATTGCAAGAAGGAAGAACACGTTATTTCTGATTGCTACAAATTGAAAAATAGGCAACAGAATCAAGACAGACCTATTCCATGCTCTTATTTCTAAGAGGCCATGGTCACGGTCATGTATTGAAACCAATACATTTGTTGGGTCTAATAAACCCCAGTCTCGTTTTATTATGGAGAATTATGAACCATTCAGATAGAAAGGTTCTATATCACTCTTGGGTGATTTGTCCAACACTATCCCAAATAAATTTTAAGGGACACAGGAGTTTCTCAGAGTCTGTTATTGTCAGGTACTTTACCTGTTTCTGAGATGTCTTCTTCTATTGAGAGTGTTCCTACTAAGGGAGCAGAGTGCGGCTTTGTTAATATTTCTCTCCATTGTGTAAGTTAACATTAACAATATATTTCTATACACGTGAAATTGCATCAGCTATTAAATTGTCTTTTCCCTTGATCTGCTTGATGTCAATATTATATTCTTCCAACAACAGATTCCACCTTATAATCTCTGATTTTTGGTTTTGATCTTTCCGATAAAAGTAAGAGGGTTGTGATCACAAAATACAAAAATTGGAGAAGGAGCTGAGCTAATGTAAACTTCAATTGTTGTAATGCCACTTTCAAACACCAAACATTCCTTCTCGATTGTGGAGTAACTTATCTGGTACTTATTTAATTTCTTAGAAGAATAGCAACAATAATATATGAAAACCAAAGTTGTATAGACGAGGGAAGAGACGTTAAAAACATTTTATCTAAATAACCAGCTTTAGACTATTTAAACCTGAGGAGAGACAAAGCGTAAGTAATTTTATTAGTTCAGGTAAGATCATTTGATAGACTTGAACACAACTACATAGACAGCGTTATAGAGAAATTTTAATACACACCTATTTTCCGTCGCTGACTTAAAATTCTATCCACAAATATATAAGGAGCCGGCTAGTTGTTCTATAACTAAAGATTTCATAATATAAAGGTCAGTGAGACAGGGGTTCTCCCTGTCGATGCTATTATACGTAATAACAATTGAAGTCGTGTGATCCACACTAGGGAACAACGGAAATATTAAGGGAGTTAAGATGCTGACTTTAAAACACGAACTGAACATAATCCAGAATGCAGACATCTGCACTAATTTAATAACGGACCAGAATTCCTGGAAACACCTAGAAAAGGCGTACGTGGAGTTTGGAAAGGCATCCGGCTCAAAAATTATTCATGAGAAAACTGAAATCTTAGTGATATGAAAATGGCGAGGAACGAACCCTAGACTTACTCTTCATCTTATTAAAGACAGGCTTCTAGCTTTAGGGTTTTCCTTTGCCCAAAATTTATTTGTAAGCACTTTGAAAGATTGGAAATAAAAGGATAGATAGATAGATAGATAGATGGATGGATAATACGCTGTATGAATGATATACCACGAGATGTATAACTGTTTCATTCAAATGAAACGAGGCTTGTCGAGTTTCGTTTTAATTAAAAATCTATACAACGAGTGGCATATCATGGATACAGCTGACATACTATACATATATTGTATGTATATCACACAAAAATACATATATTAGCCCTTTGAACGGATTTAAGATTTGCTACAGGCAGCTGTGTATTGACCGAGTGAATGAACTTCCCATATTCCCGAGTGTGTCCTCTATAGCATGTACTTCTGTGCCTTTTGTGGCTATTTACAAAAACCTTTGCATATTGATAAGTTGATTGTTTTCATTCTTTAGTCCATTTTTCTTCACATTGATTGACTCGATGTAATACACACACACACACACTTATGATTTAAACATGAAAGATGGTTTGAAAGATAAAAGTAGATCACTACAAGCACATAGCTACGCCAATCACATGAAAGCTGAGCCATTCACCTACCGGTTCATGTAAAATAATGTGGAAGAGAAATTAAGCGAAATGACCAACCAGCAAGAAGTCATTAGAATATTTTAATATATTTACAGTTGATCTAAGTGTTTATACTACTTTAGTAAAAGTACCACCTACCATAAAGTCTCTCTCTCTCTCTCTCTCTCTCTCTCTCTCATCCTCTGGTCGTTTCGACTTAACGTTTACCATCATTCATAAGCCCAGCGACATTATGGGATGACGCAAACGAAACTCATCTACGCTCAGATATTTTAACCCGTATCTTGCTACGATGGTCCAGAGAGAGAGAGCGTTCTCTACGCTATATTATGACGAAGAAAGAACAACAACAGCAATAACAAAATATTAATTATAGCACAGTATGTTTACCCCGTAACCGAGAAATTTACCGTATAATGTCGACCTGGTTTGCAACTTTGTGTGATTGATAAACACTGTATATAGATCCCAAGCAAAGTGCACACATATCGTTATGACGAACCATATTCTTGTAGGTTACTTGGTGCTATTTATATTTCAATGATTTAATCCATTCCTAATTCCTTTTCTCCCTCACTCTACATTTCTGGGTAGTTTATCTAGTATACATGAGAGGGGAGGGGGAACAGAAAGCAGGAAGCATTGCGATGAAATATATTAAATTCATTTATAAAACGGGGATTAATAAAACTATTTATCCTTTTTTTCATGCATCAATAATGATTAATGTGTGGAAATTGATCATTGATCAGAATCAACTGCTGACGCACGCGAGAATGTGTATATATGCGTATCATTGCGCCATGGTCGGATCACAATTTGATATACCAATAGTACTGGTACATCAAAAAGGCTTTATACCAACACTTTAAAGCCATGTTATTTTAATGTATGTATGTATGTATGTAACATCCCTCTCTCTCTCTCTCTGTATGTATATATATATATATATATATATATATATATATATATATATATATATATATATATATATATATATATATATATATATATATATATTTGGTTGACCCCATTATTTACATAACGAATATTTATATAGGAAAAGATAGGATTGGGTATTAAATATTCCTAACTTATGATGCCTAAAAATGACTATTTTCATTAATAGCATTAGGAATGTGAAGGAAAATCTGATGTATGGATGGGAAGCCCTGTATCTATATTGGATGGTCTTCACCACGAGACTCTGAGCCGAGTCATACCAACGACTTACAAAAATGATACCAGCACTTGCCTCGCTAGGTGCTGATCATTAAGAGGTTAGTTAGGACTGGTGTCAGGATAATGTGACTGTTTGGTAAATGATTTTTCACATCTCCGTTCGTCTAAGTGATTAAAGCCTCCGCCTCGGATACAGGAGGTTGCGGGTTTGAACCCAAGCCGAGTCATACCAACGACTAGCAAAAGTGGTACTAGCAGCTACTACGCCTGGCGCATAACGTTAAATGGTTAGTGGTAGGACTGGTCGGCCAGGTGTCAGGATAATGAGACTGTTTATGAAATGGTACTTCATGTCTGTGGCATGATGATCGTGTGCTTGACATCACTATAAACTGCCCATTGCATACGTCGTAGCAAATGTACCACGCACAAAGAATATATTTCTATTATAATTATGTTTACGTTTGCGTACAAAACGTGTTTCCAAAATAAAGGATGACGTCTTAAGGTGCATGAAATCCTTCTCAGGAGTGAGTGTTGGAAACAACAGCCAGAATAAAAAAGTAAAGTAATTTTTCTTCTTATTTTTGTAGATCTAATAGAAATTTTGCTGTAGAGAACTTTTGTAACACTTTTGTGAGCAAGAAAACGTCTTAGAAAAACTAACACAAATTTCAACATCTTGGTTCTCAGTTGAAGAGCAGTACCGCTGACTATTAAGTTATAGCTATTAGACGAACTTGTCTGGAATTACAGTTGGAAAGTAATTTTTTAGGAGTCATCCAGGAGTAAAGCAAACTTTAGACTTTAGGACATATGTTTTTGCCGAATTGAAAATTGCCAATGAAGCAGCCACGATCATGAGATCCATGCAATACAAGCTCAAGTTCAACACACTCAACTGGATAATACTTAAAATGTATTCTTACCGCTGAGATGGAAATCAATGCCCTTGACTTTGTGACAAACACACCAAATAAACAGCTGCTGAAATGACTGAAACCAAAATGGTGTTAACATTCATCTCTCGCAACGGACACGCCACAAAGACTATTAAGAAGCAGCCAACGAAGTTGAAACATTCCCTGACTGAAGTTCTCGTTAGTATTGAAGAATTTATCAGAGATGGATCAGCATTGGGACTCCAACAGGTGTGTTGCCATTTATGTCGGAGTTTCAATGTAGGTTCTTTTTTATCTTCATCAAAACACAGAAATCAATGCATAACAGCTGAGATATCTACGTCGCTAATGTCTTCACGAGTTATCCTCCCTCGGAAAACAAACATGTCACGTTGACAACTGCCTCAGCATTTGTGAAAACGTTAAGAAGACAATACTACCAACCAGAGGGGAATACCGCCTGAGATTCATAAATTACCATAGTCAGATGACGGCCCCATATTTCATATATGCGTTTATCAAAGCTCTCAACATACATACTAACATACCAGACAAAACCCCAAACACCAGAAAGAATTCCGTTCAGAAAGCATGTGGAATTTCCTATATTATTGCACGCAGCGAAAAACGCCACACAGGGGTAAAGATCGAATATAGAAGTTTATTGAATGGTGGCGTACACAAGTTTCTCTCCAAACATGCCAAACAGACCTCTATTTCCTCCTTTAATACTGTTTTACTATATGCACAAATTTAATACGGTAGGTGTCGCATGAAGCAAGTTCTATACTGCATTATTGTGCCTTTGATCTTGTGATTTTTCTTCAAAAGGTGCATAAAATACAACATATAGAAAAATAATTTTAAATTTCTTAAAAACGATAAATGATCACAAACTGCATTCCATAGGAAAATCTAATATTTTCTAGGGGAAGGGGAACGTTATCGTGATTCGCACTGGGTGGAAAATGACACATTACACAAAAATACGTTTCGTTGTTACTTGAAACAGGCAGGGCATGTAATCTTGTCTAACGTCAACGTTTATAATGTATGGCTGAGTGAGATGCGTGTGACAGATACGAGACCGGTACAATGTACACTGGGGTTTCAAAGGCAGTTCCAACCTTGTCACCAACTTTCTAACAGTCAGTTGTCACGATAATATACTTTGATTTAATTTAATTTAATACGAACAACGAGAGGACCTAAGGAGTACGTCTTGAATTCACAAAAGGTTAAATATTATTTTGGGTCGTTTTAATACCCACGACGATGATTGCTAGTACATAATTTTGCAGTATGTCTAACATTGATTTCCCTACTTCAATGTAAAGACGATTTTGTCTGACAAAAGGTGGAATGAACTTTAGTTTTCAAAGTGGATATGGTTTGGTATTTGGATCCTAAAAACGATGTTATAAAAGGCGTTTGATGGATTAGCTGAGAGTTTGGTACTATGTTCGAAATG